>CM031861.1:56452350-56716664 GCA_018697195.1 Certhia americana
CTGGTTTTGGGCAGAGATTAACACGCCACCCTACTCGAACATATCTTTCGCAAGCTATACAGCCACCCCAGAAGTGCGAAGACCATACACAGCTAACCAGGCGCCAGCAGGAGCGTGTCCCTCCTGCAGGAAATGGCATTTCACACAGAGTGTAACCAGAGGACCCCGCCAAGCTTCCGCTCTGTTCCTTGCCAACTCACAAGCAACCAGCAGGACCCGCACGTGCACTTTTGTCTGTCGTGTCCCTTCAAGGGAATCACCTTGAGCTGAGATGGCGGAAAACTCCAGGGAAGACATAAGAGTGGCAGCTAGGACAGGCGGGACACGGAAGAGAACGCGCGCATGAGAACACAAGTTCACAGGCTGACAAAGGGCTGATAGAAACGCTAACCCAAACTTGCTCGAGGTTTTCTCTCTGCAGAGTCCGAGTACCTGAGGAGGTGCACCTCTCTACTCCTATGCCTCCATCACTCCCGGAGAAATAAGAAGAACGATTCAGTTTTGGGAGCAACAGGAATAGTCTGAGCCCAGGTTTAGTTCGGGAGGTGACAGGAGGACAATGAGCTTTCCTCTTAAATCACGAACACCCACAAGAGCAACCTGACAGTTAATCACACATTACAACAGAACCTAAATGCGGCATCTCCCATGGGCTGGACTAACACGATCCGAACAAGTATCTAGAGGAAGCATAGGCGTCTGCCAGGAGCCCGGAAGATGGAGGAAAAGGGAGGGAAGCCAGGAGGTAGCTGGCAGCGAGGCGGGCAAGAGCAATATGCCCATGTTCAGCGGAAGCACAGAGCGCGGGGTCCTCAGCAGGCACGCTTCACCCGGGCACACCTCCGCCAGCAGAACACAGCGCAGGAGATTCCGCTGCCATCCTGCGGCCTCCATAAACCTACGCGCTCCCTTTTCTCCGCGAGAACTTTGCCAGATAAGTTTGCACCTCAGTTTCCAAACACACAACAATAGATAACCGACGTTCCCACGGGAACCCCACGGCGTCCCCGGGAATCGCCGGCACACTGGCCCGCACCCCTGCGCGGTCGTCCCCCCCCCCGCCCCGGTACACCACCCGTGACAAGCCGTCTCCGGCCGGAGCTCTCCGGCAGCGCTGCCCCCGCTCGGGAGGGCAGGCAGCAGGGACCGGGGGCGGGACGCCGATCCAGCTCGCTCCAAACCCCCTCCAAGCTCGCTCCAACCCTCTCCAATCTCGCTCCAACTACCCGCCCTTCCCGCGCTCCCGCTCCCCCCTCGCCGTCCTGGCCTAGCCGCCCGCTCCCCCCGCTCAGCCCCGCCAACTCCCGCCGCTGCCACCGCCGCTGTGCTCTCCTCGCCCCCCCTTTCCCCTCCCCGCTTCGCATGCGCCGGGATGGCCGGTCGGACGCGCTCCTGTAGCGCGGTCTCTCCATCCGCTCCCCCCCCCCCACCCGCGCAGTCGATGTCCCGCGGGAGGCGGCGTCGGTGGTCCGAAGGGGTGCAGACGGCCGAGGGAGCTAAGGCGCGGGGAACAAAGAGCGGCAGGTAACATGCGCCGGCGGTGATGGGTCGCGTGCAGCGGAGCGGGCGGCGGCCCCCCCCACCGGCGGGCCGGGGCAGGGGCCGGAGCCGGCCGCAACCGTGCGGCAGCGCCGCCCGCTCTCCCGCACAAGGCGCAGCGGGCCGCGGCCGCACTTCCCGCGGGCGGGTCCCGCGTGGCAGACTCACCGCGAGCTCATTCCCCCGTCATCGCGGCGGCGCGTGGATGCGTGCTTATGGCACACGTTAGTTAGGAGTATGATGAGTATGGGATGATAGAGAGGAGAATGACGCGGCCGCTCCCCGCCCTCGCTGCCATCGAACGATCGCCTCCCCTATCCCCGCCCGCTGGCCGGAGTGCGGCGCGTCCGCGGCCCCCCATCCCGGCCCGGCCCCGCCCTCCGGCCCCCGCGACGGCCCCCGGTTGCCCGGCCGACGAGTGATGGGATGGCCACGGCTCCCCGCTCCCGACGTCCTCACAGCCTGTGCTTGGCCGTTCAGGTTTCCCGGTGTTTTCCCTCCCGGCGCTTACCGGGACGGCGCTGTTCATCCCGCCCCTCGTGTGCAGCCGGGCAGGGCCACAGGCGCTGTGTCCATGTGCTTTCGAGCGAGGACTTGCGCTGGAAGAAAACCTTTTAATGTGTTGTAGGTAACCGTTTTCTGGTCTGGGAGCGTTTGGGGTTACAGGTGATGGGCAAAAATATAATAATTTGTCACTGATGTGCAGCATCCCCAAATCAAATTTAGAAGATCTTTGGGGACCTCGCCAGTGTCTGCACAGCTTTCACAGCACTCCCCAAGCTGAGCTCCCCTCGCCTCAGGCACAGATCCCAGGGATGACCCATCTTGCCCTCTCTTCCACATTCAGACTTTCCTCAAGTTTAGGGACAGCATCATCTGGCCATGCCCAGCCAGAACTCTGGAAAGCAGATGCGGATCAGTTATGTAAACATAAGTTGTGAGTCTTTTTCTAATACTTAGAGGAAGGTTTTTGGAGGAGGAAAAGGAAGGAATTCCTTAGATTTGTCCCATTTGATACTGGATATCTTTTAGCTGTAGATGTCACAAAGTGAGAAGATACAAATATTGGGATTGAGGTTTGCTTTACACACCCAGAGGTCAGCCAGCTATTCAAAGGAAATATAACTTTCCAAAAGCCACTTCCTGCCAGTGTCAATACATTGGGCTTCTCCTCAATCTGTGCTGGTAAAACATCAACCACTTTAAAAGAGGGAAGCAAGTGAGGTCCTGTATTTGAAGGCTACAAAACCAAATGTACCTGCTTACCCATGCTTCTCTTTATACTCACAGATCTGCATAAAGATATTCATCAAGATTTGGAGCCCTGATTTTCTGCAAGGAAATTTTTCTTTTCCAGGCAAAAGTGAATCCTGCACCTTTTTCAGTGTCATTTCAGCTGGAGCCTGAGAACACAGTGACTTGCAGAAGCAACAATCAAAGCTGGCTATGACTTGACTGCCCTGCCTTGGCAAACACCTGGTCCAATTCATGCTTTGTTGCCATCCTGGCAAGAAACCAACCCATGATGGCTCTTTGTGTACTTTTTTTACTTGTTTTATTGAGGATTAATTAGTGTTTGTACAGTGACACAGCTGTCTGGTGCTCCATGGACACAGCTGAAGGCAAAGGCCTTCGGGCTATGCTGTGGTTTCCTAATTCCTGTGTTATAGCTACTGTAATGCATATCCTCAAAGTGAAACAAACATTTCCAACTGATTTATGACTTTTGACTGTCAGTTTTCAGCCTTGTGCTAGAGGAAGGAGAGAAGAAGATGCAATATCAAAAGCAAGCTCTGTTACTTGAGTTATTTCAAGTCCCATGTTCATGACTTGAGGGTCTTGCAGATTCTGTGAAATTCACCAGAAGAAGTCTCATGGAGCCTTGATCTTTTATGCCTTGAAGAGCACCATCCCACATTATCCCTCCATGTTCTTCTGGCCGAATTTACCCTGCTGTGAATCACAGGGCTCCTCATTCCAGCCTACGCAGCGCTGCAGGCATGCCAGGCTCTGTCAAACACAGCACAGGTCCCAGCCCAAGGTGCATGTTTTCACTCCAGTTACACATTTCATAACTCGCTTGCAAAGTGCTTTGAAGACACGACACTAAATGTTGCTAACACTAAATGGTATTATTGGGCAGGTTTAACATGAGCAATTAAATAGTAATTCCATAAAAAAGGTGCAAGACACAAAGGTAGAATTAAGTCATATATGCCTAGTTTGTATCCAGATCTTCAGGCTGTTGATTACTTAGACTGACACTCTGAAAATAAGCTTTCATCTCTTTTTCCACACAGCCTTCCAGCTAGGAAGTGCTAAGGCCCTGTGCTCAGACTGCAACTGCTTTGACAGCTATATGGGCGCTGCCAGGAAGGATAGCAAGTGACTGACGTGGATCAGGCTTTGTGATAGGTGAACATCTGGAAGCTGTGTGAGCAGGGCTCTTGCAGGCTGTCTATGGCTGTCCAAAATGAGCTGCCTGGATGGATGCACAGAGCACAGGGGAAAAGCCTTACAGAGCAGCACTGTCAGGCAGTGATGAATATAACTACAGTGGGGGTGAGGAGCCCTCACAATTCCCATGAAATTCCCTCCTGTAAGAGGGTCTGATCAGTTCAGCAGTGATTCTTGCCTCACTCCTTCCCACACCACCCAGAATGGCGAAGGCACAGGGCTGAATGTTTCATGTACAAGGCATCCAGGTACATCCATTGTCCCCCTGTGCTGGGCCCTGGTGAGGCCACACCTCAGATCCTGGGTTTGGTTTTGGCTCCTCACTACATGAAAGAACTGAGGGGCTGAAGTGAGTCTGGAGAAGGGAGCAGAGCTGGGGAAGGGTCTGGAGCACAAGTTAGGTGGGGAGCAGCTGAGGGAGCTGGGGGTGTTTAGCCTGAAGAAAAGGAGGTTCAAGGCAAGACCTCATCACTCTCTGCAACTCCCTGACAGGAGGATGGAGCCATGTGGGAATCAGGCTCTGCTCCCAGAGAACAAGCGACAGCACAAGAGGAAACAGCCTTGAGTTGCACCAGGGGAACTTTACATTGGATATTAGGAAAAAATTCTGTACTGAAAGAGTTGTGAGGCATTGGAACAGGATGCTCAGGAAATGGTAGAATCTCTATCCCTGGAAGTGTTCAAAGGGTGTGTGGATGTGGCACCTGGGGACATGGTTTAGTGGTGAATGTTATGGTGCTGTGTTAACAATTCAATGATCTCAGAAGTCTTTTCAAGCATAATTGGAAGATTGGTCCATAGGTCCCACAGGGATATCAACAGCATGAGCTTCATGGTAGGGCTTTCATTCCAAAACCCAGAATTTGCATGTTTAGATTCCAGCATTGGAGAGAGATAAATGTCCCCAAGTCCCTGCCCCAATCTGGAAAAAGTGTTAACTCTGAACCATTGTGATGGCTGTGTTAACTAATTTTGTTTGGATACTCCAACTTAGATTTGCTCTGCAGGCTGCCAGGACAAACCTTTGGCTTAGTGACCCTCCTCCTTCCCCTGTGTGCAACCCCCTGTGCTGTGCTGGCACCGTGTGTGTGCTGGAGCTGGAGCTGGGAACCAGATGAAAGTTAGCCCTGAAAAAGAATACTTTGTTTTGATCTGGATTGTTCCCAGGGTTTGATCGTGGTGTGGACACACAAAGAGGTATGTCAGCCTGATGGAGGGGGCAGCAGGATCTAGCACAGGGACAGGAATGCACAGCAGAAGCTGGCGTTGGGAACAGGACATTAAGCAAGAAAACAAGGGATCAGCACTGTGCCAGAAACATCAGCCTCTGTGCCCAGCTGCTCTCTGCTCACCCCATCCCTTGCAGGAGAGAGAACTGGGAAAGGGGAAGAAGAGGTGAGAGTAGAAACTCACCTTTGGACTTTCCAAAGGACTTTCCACCCTGCTGGTGTAACAACACCAAGGAAATACGGATGCAGTTTTGCAGGCATCATTTTTGGTGGACAGGTTATGTTCCCTCTGTTGTGCTGGTGCAGCTCTTTGTGCTGTTGTGTTGTCAAACAGACGAGGAAACTGCTTTAAAAAAGCAGCACCTTCCCCTCCTCAGTTATTTTTACCCTGGCTCAGCTCCCAGACACAACTCACCTTGTCTCCACTGAGGTGCAACTGGAGGAGGAGTGCTGGAGTGGAAAAGTGTAGCCAGAAGCAGGTAAACAGGGGTCTGCCTAAACCCACTGTGCCCCTCAAAAAATGCCCGTGGCCCAACACCTTGGGGAGAGTTTCCCTTCAGCAATCATGAGCAGCTTGTTTGTCAGAATTAGAGAGATCAAAAAAGAGGAAAGGAAGGTTGAATCCATGCAGGCACGTGCAACATTTGCATGCTATTTTCCTCTGGAAAACATAAAGGAAATCTGACAGTAATCATGTTAGAAATGCTCCCTGTTCCACTCCCATTTAATCTAAGCTCTGTGTATGACACTGTCCCTGGCATGTAAGACGGCTCCAGCGGATCGCCGGGGCGCCGACGCTGCCTCCAACACACGGGTGTTTCTGCTGAAGTCAGTGGAAACACTTTGATGGTTAAAGGTGCCCATGCCTTAATGCTCTCTTAGGTCACCAGCTAATTTTAGGACGGAGCAGCACAGTTCCAAAAGAGAAAAATAGGTTAATAACACTGAAGTCGCAGCAAATCTGTAGGAAGTCTCCTGGAACAAGTCCATAATTAGCAAATCTGCACTTCTCAAAGAAGAAATCCTCACCTTTTCTTCCGTTCCCTTTTTCCCTTGATTTTGCTTGTGGATTGTGGTTCCTGTGGCTAAAACAGGATGAACTGAAGACTTCTACTCTTAGAGATTAGTACCTGAACCTTGTAGCAGCATTCAGGAGCCAGAACCATGCACTTACATGTTCTATAAAGGATTACATTAGGGAGGTGTTTACTGTCTTAAAGTAAACCGTGCTGGTGTGAACTCCCAAATTTTTCTGAGCTAAGGCACTGGATTCTTCTCATACAGAGGCACATCTCAGGTTAGTCTCCTGAGGGCAGGCACTTGCCATCTGAACTGTGCAGGGTTCATTTTGCTCCATTTGTAACGCAGACATCGTGCATCAATAAAGGTTTCCACTCTGTTTTCCCACTTCCCAAAGTGCACCAGCTTCTCAGTTACAGGTGAGGAGGGTTGGTTACCAGACAGATGTAACTTCAGGTTTCACCCTGAAAATTAAAATTCAAAGGTGATCATCCCTAACCCTCAATTCCATCATAGTGGGGTTTTTTGGATCACAGGTATTTACTGAGGGTATTTATCTCTGACCTAAGTCCTGCTTCAGATACTGAAGTGCCTTTGTGGCTCCCACTTGAAACCTTGCATTCCTGATTGGCTTAGTTGGCTTAGCAGATTGTGTTTTAGGAGTCTGTTGGACTCCTGGTAAGATCAGGTCAAGGTTTTACAAACCTTTAGGAACCCATAAGACCTTGACCCAAACTTATCAGTAAATTCAGGTAAGGTTTTGGATTCAGAGTCCCCATATCTTAAACACAAACATTTATCCACTTTTTTCATTTACATTAGTCCGTCTAACAAAAAATAATACCCCTTCTATCCTTGGACTGTCACAGCTGCAGCCCTTGTGTTTGCACTGTAATGAGCCTGCAATCAAACCACACCAGTCTTGTCAGCTTTGCCCTCGTGCTCTAAGGCTGGCTGGTGCCTCCCACACACTCTCTATCTCACCAGCAGCTTAGCATCTCAGTTTTGGCTGTATTTCTCAGACGATGTGTGGGAGAAACCTGCCAAGAAACACTACTCAGCTGGCCATAGCAGAAGCTTAAGAAACACAGGGTAGTGGTCAAATTCCAGATCAGGAACCCGCAGGATGGATGAGGAAATAACAACAGCTGGACAAGCTGCTTCTTTGTAAAACAGCTCCAATGGCAGCTGCAAGCTCAGGTGCTTGTAAAACAAAACTGAGCAGCAGAAGGCAACCAAGGGCTTGGGCATTTTCCTCTTGCTGGCCTCCTCTCACCCCTGAAGCACTTTCACTGAGGCTCAGACAAGACCTGCAGTAGTTTCACTTGGAGCAGTGTTTTAATCCCTTGACAGCCTTTCCTTTCCTTGCCATCTCCAAGAATGGAAAGGAAACAAAGAGGGGGAAAAAGCTTTCTCTGTAGCTGCAGGTATTGGTAGTTCTAGGACACACCTGGGCTGAGGAGTGCCAAACCACATCAGGACATGGAAATACTGGACGAGGCACCCTTCTCACTCCTCCATGGTCAGGGCAAAGCTCCCTTGAGCAGCTCTCAGACAGATGTGCTTTACCTCTGCTTCCCCTGCAACACTGACATATCTTGGGTGGCTACAGCCCATTTTCGACCATGATTCAGAGAACAAAAAAGCTCTCAAGGGTAGGAAGTGGGGCTAAGGCTTCTTTGGAAGCAGGGTTTAGTAATCCCAGTTGCCTCCTTTAAAAATCAGTGCCCTTGGGCCCCAGCCAGTCCTCAGCTCTGTCAACATCTTTACTGCCAACTTTACTAACAGTCACACAAATGTAAATCTACTGTGAGAAGAGGATTAAGCCCATTCTGGTTTTATGGCCTATGAAATGTCTCCTGCCCTGCTGCCACTGTGCAGTGATACATAACACAGGAAAGGGGACTGCAGGCTGCTATTGTGTCTTCAGAATTTTAAAGGAAAAAAATGTAATTCCCAAAACTTTACCAGCCAGCAAAGTGCAAATGCAGACAAGGATTTTTCTAAGTCAGAAGCTAAAGGCCTGTACCTTGCCAGATGCTGGTTGAAGCACGTAATTTTTTTTCCTCAAAATAAGATTATCAACAGCAATTTTCCATGCATTCAAGTTCAGGATTTTGTCTGCAAGGGGATTAAAGCTCAGGCAAACATCAGCCTGCCTGAACACTGCCCTGCTCCATGTACTGATCCCACTTGGGATGAGACCTATGTAGGGGGGCATGTAGGAATCCCACTAAAATGATTATTTCTTCACTAATGACTCAGTTGGCTGAGGACTGAGGGAATCATACTTATGGTTTCTAAAAAATTTCAGCTTTTTGTGGGTTCCTCACTCCCTTAGGCTGATATTTTCCTACAAAAGAGTTTTCTTTACTATAAAATTTATTATTGAATTTCAGCTCTTCATCTGGGCATATATTTTGGTTCCAGGTTTCTATAGTCCCAGAGGATGGCTCAAACCTCTTAGCAAGAACTCAATACCACTAAATAATTGTAATGATCACTAACAGAATAACTCCATTGAGCTGTTAGCAGAAAGACAGCAGAGCTGAATACATATTTCAATTAAAGATGCAGAATTATGCGTATTTATGCACAAGCCTGAAAAGCAGATGATATTTAAAATGTTCTTCAGGGCAGGAGATACAATTAATTTTTCATTACCTTCAGCATTTATCCAATTTATCTCTAGCTGGAAAGTCTCATTCATTCAGTCCTTATCTGTGTCAAGTTTCTGTTGTGTAAGATTTTATGGGTGGCTGTGACTATTTTGGTCACAGGGGATAGGTAGGGACTATAATGACTTACTACACTGACCCTTGAAAGCACAGCTGATGGCATTTGCCAGAATGGGAATCCATCTCCCTGGCAAACCCTCACATACACACACTCAAACTCTCTGCTTCATCTTTCAGTCCTCCTGGTCAAAGTCTCTTGCAGATCAGAAGGAAAAGAGGCGTGTGAAGACAGACTGCAGTGACCTCTTGCTTTGGAATGCAGTGCTGTTTGTTTTGGCATTGCAGATATATTTAGTAAACTGTCATCTGTTATAATTCGTGTGGGGACAGATCCCATGTTTTGAGAGACGTTTTCTGTCCTGCATTGCCTGGAGTCTGTAAATTGCTTTGTCATTTACACACTGGTCTATTTTAAAAGAGTGTTTGTGGACACATCCTCTCCCTTAGCCCACCGTGAGGACCCTGAACTCCCAAATGCTCATGCAGCAACATGTCAGTTTTTTAGCCAAGTCGTTTTCTCCTAAGCAAACAATTTGGTATTTGTTTACAAGCAGTTTTCCTGAAACCCAGGGAAATGCATGCTAAATGAGGCACTTGAGTTTCTGACTGTGTGACATACTGTCCCTTGAAGTGTGGCCTCAGCCTCCCAGGGGTATCATCCTCCCTGTGACAGACACAGCTATTTTTGGCCACCAAGGCCCTGGTGTCAGGCGCTGGGTGATCTTCTGCTCCACCGGAACACGTGTTCCAACAATCCCATTCCATGCAGGCAGTCACCAGCCAAGTGTTAGTCCCAGTCACAGGTTCAGGTTTGCTTGTTCATCCTCTGACCACAGAGAAACACCTTGATTGAATTTGCAGGAGAAAAAAACCCAACAAACCCTCATGTTATTTTGTGTGTAGCCCAAATATCAGCAGTCACTCTCCCATCTCAAAGAAAGGGAAGGAAATGACTGCAGGAAGAGTCCATGCCAGCACAAAGCTGGGGTTAAATCACCAGGATCGGTGCAGCATTGCTGTCATTTCATCCCCCAAACTCTGCAGGGCCCTACAGGTGAGACCCTATGACCCGCTGATCTCTCCACACCTCCCCACAACCTTGCAATCCCTGGGGATATTGCACCCCTTGTTAGGGTGAGCTCACCCAGCATTAGGGGTGGAGATGAGCCCGGCTGAGAGACAGATGGTCACACCTTCTACAGCTGGATTTGGGCTCAGCCTCAGAGGGAAGAAATAGCCTTTGTTCACTCTGCCAGTCAGGGCTTCTCCTTTCATTATCACTCCTAAATTGCTCCTGATGTGGGCTTGTTCTGTGCAAGTCCCAGATCTCACTCAGATATGCAGTAGAGACAGGCTCTTTGGGTGCAGCAGGAAGCTGAGCTGCCACTGCCAGCTTTGGGCACCAGAAGAAGCTGCCGGACATCTCCTCACTGTCATACAGTGAATCCGTGGCATTTATTCTGCAGAAATAAACGAAAAGCTTTTTCCAAATTTAAATTTCTGGAGAATATCTACTGATACATAACGTAATGTAATACATTATCATGTATCATGGACTGCTAGCATTTGAAAAAACAAGGTTAAAGGAGAACACAGTGGAAATTTTGCGATGATGGCAGTTCTTCCAGGAGCTGTTATTTTTAGGGTTTGCAGTGCCTAAAATCCAGGAGTCTCCTGTGGCTAAGAAAAAGGGTAAAGAAGAAGGTGTTAGAGGCAATGGAGTCACTGTGCAGGACCTCATTCCTGGTGGAGGCAGGCAGAGGTTGGACCTGATCAAACCTGAGTTGGTCAGACTGATGCTTGAGCCTCCTCGGGGTTTGGTGAGCAGGGAGCAAAATGGTCTGGGTGAGCATCTGGAGGGAGACTGGAGCTGAGGAGTCCCTGGCAAATCTGATGCTCATGAAGATGAGGACAAAGGCAAAGAGGGGGGAAATGTGGGGTGTGAAGAGCAATGAAGTCCTGACAGGGTCAGGGCTCAGGTAGCTGATACAGGGCCACACTGCTGCTCCAAGATGCATTTCTTTCTTTTCCCCACCACCTCTAGCCAGGTGGCCTTCACATCTCCTCTGCATCACACTGGCACTTGTGGGAAGCATAAATCCCAGCTTAAATGATGTGATGGAGCTGCAGAGCAGTCTGGAGAAAGGTGTGTAGTTGTTTTTCAGTGGGCTGGCTGGAGCCAGCACAAGGAGCCACGGTTGATGGATCAGTGAAGGGGAGAGCAGGCAGGGAACAGGCTGCAGCTTCTGGCAGCTCTGCTCACATGGGTGAGCGTGAGCCAGCATTTTATTTGAGCTGATCTAAGTGGGGCAGTCACAGTAGGGTGATCCCATCCTGAGCTGCCTCAGCTGTGCCCTCTCCTTCCAGGTTTAGTGATGAGAGGTCACCAGGGTAAGGCAGCTCAGCCAGCAGATCCAACAGAAAGCTGCTAGGAAGCCTTTCTTTACAGTGAGTGTGGTCAAACCCTGGAACAGGCTTCCTAGAGAGGCTGTCGATGCCCCCAGCCTGTCAATGTCTAAGGCATTTGGACAATGCCCTTAATAACATGCTGTAACTTTTGGTCAGGAAGTTGGATGAGATGTTCGTTGTAGGTCACTCCCAACTGAGACATTCTATTTCATTCTCATCTTCCACGGAGGCACTTTCTGGGATGCTTCTGATCAATCAGATCAACTTACTGAACAACTTCATCCTGTGGACGAGTCACCACTAGATACAATGCAAAGGGAGTAATCTTGTGTGTGATTTTGTGACGTGGCTCTCTAGGATTATGAAAAATTATTTTTTTGTTTTTCTCTGTCTCTGCCGTTCGGCTGTTTTTCTTCTGTTTCCTGAGAATGTATACAGTTTTGCTTTCACCAGACAGAGATCTTGAAGGAAAGGGCGCACGACTTTTCTTCTTATGTTTCTTCTCTTCATTATTCATTATTTCTTATCGTTACATTCTGTTCCTGACCTGCAGAGTTCTTCAGTGCAGGTCAGTTCAAAGCACAAAACTCTGAATACCAAAGCTAACTACCTAATGCCCAATTACCTAATACTAAAAGCTCTAATACAAAATGCTCTAATGCTCAGCTACTCACTACGAAAAGCTAAAAGCTCCTGCACTCAGGGTGGCGTGGATATTTATACTACAATCCACATAATCAGTATTTATAATTCTACTCCAATAACTATTATCTATGTAAGAAGGTTAGACTCTATTCTAAACCAACTATATGTGCCACCTCACTGCAGAAGATGGAGGCAAGGAAGAAGAAGGAAACCCAAAAGCCATGTGCTTCCTCCATCTTGTCTTCACCTGCCTGCCATCCTAAAAACCCCATATATCTAAAATTCTCACTCTGTGATGAAAACCACACACTATTCTACTGTCTAATACACACTCTTGAAAACTCTGCTTCATTTCAGAACCTAAAAGCCCTTTTTCCATGAACAAAGGGAAAAAACACTCTCTGTCAGAGATTCTAAAATCTCTTAAACATGCAAAGAGATATTCCTCATAATTCCAGACTCCGACATGGCTGAGCCCATTCACCTGTCCGCAGCTGTGTGCTCTGTCCCTGCTCCCCTCCCCATCACACTCTGGCTGGGCAGGACTGTGGTGCTGGCACTGGTCTCTGACCATGAAGCCACCTTGTCCTTCAGGGACCTGAACCAACCAACAGCTCATTTCAAGACATTAAAATAGCTTCAGGCTGAGCTGCTTGAGCGCAAGTGCAAGGGAAAGCAAGCTGTGTGTGTGCTTGCTGGAGCAATGAAACAATTCATCTCCAAGTGCCTGATGGGCCCCCAGGAAAGCCCTATGTGAAACAAAAATGCTGTTATTCCACTACCACCATGGAGTAAACCAAAACGTAAATCTCTCTCAAGTTCAAAGTATTACTCTGTGCTGTTTCAATAACAAAGCTCACTGCATCATTTTGCTCCGTGCTCTTTATTCAATTCAGACAAGTCCAAAAATAATATGGGATTGGGGTAAGAGGCCTGAGCTGAAGTTGCTCACAGCTGATGTTTAGTTTGTGCCATTAAACTTTCATGTTCAGTTCTACTAATCCATTATTTTATTTATCCTTTATTTTTGAAGATCATTGTAATTACAATGTAATGAAAAAGCTGATTCCAGAGATGTAGCTGCAGAAGGGTAATCGCCACCTGTGCTTTGTATCTAGAGGAGGTGATTAACTGTACATTTCAGGGATGGATTGAAGTAATGAATTTGACGAAGTTCAACAGTCAGGAAATCTTAATTTAAAATATCTATCTGCTATTTTAAATTTCTTTTTGCAATGGTTCTCTGCAGTCATTTCAATTTTTAAAGGAAGATTAAGTTTAGAGGCTGTCGGAATTAATTAGATGTGACTAACCAGGAGGGCACCTGTGGTATTTACTTATTCAAGTGAATCTGTATGTTATATGCATTTATTCAGATTCTTAATTGTATTTTAATAAGACTATTAGAATTGGTGACTAATGCTTCTTTTTTTTTTAATATGATTATTTTTCTCTCAGGTCAGGTTGGATTGCAATTAAGAATGAGTACACAAGTGCTTTAAAATTTGATTTTACTCTACAAAATAACTGAATACATACAGGAAATGACACATACATTAAAAAAAAAATAAAGCTAATTGATTCATTAAATAAAGGAGCTTTTCCTGTCATTAGATTTGAAGGGTTTTTTCTGGATTTCAAGAAGTGCCAGCGCTCATCCTCAGCCATCTTCCTTTCCTAGGCAAGAGGAAGAAAACAAGTTTTCTTCGTTTCTCAGTAGTCAGTGAGTTTCTTGAGCTGTCCTTAGGCAGGTAACCCAATAAACTGGGAACAGAAATACTCTTTCTGCCCCAGCAGACCAGACTCTTGTCAGACCCAGAACTCTGCCTGGTGCCAGCGCTGGCTGCTGGATCCTTCAACCGCAGAGCACCTGTAATTAAATATTTAATTAAAAATAGCCCTATTTCCGGCAGAATAAATACGATTAAACAACTCCAGCGGCCAGAGTGGCTGTTCGGAGGGCAGTGCCAGGCGCTGGGGTGGGCTCCCATGGGGATCTTTAGATCCTCCTAATGATGCCAAACGCGTTTTGGTGCAAATCTCCTCCGGACAGTGTGTGGTCCAGGTGCCGGCTGGCAGGGGCGTCTCCACCAGCCCCCTGGAAACCTGGCTAAATGAGAGAGCCTCATTAGAGGCTTTTAATTAACCCCCGGTGATTTGCAGGAGGGACGCTGACATCTAGCGGGGAGTCCGCGTTACTCGGGCAGCAGGCAGAGTCTTTGGGAGGGATTTCTGCGGGCAGGAATCACCACCGTGGTTGGAAAGGCACCAATAATGAACCATCTGAAAGTCAGAGTCAATGGCTTATGCGCACCCCCAATTCCTGGGGCGGAGCTGATACCCGGCACTCAGAGCAGCCCCGGTGTTTTTCAGTCTGTTTTAAGCATCACGGAGCCAAACCTTCTCAAACCAGCCTTAAAATTGAAGGGTTGAAGCAGCAGAAGGAAGGGATCTTGCTGTCGAGTTTAATCTGTTTTGTATTACAAGTTGTTTTGCAGTACAGAGATCAGTGCTGCCTGCTTACATGAACACTGAGCAGGGGCATGTGCAGGATATTGCAGCTCCACAATTGTATCTGACAATACCTGTGGAAACAAGAGAAATCAGAATTTTTATGTCTGTAGTCCATGCCTCTTCCTCTGCTTCTGAAGGGCAATTTGCCAACAAGTTGTATTAGAAGAGAAGTTAAAGGAGGAGGTGTTTCCCTAGAAACCTGAAAAGGCAGTAGCCAGATTCATAGCTCTGATTGATAAGAACAAAGATATCAAAGGGAATGATAAGCCTCCCGTGGCTTAGAAACAACTGTGAGATTAAGGTGGGAGAGACCATGATGGGCTACCAGAAAAACCTGCTAGTGCAAGAGCCAGCCAGCTGAACAACCTGGGGAGCTGTGCTTTTAAAGATTATTTTGCTTTTTAATCTCAAAGTGGATGAGGTCTACCCATATGCATTCTGTTTGGAAAATGCTATTGCGTGTCAGGACAAATCCTTTAGACTGTAAAGGTTAAATTCCTCCAAGAGCTAACTTTCGTACAGCAAACATGGACACAGAATCAGCTTCCAGGGGCTTCCCCAGGAGAGGGGCAGCATGGCAGTATTGGCAGGGTTGTACAGGCCCACAAACCACAGTTTTGAACATGAACGAGAAACATGTGAAAATTTTGCTTTTCCAGTTTTGAATTATAAGACCTGTAATCAAACAGGGCATATTCTCAGGCAATATGTAGAAGATAATGTCTAATCTCCATTGACTCAAAGAAATTCCTTAAAAAGAAGGGATTCTTATGGCTGCAGAGAAAATTTACAAAACATGACCTGTTTTTGATAAAGAAAAAAATGTAATCAGATCTTAAAGGTCCTGAGGTCCATGAGGTTGGTTACACAGGGGGCTAAAGCATTCCTCAGTTTAGGCTGGTTCATTAAAACCTAGCACTGATAGGGAACTCTTTATTGTTCAGGATTGCTGTAGTGCTCAGCCAAAATCTCAGGGTAAATACTGGGCTCATGTTTTCTGCTGTGGGAGTGTTTTAAATAGGCAATAGAGCTGCTCCCCAAATAAAGGGTCTTGTGTCACACAGTATCCCTTTCAGCTGCTGCAGAAATCTCGCAGACCCTGCAAGGCTCCCTGCCTGACTTGGCCGGAACAGCAGGACTTGGATGCAGAGGGATGCTGAATCTCTCATCCACACATCACAGATGAAACCCTGGAAAGCAGGAGTGCTTTTCTGAAGTGATTTCCACTGTGGCAGCTTCTGTTAAAGCAAAGTGTCTTCTCAAGCAGTTCCCAGTATCCCAAGTTATTGCAGTCATACAACAGTATTTTACTCATTACATTTCATTACCTTTTTTTCCTCTCTTTTGTTTGCCTTTGCAGTTTGGAGCTTTGTTAAAGCTTTATTGGGACCCTAAATTGAAACTCGGCAAAGCTACTCAGAGACAAAGCAAAGCTGCAGCTGGAGAGAACAAACAGTAATCCCTGCCAGCACGGAGCTGTGTTTGCTCAGTGGAGTGGACTGCATGGAAACAGCGATGTGTATTGAACAGGCAATCACGTCTGCACTTGGCTGCCTGGGAGGATTCTCTTCCAGTCTCCAATGCCAGATCTGGAGACTGAAAACCAATTCCCAGCAGTGCCTCTTTGGCCAGACAGTATCAGTATTACAGACTCACCATACATGTTTATGGATTTACTTTCTCTTTTGAAACATCCAGAGAAGACACAGCAGCACCAACCCGAGGGCTTGTGGACAATGACACTGTGCTCTGGCTAGTGTGAGTATGGAGGTGGCAATGCTGCTGTCACCTTATGTGTGCCAGCTCATGTCACAGCTCCCCAGTAACCTTGAATGTTACTGATCCAGTGCCTCCCTGTTCCATATCTCTTTCCTGTTAACACGCACAGAGATGTAACTCACTGCTGAGGCTCAGGAAACCTCCTCCAGTCTCCAATCAAGGTGATGAAGCAGCAAAAGTGCTCCTTTTTTACTTATTTACCAACAGTGGCTTATTTCCATGCTCACCATGTGCCCATAAAGCACAAAGTCAGTGCAGAAGAAGCAGAAGGCAATAGAAGCAGAAATGTTCTTTTCCCAGCTGTGTAGTCAGGGCTGTACAGAGAAGGGCTGATGTGCAGCTCCTCAGGTCTGGGCTCCTTTAATCTATCCTTTCTCAAGCCTTGCAGTAGTTTATTGTGGATCTGTAGCTGACAGGTTCACAGAATCATGGAATGGTTAAGGTTGGAAGGGACCATACTGGGTCCAGCCTCTGCCCAAGTAGGGAAATACAGGTCATGTCTGTGTTATCGCTCTCCTTCTTAAGCAGCTCTTTACAACAAAATTAGAATCATAGAATCTGAGGTTGGAAAATACCTTTCAGATTATCAAGTCCAAGTGTAAACCCATCACACCACCATGTCCTCAAGTGCCACATCCACACACTTTTTGAGCACTTCTAGGGATGGTGACTCTACAACTGGTGACACCATTGATTTGAACAGGCTCCTTTGAAAAGTTGAGGCATACAATGCAGAAGTACCAGGTGAAATTTGGAGATAGGCAGAACTTACACTTAAAAAAAAAAAATTGAAATTACCTGATTCATTAAATAACAGTCAGAACACTTCAACTGTGGAAGGGCAGCAAAGAAGAAGTTGTGCAGGATGTCCTGACCTGTGGGAGAGAGTCCATCGAGACTCATGGAGAGAGTCCATCGAAATTTCAGCCACTGTACCTCTGGAAATCTTTACCAAACAGAAAGGATTTAACCAGAGAAAAGCAGTGCATATGTGGCAGCCTTGAGTCCATCTATAAATTCCAGCACTTTCAGGCATTCTGGCACAACCCCCACACCCAATCACCCAAATTAGCTTCCTGTTAGCTTTAATGAGTATAGAGAGCCCAATATAAGTGTCCTGGGAGGCTTGTGTGTGCCTTGTCACACATGGGTTTCTCTTTAACTTTACATATTCCAAGCAATGTGTAATGTTAGTGCATCTGGGAATGCTGCTCCTCACAACCCTACACATTTCCAAAATTTCATTCCCAGATTCCTTTTACTTTTTGCCCCAGATTTCTAACCCCCTGGTTTAGGTTTCTCTTTGCCCACACTGTGCCTGCCTCAAGGGTGCCTAAAAGTCTTATGGAGCCCAAGTGCTGCAAAAAGAAGAAATTTGAGTCTTCAGAGCAACACTCCAGGGCTCGGAGCAGATCTCACTTGGCAGTTGTTGGGTTGGTTGTCTTTGCTCCCTACTCCCACATCCTGACCTCCCTGGCTGCCAAGCTCCATGTCCACTGGGGCAATGCTGGTGCTTGCAGGTATTTTCCTACATGTCTTCACTCCTCCTCTAGCTCAGCAGATGCAGTTCTGTCAGTTCACATTCATAAATGCTGCGATTTATTTGATGCACAGATTGGCACATTCATGCATTTACTACAGGCAGTAAACCTTAGGCCTGGCATGCATTTGCAGATGCATTTATGTAATTAAATATTTAGGGGTAATTACTCTAATTGCCTAGCTTGACTTGTTAAGCCTCCCATTCTGACGATGAAATTCATTTACCTAAAGAGGCTTCATTTTCACAGTCCCCTTCATTCATATCTGTCCCTTACACAGCTGAGGGCTTTGCCACATCCCCTTTTTCCCTTACATTAGGGGTTGGCAGTGACTAAGGGCTGCTTGATCCTCACAGCTGGATGCACGTGTTACAGAGGGGCTGCACTCAGGAGTGTTCTGGTGTGTTAGCTTGCACAGTCCCACGATTTCCAGGAGTTCTCTAACCCAGCTGTAGCCTGGCATGGTCACTCCCCTCTCTCTGCCTCCACTCAACAACCAGCACAGGCTGCAGAGCCCCATGAGGCCTGGCTGTGCAATGTGTGTATCTGCATCCATGTGGGAGCTAATCCCTTGTGTCTGCAGAACTCCCTGGTGTGTGTGTTCACAGATGAATGTGCAAATGAGAGAACACTCTGCTTTGAGCACAGAGCTGCAAAGACCTTGGTGTTATAAGCCCCAAACCTCAACATATGCTGTGAGTTCGCATTTTGACTATTTAGATAAGAACATGCTGCCTGTTCTATTACTCTTTACACAGGCTCAGGTTTAATCACTGGTGTGCCAGAGGGAGATATGCCTTCATTCCTGCAATAACTCTGTGCTGCTTGCGCTGAGCTGAAGGGTCCTGAAGGAATGGAGCTGTTGAAATCATCCCCCAGCATTCTCAGCCTTTCTGAAGAGACAGACTTTCACATGTTGACCATGCAGTGTCCTGACCAGCCCTACCCAGAAGCCTTTTGCTAGAGGGTGAGTTTTTGTTTCCCCAGATTGGATGGCTTTCCCAATTCTTTTCAGCACATGTATTGTATGTATGGAATTCTCCATTCTCAGAAAAATCGCCAGTGGATTCAGAGCAGAGATATAGATAACCAGTTCTGAGCTCTGCAAGTGCACTGGCTTGTCATGCCTCAAAGCTATGAAACAATGAAAATTAAAATAAAAAGTACAGATGAGTGTTGTCTTTATAGCCTTTCTTCTCTTTCTGGGTTCTGGACTGCTGGGCTTATAGCACTCCTACATTTATTTGGACAGGTGGAAAGAAAAATTAGGCAAACTCATTCATCCTCTTTTTGTTCTCTGAAATAGCTCTTAATGACATGTTACTGCCTACACTGCACATATAAAACAGGCAGTGATCCAACACAAAGTTTCATGCTGTCCTTTGGAAAATTTCTCTAATTTGCATGTGGGTTTCATGCACCCACAATACACATTCCAGACTTCCATGAATAATAACAAATACCCTTTATAACATGCCAGAGCACGGTGTCCCAGCATGAGAACAAACCTTTCTTGGAATTCAGAGGTACCTGCTCCTGCCTGGCACCATGTCCCTGTGCCACTAGGTGGCTTTTCCACCCCATAGTTTGTACCTCTCTCTCCGAAGTTACTACAAGTACGGGAAATCTGCTCGTAAGTGCAACCATCAAACCGGTAGAAAAGAGAGAACCAAGCTAAGGCATCCTTCAGCAGATGAACTCTTAAATTCCCATAGTTTTACAGTGAAATGTTTATCAATTCCTTATCTGTCCTTCTAATGCTTTGTTTTGACTTCATTACAGCTGGCTTATTCCCAGATTTTGGGTATCATAAGGTATCTGCTCAGATACATTTCTGCGTAGCTATGGAACTTTGCAAAATAGTGCATGTGTCGAATTTTATAACAGTCATTTTTGTAATCCATTAGCATAAACCAATTAGTAACACAGAGTCAGGATGTGTATTTGTTAATGTAAAACGTTGCCTCACCATGTTCTCAGGAAGAGTAAATCCAGATTTGTCTTCTCAGACACTTTACTCCTTTTTTAATTTAAACATTTTAATTACAGATCTTTGCTCACTGCAAATATCTGGCTATGGATGGTATCTTTTTCAAGTACCACTCGGTGTCTGAAGTTTTCTCCAAAAAGAGAAGTCCGGAGGGGCTCATTGACAGAGTACAGAACAGTATGGGGGGGGGAAGAATGAGGGTTGCAAATCCTCACAGCAGTGTTAAAAAATATATAAAAACACACCCCTCTTCCCTGAGCTTTTGTTTAAGTTTGGCCATGTTGAATAGAATGTATTTTATTTGAAGTACAAAGGAGCTGAATTGGGCAGAGACAGACCTAAGAAATGTTAGAAATTTGAACTCAGTGTTAGAAATTTGAAAATGTTAGTCAAATTAAAGATTTACATTTTTCATTAATTTCAGACTTTCCTTCTTTTCACATATATATAACTCCTGTTTTCTGTTACAAAAATGGTCATATATTCACTGGAGAGGGCCCATGGAGCTGTCTCCTGACAAGTGCCTTCAGTGGTGTGAAAAGTCGCATCGACATCTCCTTCATGTAATTTACATGAACATTTCAAGGGGGGGCTAATCCTGCAACTAATTTAACGCACAGGAGGTAAGATCTGGCAAAGGAAAGTCAATTATTGATGAAAAGGCTGGAGAAGGCTCCTGCTTCAGAAAACACCAGTCTCATTTGGAATACCTGTGTAAAGCTGGCTCCTATCACCAGATGTTCAGCAAAGATGGACACAGCTGGGCAAGAGGTTGAGAAAAGTACACCTGAAGATGATCTGTTCTGGTGCAGCACTGCATGCTCTTGGTTGCCATGTCCTGATTTGTGCTGCTTGGATCCAAGTCTCTGCACTGATTGTAGCAGCCAGCTTTTTACACCAGCTGGTTTTCAATGCACAGCTTTCCCAGAGGCCCTGGATTTCTGAGGGAAGAGGAAGATTGTAGTTAAATTTATTGGAGAAAACTGATGCTTGATAAAAGCTGCACCAGGGGAGATTTGAGTTGGACATCAGGAGGAATTTCTACACAGAAATGGTAGTTAAGCATTGGCATGGGCTGCCCAAGGAAATGGTGGAGTTACCATCCCTGGAGGTGTTCAAGAAAGCACTGGACATGGCTTAGTTAAAGCCATGGTTTAGTTGACAAGGTGGTGTTTGGCCAAAGGTTGGGCTCAATGATCTTAGAGGTCCTTTATACCCTAAATGAATCTGTGATTCTGCAGTAATATAACTGAATAAATAAAGCAATTAGGAATATGTGATGCTTTTTTTCATTATACAAGCATCTTTTAAGCCTCCTTTATACAGCCCAAGTGTTCATGGTATAATCCAGCTAAAAGCTGTGTTATCACAGTAGCCTGGTGCTGATTCAAAGTCAATATACTCTGCTCCCAGAGGCTTTTCTGCTGGAGTTTGGCACCACATGGATGCAGGAACTCAGCTTTTTATGGGCACAGAGCATGGGCAAGAACCATCTGTGTTATCTCAGTGTAGGTGCATGTCTAAATCTTTAGATTACAATTATCCTAATCAAAATTAAGTTTTGATTTTTCACGCTTAGACAGAGGCATCATAATTTGTGCTTTTGCTTTGGCCTGGCACAATTTGAACCTGTGAGTGCTGGCAGTGCTTCCTGGCCAGCAAGTGCCTCAATTTGTGGCTTCACTTGCTGAAAGGCACTGGATGAGTGGTAAACCTCTGAGCAACCTCTGATCTCTTGGCTGTCCCTCAAGTTGTATTATCTCTGCAAACATGCACTTCCCTTAATCTCTATATAATCTTCTCCCAGACAGAGTAATTAAAAAACAGTTCCGTGTCTTTTCCTTAGCTTCTTCCAGCTAAGCATTTTGCAGCCTCCCCTCCTTGTGCCAACAGTCCGTAAATTTTGTCCCGTGACTTTATTTTTTTCTAATCAAACTATTTACTCCTCTGTCAACTCTGCTCTTTGCACAACGTTTTTCAGGTGAAGCTCTCTTTCCTCCTCTTCACCTCATGGAGATTATTCACGTGGCTGAAGAGTCCTTGTGGAAGCAATCTCTGATCCTGGCTCTGCATTGGTTTGAAACACTTCTCTCCATGAATGTCTGTCATCTCTTACCTCACTGTGCCCACAAGCTGGAGCAGACAGCTGTGGAACATGAGCTGTGAGGGGTGAAGCCTCTGTGCCAGAGCTGTGTCCTGATGTGCTGCAAGTCTGGGCACACAAAGGGATTTCAGCAGGGTGGCTCTCAGTGAGCACAAGCACTGGCAGAGGAGGCAGTGCCCAGATGGGGATATCAAAGTGACAGCCCAGGACTGCTCTGGGAGGCAGCTGGACACCTCTCCTGGTTGTACCCAACATCCAGGACACCTCCACCCCACAAGGGCCATGCCCTTCTTCCAGTCCTTGTAAATAACCACTACAAAAGTCATGGGTCATGGGAGGATGTGATATGCCTTCCACGGGGCTGGTATTTCTGTCAGGTTTTCCTCTCCAAAGCTTTTCTCTTCTCATTGTCAAGATCATATTCTTCTTTGTTTTTAAGCCTTTGTTGGTTCTGTGCTAATCATGGGACACATGCGTGCTGTGCTGTGATGCTTTTACTGTTTTTCTATACTTTGACATCCATTTTCCAGCACAACAAAGAAATATTGTTATAATCCAGTATTCTCAATTATTTTGATTACAGTTAGACCACATAGGAAAGAATGTGAAAACAGCTTTTTCAAAGTATCAATTTTATGTTTCAAGGGCAGTTTATACTTTATATTCTAATTGCTTGTGGTAAGGAAACACCAGTGGATTCAATGTAATAATATTTTTCTACATGAGTGCCAAAGATCCTGCATCTGAAATGGTACATGGAAATCATTCACCAAAAAAAAGCAGGTTTTCATTGCATTGATGACAACTTTTTTGGCACTTTTCACCAGTTGATTTACAAAGGAAATCAGTGTCCTTATTTTACTGGTACAGAAGCACAGGGAGGAAAAAGGATTTGATAAAGTTTATTCTTTCTAACAGCATGATTGCCTGCAGAGGGGTTAAATACTTCTGGCTCCTCTTGACTTTATTTGGAGTTAAGAGAGCCTTGGGGGCCTATTAAAAAACTATCAATGTTCACCTAAATAATTTCTTTACATTTCAATCTACTTATTATCTTTACAGGGAGTATTTCGACACTAAGAATGGAAGTTGCATCTTAATTCTATTAGCAGCAGGCCCACAGGCTTCTCAAAACTAATTGCAAATATTTTATGACCTTGTCAAGATTGAAACATGTTCAACTTCCAGCACTGAGTGCCTTCCCTGTGACTTCAAAGGAATGTGTGAGCATGATGCATAAAGATAATCCCTTGAAGAATCACAGCACTGGTCAGTATCTTTACTGGAAATTAAATATTTCATGGTAAGGTATTACAGAGGTATTATTTTGTAATGACACACTTGGGAGAATAGTGTGACTGCCTTTAATTTGGAGATCACTTCCTGCTGCAAACCTACACGGTCTGCCTTGTAAGAAATACCTGTTAAAGTAAAAGGTGGCATTTGCTAAGGTCTTTGTCTAAGTGCCACCCAGGTTCTTGCAGGGCTCCTCCACCTCTGTGTGAAAAGAGCAGTTATATTAGCCACTATATGTAGCCAAAAAAGCTGCTGAAACCAGAAGGCTATAGATGACTATTTACACAAACCTTTTAAACTTCAGGCTTTAAATGATTTAAGCCAAAATATATAACTCTAACCAGACTTGCTGAAGGCATGGCTCAGGTTCAGTGAGACACATCATAAAACTTAGACAGGCTTACACAGAATCTGATCTGAGTTCCATATTTGTAATTTGTGCTGGTTTGTGGTTTTCTTGCAAGTATTTTCCATGTCCTAAAAAATACACAACTGCTTTTTAGTTTTTATGGTGTCAGGGGTGTTTGAGCACCAACACACCCTTCAACCATGCTCCAAGGGGTTTGGGGTCTGTGTTCAGGGCCAGATCTGTAACCTGGGACAAGACTGAAGGGACAAAAACTGTTAGAAGCCTCCTCCAGTCTGGGATTTGCCTGGCCTTGTGCTTGATCCTGCCCTGACCTCCTTGACTTGCCTTCCTGACATGAGCATTGCCTTTCCTTCCTGCTGTGGATTTGCACAACCATCTTTGGGCTGCAGCTGATTCCAGCTGGTGTCACCAGGGCTGCCCTGCTCACCTTTCTGGGGTGCTGCAAGACTCTGCCCCAAGAGAGAGTGAGCTCATAATAAAAGAGACTGACATGTGGCTTTTCCAAGCACTTGTTTCAAAAATGAAACCAGCTTGTTAAGTTGCAGAAAAAAAATCTTACCATGTTTTCATTAAGAGTCTTGCAGGCTGTTGTCTGTTAGTTAGACAATAAGGTCTGACACTTGAGTGAAGTCCTGTTTGCTATGATTTCACTGGACATGGTATGCAATAGCAGTGTGATAATGATGACCAATCTCTTTCATCATTTAACTGTGATTTCCTTCTGGACACGGAAGTCTGGGTCCCATTTTAGTGGGGTTTTCTACGAGGGTGGTGATTTTGTTAGGCAAAGAAGGTGTTCTTATTTTACTTGAAATATGTCTGTTAGTCACTGCTACACCATGTCTGTCTTGTCCTCTACATTATTCTTTGGATATGTTGCTATTGGCATGAATGTCAAATCTTGCTGACTCAGAGGCTGGAAATTTCTCTAGGGCAGAAGGGTAAACTCTATTTACCCACTGGAAAATATGCAGAAGCCTGTGATTGTATCTAGGAAGCTTTAACTTACACTTTGTTTATGATTTGGTTTTGTAAATGATATTGGACAATTATTGTCTACTCATCCAAAGACATATGATATGTTCTCCAACAACTGTGTCACCCTGTGTCTCCAGTTTCTTAATGAAATCCAAGTTCATAAGGAAAAATGAGGAAGAGTCCTGTCCTATGCAGGACTTACAAGCCATATCCAAGAAAGAAATTACTAAGGTAGTGATTCTGTCTGGTGTTTATTTTTATTAATCCAGATATGATCTTGTTATTGGCATTGTCAGGAGGATTTTGCCAGGGCTTTTCTTCAGCTGGCACTTAAAGGGTGAGAAAAACATGAAATGTAGTAACATGACCCTAGTACTACCATATGACCAGAAGTGTGAGCACTCCACTAGTGCTGGTAGGATTAAAGAGTAGGACAGAAGTGGTTGTACAGCTTGTGGCTGCAGAAGATCTGCCAGACACTATGTACACAAAGTCAAAGGGACTTTTAAGAGTTCTCCTGACTGCATCTGTAGGTAAAGTATCAACCAAACAAATGTAAGGGAAAAGACAGAGAGAGCTAATGAGAACAAGGCATAATAAAAAAGGTGTATGGGCACACATATACACCATACAGAGGGGGACAGCACCACAGTCAAAGGCAAAATTAGATTCCAGAAAATGAGCTCTTCCAGCCTAGAAGAGATAGGATAAAACTATCTGATTAGACAGAGAGCTTGAAAATGTCAAGACAAGGTGAGTGTGACAACTCCAGCCCCTTCATGAATGGTGTTTTATGTTCCTTTGTTGTCTAGCTAAGCTGGTTTCAAAAGCCCCTTCATCAGCAGTATGTAATGTCTAGCACAATAAAGGTGCATAACTACACAATCCTTAGAATGCTTAGGTCCTTAACTGATCAACCTACACTGCGAGTTCCTCCAGTCATGTTATGAACATCTTTTTTTTATTTCCTAAAGTACAGTGATCAAAAAAGTTACATAGCCTCCTACCTCCTCTAAAATTAACAACTTCTTTAAAAAATGCTTCTCCTACTATACATCATCTTTTATTGGTTTCTTTTCAGGAGCCACAGCAGATCACAAGGGCGGTATCAGAAGACATACAGGCAAACAAACACAGAGCTGCTGCATCCTCAAGTTATGCTTCAAGCATGGTTGCTCCACAGCTCTGTGAATCAGCAGTCTTGTGTTCTTGGCCAGTTTCTACCATTTACATATCCTGACTCCAAACCTACCTATCCTCCAAGCTGCATGACTTGTTTGCATGACTAATTTCACTGAAATCCAAGGGCAGGACTTTGGGGGCCTTCAATTGCAACTCTCAGGACCTGTGGGAAGTAGCACCTAATCATAAGCCTCTGTTCCCTCCTCAGCCAAAGCAGTGAAGCTCCATCAAATGTGGATCTCCAACATCCCAATCACAGAACTACTTGCAATGCTAGATCTCTTTCCATTCCTCTGACAGAGGTGTTAAAGGAGGAAGGATGGAAGACACAATGCCCTGGATTATGCCATAACCTAGTGGCTACAGCAGCCTTCTGAGTCATGAGTGGGTTGCATCCCATCAGGTCAGGATGAAACTGAATTGAGATTTCCCACTCCCTAGCTGACTACATTTATTAAGATATTATGGAAGGAAGCTCAGCTGCTTCTCTTCCCTCACCCTTTTCACAGAAGCCTCTGTGAATGGCACTAGCTCAGTGCTACAAGGCTCTGAGTGTGCACAGCAGAGTGGGATTCTCCAGGGATTACAGTGGAATTTTTACATACCTCTAGGCTCAAACAGCTGCCACAGCAGAAAATTGTTTCCCTGATAGGTGTCTAGAAGATAGGTAGTTTTCTTGAATTTGGCCAGATGAAGCCACCTGAGCCTCATTTCTGGTGCCCAAAGTAAACACTGTAGAACCTATACATCATGACAGTACATTTATTTAATGACTTGGAGGATTGAGGGCAAGTCACATAACCCTATGCATTTTAACTCACCACCCCAAACATCTAATTGCTTACTTCATGATGATATTTTAAGGATTAATTTACATTTGAGGAAATGGCTCAGGGTCAGTAGGGAAGTGGTCACGTCACCAAACCTGCTGGAGTTCAGGAAGTGTTTGGACAATGCTCTTTTGGACACACAGTGTGGGGTGTCCTGTGCAGGGCCAGCAGTTGGACCTTGACGATCCTTGTGGGTCACTTCCAACTCAGGATATTCCGTGATGCTGTGAAATATCACAGACACACACATAATTCTGAGCACTTTCTGTGTAATTAAAATGAGCAGCAAGTGTTACCCTGAGAGCGAGAGCCGGCAGAACCGCCGGCTCCATCCCAAATACTTGTCATACAGGTTCTGAATCGCCCTGGGATGCATGGGTTGCATTACCTGAAAAAGGGTGCAGCAGTAAGGCAGGCAAGTTGTTCTGAGTATCAGTTGTGCTGAGCACACCTGGCCTTTTCCTGAGAACCTCCCCAGGACTGGAGTACCTAACACTCTGAAGATGGAAGAGCGGAGGTGGATTGCTGGCATTTTCAGCAGATTGAGAAAAATGGCTCTTGGCGATGTCGTGATGTTCTCAATTCACCTGCACAGAACCAATAAGAGTGAATTAATATTGGCTATCACATTGTTAAAACCACATTGCTAAAAGGGCTTAGAAATGTCCTTCCCTGACAAGAGCTCTGACCACTTTGCATTTTGATCAAAAGTGGTCATTCTATTCTGTAAAAAAGTTCCAGCTACTCAATTATTCATAAAAATAATCATAAAACTGACTACCATCAGTAGATCCTGTATTGCATTGAATTCAAAGCATCTCTCTTTTAGTCCTGCTTGAGGTGTGGGATGGAGTTTCAGAGCCATCCCCACACTTGGTTTGCAATCAGCCAGCTACAAACAGCTCTCTCATCTGCCTGTAGATCTCCTGGTCTGTTAGTCTGTCAAGATTTCTGCCTTTTCCAGTGAATGATTCTATGAATAACAAACACATTTCCCAAACTGTGCCTTCTTTTCCCCCTCCAAATGGAAAATGAATAAATGTTGTCAGAAAGGACCCTAGGGAAGCTTTCACTCCTCCTACTCGAGGGATGAGTAACTCGACACACCCTTGAACATGAATATGCTCCATTTCATAATCTTGGCAATTTGCAATCTTCCAAGAAAAAAAGTCCAGAACTGACTAAAACACACATCTGTGAATGCAAAGGCAAAGTCCCCTCAGCTGTACATCTTATACTTTGCATCCTGATTCTCTCAGCATATCAAATCCCTCTTCCCTAGGGATTTCTTTGGCACATCTATGCCTTGCCTAGTTACCTACACATGAACTTTTGAGCCTGATGGGAAGATTTGAACATGCTCCTCCCTTTCATGTCATAGGATGCCACGTGGTAAACTTTCTGCTCCTGCTCTTCAGGCTGATTCCCATGAATTCCTTCCCATTCTTGTGGTGTGGTGTGCATCCCTTTGATGAGGTCGAGGAATCAGAATGGCTCTGGTTTCTTGAAAAGGAGCTTTGTTTTGGTTTTTTTCCACAAAGCTGTAATTCCTAGGATGTGATCACCTTCCTAGGTGCCCTCCCAACTCTGTGATGTCCTAAGAAGAGGGTTGTTTTCACCCTTGGCCTGGGGATAAGGCCTTTGAACTGGCCCAACAGCGAGGAGGTTCTGCTCCTGGGGAACCAGGAGAGGAATCCCTGCTGCTCTCAGCGTGCTCCAACAAGAATCTTCCTGCTCCCAGGAGTTCTCAGCAGCTGTTTGCCCCTGCAGCACAGTTGGCTTTCAGACACAGATTTAACTGACACTCCTGCACACAAAATTCAGCCCAATGTGCAGTAATTGCACTTGGTGCGAGTCAGCGTGGAAGAACTTATTCCTTTCTTAAAGGACGGGTATCTTTAGGGGATCTGCAGAAATTCCAGGGATAAAAAGGCTGAAAGTATGGTACAAACACCAGAGTCCAGATGATGTGTGGAAGAGGAAACCCTCTAATTCTGGGCTCCAGGTTGATGAAGGGCTGTGCACAAGTTTTGGTTGTTTGAGGTTTTTTAATTCTACCCCTCCTCTGCTGTCTTGCTAGTAATAAAACATAGCTATAAAATAACACAGTGATTGCACCCAAACACATGCAGGCACAAGTTAACAACTTGCCTCTTCCATAGAAAAATGTTGTGGATAAAAAAAGAAAGCATGGGAATGAAAGCACTGTCAGTTATTTCTAGTGGAAACAAGCAATTCTACAATTTAATCCCTGGTAGCCAGAGTGAAGAAACAACTTCCAGAAATGAGAGTTTCAAATCCACAATTAGGTATTATTAGCTCAAACTTTAGGAAAAAAAAATAACCTAAACCTCCTCCTCTTTTTCTTTCTTTTTTTTTTTTTTTTTTTTTTTTTAAATTTTGTGTTTCTGAAAAAGAGCAAACATACTCTGCCTACCTACAAAGCAAATGATATCTCCCCCACCTCCCCAAATTTAATTATTTTCAATTCCAAATCCTGGGATGAGGAGACAAAAAGATCAAGGGTTTATTGTTGGTTTAGGATTTGTTAGTCTTTTTGAGAAACCATGGGGAAAAAACCTCAACAATCTCCATATTCTCACCACACAGTCAGCACATCACTGAATTAAAAATTTAAAATTACAGGAACATGGGAAAATGGAAGAAATGGAAGTACAATGTAACTGTTACCAAATCAGTATCTTTTTCCCAGTAGTAAAATTAAAGGGGTGGTAATCACATGCTCCACTCCCTCACAGAGTTGTTCTAATGAGTTGCCAATTAAGAACTGTAAGACACTGAGATAAGTGTATTTTAAGATAATGTTGAGTATGGAATAATCTCATTTTTAACACAACAGAAACACTCCTTAAATAATGACACCTTATCTGAGTTGTGTTTGAGATGGCATGTGACAGGGTTAAATACATGGATTTAAGTTCACAGAAGAATGAAAGGACTATAACAACTGCATTCTTAGAACAACTTCAGAGAGGTGACTCCATCACTGCAGTCCCTTTTATGACTTATTTTCAACTTTTTTATTCTTGTTTGCTGTAACGAATCACAGCATTACACACCTGGCCTCTGCACACAACCACGCTGTCACTAAAATTCTGTGCCTTTCCCAGATTATATGACAATACAGACATGCAGAGAAAAAAAAAAAAAAAAAAAAAAAAAAAGAAAAACCAACCCAAGCAGCTAGGCAGGCTCTGGAATGATGGGCACACTTGGCTCTCATCTAAATGAGGTATAATGAGAAATACATCTTGTGACATGAGGACATGTGCTGCTATGCTACCCTGGGCTAAAATAGCAACACACCAAAGCCAGCTGATTCCATTCCCTGCAAAATCCAAGCTTGTAACTCTGAAGCAAAACACCCACCATGCAAACAAAGCCTGTGCCTTCTGCTTTTGGTACTCATGGTCCTATTGCTAAGGTAATGTTATTTGGGCCATCATCTTTCAATTTATCCAGTCTGCCAAGGGATCAGATTTCTGAGGTACCCAGTGACCTTTCCCTACCGTACCCAACTGCTAAAGTACTGTGTGCACACAATTTAACAGATTAACAAAGTAAATAAAACAGGCAAAGTGCTATAAAACACCACCACCCAAAAAAAGGGTTCTCTTGCATTTAGAACTTAGAGCATTATCCTGCAGAAATAAATGCATAACCAGGCTGAATTGAAATCGGGAGATTGCAGCAAGTCATTGAATTAAATTTTTATTGCAATGGTAAAATTTTTAGCATAGCAATGAGAACACCCCCACCCCCCAAAAAAACCCAAACCAAACCAAACCAAAACAATAACCCCCCCTCCAAAACCACAAGAACCAAACTTTATTCTTTCCAAATTACTGAGGATTTTGGGGGGTTTTGCCCATGTAGAATGACGTAGTTGTTACAGCTTATCTAAGAGAAGTGCTACATTGGTTACATACATTTTTACTAAAGACAGCTAAATTCCTTAAATTTCCATTGAAAAAGCCATCACTGATATTCATGAGCAGTAACTTTTACAGAGATAAGCAATATTTTAATAACATAAATTGCTTACTAAGAAAAGTACTGCACAGGACTCAGCAACAACCAAGCACAGCCTAAGTGAGCTGAAAACCCTTCAGTCTGTTCTTTCTCCTGCTGCTGTTTTGGTACATCAGCACTTGTCCAGCTCCTTCACTGAGCTATTGCAATAACTCATACTTGAGAACAAATTAAAACACTCCCAGGCTTTTGTTTTTCTTTTTTTTTTTTTTTTTGCTTAGAGCAATAAGCATTAATTAGAAATAAAATCCATTTTCCCTTATTCTCTCATGCATTTTTCAAGACTTATAATAAACCTTATAATAAATACATTCTTGCCTTCTCAAATGTGGGCATTCAAATCATCAATTTCTTTAAAAATTAATAATGAACCTTATATGGTTAGCACATTTTATTCATTGGCATTCAGAAAGCATCTAAGATGAAGCTTTCCTCTGACTCTAGGCACTTTAAAATCATTAATAATATAACACAACCCTAGCAGCATTAGAGTAATTATTTCAACGGGAAGGCAGTCCTTCAGACCTCTGTGGATATTCCTATCCCTCCTTCCCCATGCTGGGAAATAATCTTAATTCTCTTGACAAAATGCTATCCTACATGCCTTTGGCACAAAAAGATGACTGGATTCAAGCTATTTTTGGTGATGACAGAAAACAATCCCCCAATCCTGGAGAACATCCTGACACCTGCTCCTTCAGTTTTATTAGGACAGAAAAACAACTGGCTTCTGCTGACTGGGATACACTGGTCTGCCACTGTTAAAAGCTTTACAAGGCAGAACTGGTGTGTTAAATACCAGTGCTCATCCAAGTGGGTGCCAAGCAAGATGCCCTGCTTCAAAAAGGAACTCCTGGTGCTGTTCCTCTCACTCGGGCAGGGCTGTGACAGCAGCAGCTGTAAGTGTGATGTGTTCTGCACCTCATTTGCCATCGATTCCCACAGCTGTCTTGTCAAATCCTGCCAGCCTGCAGAACACGGCTGCGAGTGCACTGCTTTGCCAGGCATCCTTGGAAATTCATGTTACGGGTGTCAGCTCAGGCAGCCCTTGTGTGCTGAGCTGAAATGGATCCAGAACAGCCTTGGGGCCATCTTCTGCAGATACTACAAAGAAACACAATTTCTGTCCAAGTTCAGTGTTAGGGTGCACCCCACTCCCTCTTGGAGTGCCCACTGCAATCCTTTCTTGCCTTAAAATACACAGAGGTAATTTTAAAGCTCCCTCTGTATTAATGTCATGCCATTTTCACACTAACAGTTCAAAGTAAACAAGTTTCAGCCACACACAAACACTTTCTGCTTTTTTAAGTTACCAAGCACATACTATAAAGACAAGTCTTGCTTTGTAATCGCTGATTTTTCCCCCTGTACAGTTATTCAGATCTCATTCCAGAATTCGTCATCTGGTTAATTAACAGATTTCAGTTTGTTCTGTGTTTAAGGGGAGACTGTTTGTGGCTTGACTCTGGGAAAATGCACAAACGAGGCAGCAGCTTGTTTTTCAGCTCCTGTCTTTGCATTTTCTGCCCAAGAGCCAGGGAAGCATGTAAATTAGGAAGCACATGCATCTTGCAGGATTAGCATTTCTCAGAAGGCAGAGAAATGACAGCACACCTTCCAGTCTCAAGACAGTAAAATTGATCATGTACCATTTCCAGGGTGGATTTTTTTAATGTTTCTCTGCCAAGCTACTGATCTGAAATCTTGTTTTTATTTCATTCATCCTTCTTTCGGTAACAGCAGCTCCTCTGTTGGTAATATAATTTATATTTTGATGCCTCAAGTGAGGTTAAAGCTGTATGATGAAAACATATGTCTCATACAAATATACATAATGTACAATATAGGAAATCTATCAGGATTAATTTGGTGCAGTTACCTGAGAACTCTGCATAATAATCCCACAAGAAATATTTCACAACGTGAACATCAAATATGTAAAATTGCCTCAGGGCCAAGAGCACCAGAATGCACCAAATGAATTTTCTTGTAAGGATCTACTCCTTCAGAGATTTAAATTAAAAAGCAAAGAAATTTTCCCAAGTAATCCCCAGAGTGTAAATTTAGGAAGGAAAAGGCCAAAACCTTTAGATATTTTCTTAGTAAATATATTCTGCAGCCAAAAGCTTAATTCAGATTAGCTTTTTTTAATGGTGTGTAGGTATTTCAAGGCAATAAAAGAATTGATTCTAATGCTCATGGTAATGAACTAAATGCCTGCCTCTGACACTTAGAATTTGAAACACAATGGTCCCAGTAGATCAACCTGATGCTGTGCTTATCATGGGCCATCAGATTTCAACCTGCATTCATCCAATAAAATAAAGCATAACTTCTGCTCGGCTAAAAACTAATTTTCAAAAATACATCTAATCTTCAACAGAAGACATGAAATGATGGCAAATCCTCAGCTTCTCTTGGGAATGTGTTCTGGTGGTTAACTATGGAAAAATGTGTGTCTTATTTCCTATTTGAATTTGTCTGGCTTCTGCCTCTGGCCATTACTTCTTATTATGCTTTTCTTCAATAGATTAAAGAACCTCTAATATCCTGTATTTCCCCTCAGGGATGTTCCAATACACTACAATCAAGTCACCTCCCAGTTCTCTTCCAGATAACTTCAACTCAAGCCTGAGTTCTTAAAACATGCCAGTGTAAGGCATTTTCTCCAACCACCGGGACATTTAGCTTCATTCTTTTGCTCTCTCTTATTTTCCAATGTACTTCATAAAATCTGAAAACCAGTACTGTATGCACTGCCCTGTAATGATATTATTGAGGTGAAACATGAGAGGTAAAAGGTACACTTTTTAATTCCTTTGTTTATGTGTTGATTAATCCTTTTCTGCCATAGCAGCATACAGGAGAGCTCTTATCTGATTGCTTACTTACCTGACCCTTAAACCCTTCTCAAAGTCATTACCTTCAGAATCTTTTCCAGTAATGGTCTCCACACTTGGGTTTTAAGATAGATAGCTATTTGATTTGATGAATGAAAATTCACTAGGTTTGAACAAGCTGCTTGTACATACTGTATTGATCAGTGCCCCATCCTCACCATTATTTACAATTCCATTAATCTTGGAGCTGAATTTTTGCAGCAGCAGGTTTGGATCTGCCTCCAGATCATTGTTAAAAATGCAGCAGGACACGAAATCTGCTACTTGGACCTTTTTAGACACCATCTCTTTCAACTGCATTGTCATACAGATTTCTTCTTGAGATATGGCAGCAAATTCCATTTGTGTAGTTTGTTGGCACTGTATAATGAGAATAGCACACAGCACCAAGTACCTCCTCAAAAGAGTGTTGATAGCTATTTTAACTAAAACACTGTAGATCTGCATCATATTCATTTGTTGCAACATTTTATTATTTGAATTCCACATCCGATTTTCTATTTTGGTTAGGATAACTATTAAGCTAATGCTTGGTTCATATTGCTCACCCTTTACAAAATGGCACAAAGCAACAGTTCATCACTTGTTTAACCTCCTGATTTCCAGGCAAGATACAAATACACGGGAGCAGCATTTGTAGTACAGAGGCAGAACTAAACAGAATTTCTCACAGCATTTCCAGGATGGAAACTGCAGGAACTGCGGACTTGCAAAGCACCTGCTCACAAATATCCTGGTCCTGCTGAACTGCCAGCCCTGCACACACACTCTCAAGGAGATGTGGAGTCTCCTCCCGACTCTGGAGACGGGATAAGACACGACTGCTAGCCTCAGGCACTGCAGAACCTCCCGGAGCGGCTCCGCAGCGCTGCGGTCTCGGCCTTGTTCCATCGCCGAACCGGCCTGACCGCCGCGGATGTGACCACCGCCAGATTTAGGCTCCTAGAAATCATAAGCAGCACCTCGGGAAGTTAAGGTTGGACATCAGGAAGAATGTTTTCACGGGAAGGGTGGTTAGCTATTGGAATGGGCGGCCCAGGGTGCTGGTGGAGTCACTGTTTCGGAAGGTATTTAAGGGAAGACTGGATGGGGCAATCAGTGCCATGGTTTGGTGGACAAGGTGGTGATCGGTCACAGGCTGGACTCGATGATCTCAGAGTCCCTTCCACCCCACTTGATTCTGTGTTTCGAGAAGGAGAAGGAGGCTCCAAGGCACGGCGCTACCCGCACCCCCTCACGGGCCGCCCTCCGCCGCTTCTGCCCCTCACGCTCGAGGCCGCCTCAACGCCGCGCACCGCCTCGCGCACTGCCGAGCTCCGATTGGCTGCGCCGCCCGTGGGGGCGGGACCGAGGGAGAGCCGCGACCAATCCGCGCCGCGATAGGCGATTCCCGCGGGGTGGGGACTGCGCGCAGGCGCGGCGGGGAGGGGCCGGGCGGGCGTGAGGGAGGGAGCGAGCGGGAGGGCGTGAGGGAGCGGGCGGCGGGAGGGAGCGGCTGAGGCGCGGGTAGTCCCGCGGTGCCGCGGCGCCAGCGGGTTTCTCTTCAGGGAGCGGCTTTCCATTTCCCTGGAGCCCTCGTCCCCCTCTCTGCCCCTCAGAGGAAGTCCCCCGCCGCCCTCAGCCCGCCCCCGGTCCCGCCGCTATGTCTCTCGGCCGGCGCCTGGCCCGGCTGGCCGCCCACCTGCAGGACCCGCAGAAAGTGGCCGCGTTCCAGCGGCTCTGCGGGGTGGAGGGGCCCTCGGGCTGGGCCGGCGCGGAGCAACGGGGGCCGGTGGCGAACGGTATCCCCGCGGGCGGGCAGGCGCATCCCACCGGGAACGGGGCCGTGCCCGGCGCGGCGGGAAGCCCGCAGCGCTGGAGAAGGAGGCCGCGCCGAAACTCGCTGACGGAGGAGGAGGACGGCAGTCAGGAGTTCGCCACTCGCAGCCGCTTCCTCTACTGTCTGTTCAGCCTGGGCACGGAGCTGGGCAACGAGCTCTTCTACATCCTCTTTTTCCCTTTCTGCATCTGGAATGTGGACGCCTGGCTGGGCCGGAGGCTCATCATCATCTGGGTGTGGGTGATGTACCTGGGGCAGTGCACCAAGGATGTGATCCGCTGGCCGCGTCCTGCCTCGCCGCCCGTGGTGAAGCTGGAGGTCTTCTACAACTCCGAGTACAGCATGCCCTCCACCCACGCCATGTCGGGCACCGCCATCCCCCTGGCGCTCCTGCTGCTCAGCTACGGCCGCTGGCAGGTAATGCTCACACCTCCGTGTCCTCAGCCTTCCAGCCCCGGGCTGTAAGGATGTGGCAGACCTCATTTCTCTTCAGGAGGGCAGGTGGCTGAGTTTGGTTGGGAAAACGTGAGATTCGTGCCTCTTTTCATTGCCTCACTCCTTGGTTTGTTCGTTTTTCTGATTAAAGCGGGTGCGCAGGTAACGAGAAGCGTTCTAGTGATTCTGTCTTGTGAATGGAAGTTGTCCTGGCTTTGGGGATTAGATCAGCGCGCATGAAAAGTTCGCGGTAACAATCTGCGTTTTGTTCCTGTGAGGGTTTTTTTTTTTCAGCTTGTCCATTTGCGCAAAGTTTGGATAAGCATCCAGTGTTTTTACAGGCATTTGGTTTTACAGAGTGAGAATTTGGTGGAGAGCCAGTAACTAAAGGGCTTCTTGTTGATCCTTCTTTGCTTCGAGTCACTTTGTAGCGTCACTGAGTTATAGCTTTAGCCTTTTCTTTAACGATTTTATTTTCCTTAACCACAAGCTGGCAATGATTCTGGTATTTGTGCTTTCAGGAGGTTTTACAGTCTATCAATGTGTTCGTAATTAGCAGGAACTGATAATCTGTGATATTTTCAGCACCTTCATTCAGCAGAATCTCCAAAATCCGGCTGTTGTACTTGGGGTCAATAGATAAGTTAAAATAACACTGTTGATCGTCTGGTTTACGCAAGCAGTGGCATGTGCTTTGGCTGCTGGAAATATGGCAACAGCAACAACTCCAAAGAAAGCACATCCAGCTCTCTACATCCCCGCACCGCTTCCAGCAGTAACTGAGGGAGAGGACTTTCCCAGATAAATGCCCAGTGCAGCGTTTTGCTGTGCAATGTTTAAGAAGTTAGGCAGTAATTTGGCTCTTAAGTCGGTAATGTTTACTAATCCTTACTGTAATGCCTGCCTGGTTTAAGTTGGATGTAAGTCATGTCGGTAGAGAGAACTGACTCGGATTCTCAGCTTCGTGCAGGGGTTTAACTCTTGTCTTCCCAGTTACTGGTAACAATTACCAGTTGTCTGCTGGCTCTGCCTGACACTTTGTGGCTCTATCTCTGCATCTAGAATGGGTGACTGAGAGGAATGAGATGATTAAGGGTAAGAGATTTTATTCGGCCTCTCTAACCAACGATTATGTGGCTGTTTCTACAAGGCATGTGCCTAAAAGGAAGGTCTTAGAGATTCATATTTGCTAGGAAAAGGTGAAGTATTATCTGCTGGAGTTATGCAGACATAATTATTATATATATAAAATAATAAGGTCATGTTTTGTGAGTGTTTGAAATAAATATTTGGAGTTTTACCACGGAGATGCTTAATCTCCGAGTTGTTTTTATTAAATGACCAAAATCTGTGTATTTGATTATTGCTTGTTGGATGTGTAGAGCTGGTGTCTGTTGGAAGCACAGACTGGATTTGTGCTTCTTTGCATGTGGGGAAGCTCCTTTAGCAGATTCTGTCTCGATTGCCTTTCTAGAACCAGCAAACGGGGTGTGAAATGGGGTTTTTGCCAATGAGCAGGGTTCCATCTGTGCTTTGCCAGCCCTGCCAAACTGTGTCTGTGAAACACTCTGCTGACTGACCAAACGAACTTACCATGAATGCATGGTAAGGAATCATGAACATTCAGCCTTTTTATTCGTGCAGGACTGTGCTTAAGAAATGCAGAAGCTGAATATTTGAGTCTTGATTTTAATTTCTTTTTCTTAGAAAATGAGTATGAATAAAAGACCTCTCCGAAACCAACTTCTCTCATTTCAAAATACTCATGTAAAAAGAATCCCTTCTGATTTTTTATTTTTTTCCAAAAATTAATCAATAATTAGCCAATGGCACATCAAGAGTATTTTGATTAACCTCTGGAGTTAACCTTCACCTGACACTTCTTCTGTTCTCCTTGTTTTACTTCTGTTGAAAGGGAGTAGAACCTACAGTGACATCTTTTTGTCAAGGAAAATGGTGTTTTTCTGGAAATGCTGTTAAAAAAGACTGACCTCAGAAGTTCTTGGAAAGATAAAAGATCTTTAAAGATAAAGGAGTTTTTAATATGATTTTTATTAAATTCTCCAAATTTGCCAGTAGGTGCAGGAGGCTAGTTTAAACCTGTTGGCAAACCCTTTCTGAGTGTAAAGAAGGCTTACCCAGCCTGATTGTGATGAGAGAATGTCTTGAGAACGTTGGTTCAGCAAATCATAGTGGAACGAGGCTGAGGATGAATTTAAGCAGGTGTAACTCTGCAGGGACTTTTCCTCTGGAATATAGGCAGCTTTGAGTTACACACTTTGAAGTTTATACTAAACCAAAGAAAGCTGCTCGTGCTCTAAAAGATGTTACACCAGCGAGGAGGGAATCTCTTGTGTAGCTTATTTGCAGTTTGCTTTCAGTGATCTATGACTTCCTACTATTGTGTGTTCTTTTCTATCAAAGAGAATCTATTTGAGTCTTTTTCTTGAAGAACAGGAACAGAGAAAATGTGCTCATATTTTTCTAGGTATGGCCCAGAATGTCCATTTAAAAACATGCTTAGATTGCAGTTGGGTTTTTTCTTAACCCGTTGAGTTTGTGCTTTTCAATTTTTCAATGCCTTTAAGCAATCCTGGTACAATTATTTTCTTTTCACATAGTATTCAAAAGGATTTTTGACTATAAAACTAAAGTACTTTCTATAAATGCAATTGTTCAGGTCAAATATTTTCAGAGATATTATATTTTAGAGATGGTTTTGGCAAATTATCACAATTAGAGACTTTGGGCATAGGGAGTATTCAAGGAAACTGTCTTTCAGACAGAAGTGAGTTACATATTAAGGTAACTTTCATAATAGCTAAATGTTCTGTCCATTGCATCCAAATTTTTCAGTTTCTTCTTGTATTATGAGAGCTTGCCTGAAACTTTTGACTCTACTTGCATAATCCTTATTTATTTATTTATTTATTTATTTATTTATTTAATATGTTACATTTCTGTAACATATATTATATAATATATGTTATAAATATAGGTTCCCCCCCCCCCCATCTTTGAAGCACTGATACCCTTGAAGAGGAGGGCAAACACTAAAAAAACTGTGAGGTTATAGATCTTGATATGATGTAGGAAAAGGTAACCTTTATCAAATTGGGGAAAACTTGCTTTCTTTGAAATAGTGACAGTTTGAGCCAGGCTGGTTTATATCATGTCCCAGATGGGGGGAGGAAGAGATAGTGTGAACTGCTAATTATCCACAAAATCTCCAAAGGCTCAGGCTGAGACTACTGGAAAAAGTATTTTTTTTTATACTTTGTTTGCTTATGTTGAACCGACTGGTTTCAAATAGATATCAAGATGTATTTGATTAGAAATGGTCCTTGAGTTGGGATGGTACCCGAATGTGTCATAACTCTGCTGGCTTATTTTGAAGAGAAAAATATAAATCTCAGCCCGGGGATACAGAAAATTCCCTTCTCTCTCCGAGTTCCTCCAGGATGCAGCCTGGCTCTAGCAGTGTCTGTCTGCAGTAGGAGAGGATGGGTTTGCTTTCCTTCCTGAGCTCTGCATTAATCAGCTCAGTGAGGAGCTGCTGACTCTGAGCAAACACTCAGCAAACTTGGCTTGATACTCATCAGGAGCCCAGGGCCTGGGCTGATGAGTAGCAAGCCTTTAACCATATTAACCAACACAGATTTACCTCCTGAAGCAGCTTGTGGTGCTGAATGTGACAGCATTGTCCTCCCTGGGTGCATGTCTGGCAATGTTTGATACACAAAGCCTGGCATCAGTGACTGCCTTTCCACCTGCTGCTGCCCTGGATAAACACCTCTGCCGAGCCTGCAGTGGGTGCAGCTGTTCTCCAATGGCCTCGCTGATGTATTTTTTATTTACAGTTTTCATTTTCAATGCTCTTTTGACTCTCTGTGGTACTGGTTGTGTAAGACTCTGATGTGCTACCACGTGAATCTCCCTTCTAGAAATCTTTTGTCTGCACAACGACTTTTATCAGCCAAGGTTGGTGAATATAATGAAGTGAGATGGGTTTGACAGGTTTGTATTGGGATTTCAGGGTGATCTGCATCGCTCTGTGGTTCTCTGATTGACCACTACTGAAGACTACCTCTAGAACTGCCTGCCTGCTGTTTCATTTCAAAAAGCTAAACTCTCTGATCCCCACTGGAAATAGGGAATAATTGGTTATTAGGGATGAAAAAACAGCCTAATCTCAACAGTGCTGTAGTGAGAATTTTGCAGAAAGGGGCATATCCTAGTTTTAAATGTCTGTCCTTGATGAAAGGCTTGCATTTTCAGTAAGATTGATGCAGTGATAAACTGGAAGCTACACATAGAAAACCATCTCTTACATACAAAGTCTGTGTGCAGGAGCAAGTGCAGTCCCTTCAGAAAGAGACACATCACATCTCAGAGAAACCCAAATGGGCCTTTGGCTAAAATACTAAAATGTTGAGAAGAAATGTTGGCAAAGAGATGTGCATGCTTGTCTAATTAATAATTGGTCTTCTTGTACATGTTTCTTAAACAGTCAAACAAAAACTCTTCTGACATGGGAAGCACAGCTGAAGGGATGATCTGAAAACACAGAATTACCCACACAATGATTTGAGAGAGAGAGAGAGATGGGAATTTGGAGGGTCAGCACTGGCCTTGTCTTGTGTGTTTGAGATGTAAAGTCTTCTGTGGGCCACATTAATGCCTGTAGTTTGTTTGTAAAGGGAGCTGAAAAAAGTTGTTTGATGCAGGTGTTCTTAAAAGTTTGAAAAGAGTACAGCCAGTTCTGACAAATGTCACTGGGGAATCTCTGCCATAGAAATACAGCAGCCTGTCTTATTAGATTGTGTTGATTGTCATTAAATATATTTTTCAGTTTTGCTTAAGCAAATCTTTAATTAATGTAAAGGGTCTTGGGGGAAAACATGTAATAACAAATGCTCTAAGGTTGGATACAGAGTTTTTGATGAAAACGTATTCAAAGGAAATACTTCTCAAGCAGTTTCTTTTTTCTTGGTGCATTGTACACATGTGAAATACTCTTTTGTTCTTTCAGATAGGGTGTGCTGATTAAACTGAGAAAGCACTATTTTACAGAAAAAAGTAGTTTTAGGTATTGGGGTATAAACAGATCAAGCCATAAGTGATTCTTGCTAGCTGTGTTCAGAGAGGGGTTATTTTTTTAATGACTGCAATGGAAAGAAATAACAAGCTAATTTCTTTGTTACTCCTTAATTTCTTTTCAGATTAGGTATAGCAGAAAATTAAATATTTTAACTTCCTTCAGGACTGGCATTGAAAAGTTTATCTTGGAGTTTTAAAAACGTTCTTGTCGTGACATGCAACACTGAGGTTTTTATGTCTCTTGATATTAATGTTGGTCAGTCCAAGAAAGGAAAAAATAATTTATAAATGTAGTTTAACCAGTGGTATTTGCCATGTTAATTTTGAAAGAAAAAAAAATATTTTTTTCTAAAATGACTGGTGGTCTTTCTTTTCTAACAATCCTCTTCTCCCTTTTCTTCTGCTTCCTTCACAAAATCATTTTTATTCTGTGCTTTTTGAACTCAACTGTGCAGCCAGGGTGCTGGAGTCATTCCCGTAAACATTGATTACAGCTTTTCATATGATTATTGCCAATACATGGCCCAAATACCTTACTAAAAGCCTGGTGCTGCAAGTGCTGCTTGGATTCTTTCAGTGAACTTTAGTTCAAAATAATTGTCTCAAACTCAAGTTGAACTTCTGAGTTATGATATGATTAAAAAAGATCATTGAATACTGTAGAACAATGAAAATATTAGAAAGTTACTTTGGAATCCTTTGGGGATGCTGGAAGCTTCTCCAGTGTAGGATGTGCTTTAAAAAGGTGAAGAAGTGAACGTTTAGTGTCTTTTACTAATGTTCCCTTATGAAAGAAGGAATTTTCTGACCTAGGTCAAAGCTTTTGGGACAGATTGTTTCCTTACGAGCATTTTTAAACAATGGTTATGCTATTAAGACTCTTGGCAGAAAGATCAAGAAGAGGGAGGAGGATAGGGAAGGGTTTTGTGTGTAGTCCAGTCAGAAGTTTGCAAGCCTGTTTTGGAGGATGTAGTGGAATTTTCTATAGGGTAGAATTTTTCTTTTAAAAACATAGGGCATAAAATTCTCAACTGAGAGTAGTTTCACTGCTGGTTTGCCAATATGAATTTAATTCCATTTCTTCAATTAAAACAAGATTCTGGATATGGGAACAAAATTGAGGTCTGAAACACAAGTAGTTTATTCAGTCAGCTTTATCCCTAGCTTTACCTTAATATGTGACGTTAAGAAATCAATTAACTTTTTTTAAAATTATTTTTAAAATAACATGCTGATTGGTTTGGAATTTTTAAGTTTATAAAAAGGGAAGCAGTATGCAGTTCAAAAAACCCCTGCACTCAGAATTGTTGTGGTAGCACGTTGGCTATGGAGGCATAAGGAGTTTGTGAGGGTAAACACAAGATGGTCTTAATTGAGGGCACGGAGACAGGGTTTGAGATATTTGTGTCCAAAATGGGCTGCTCCTGAATACCTGCCTGAAAGTGGTCAAGAACGATGATACAGCAATTCTTTTCTCAAAAAGAACAAGCTTAGAGAATGAAACCTGGTTTCTGTGTCTACCTCTCCCAGCTGTGATCTCTGCCAAGCTTCCACACCCTCATCTGGAAGGACACGTGATGCCAGTCTGCCTTCTGACCCCTAAATGAGTAAAACCAACAGTGAATGGGGACAGAGGGTAGAAGTAAACTTGGAATCTTTAGTCCTTTGTGCCTCTGTAGGTCTGATCTGGCATGCCAGGAACCATGGGACTAAAACTGCTGGAATTCAGCTGTCCTGCTTTAATATTTCACATTTCACTAGAGACCCAAGGCAACATAATACAAAGAAAAAGTGCTTATGACTTTCTTCCTGAACATATGATATTAGTTTATATTCAGATTTTCATATTACTCTTTCATAAAATGTGCCTGTTTTAAGTAGAAAGCCTAGTAAAATCTGGGTTTTTTTTTCTTTGAATATTCATTTATGATTGGGAGAGGAGAGTTTTGAAATCCATTATTATAAAACAGTATTATTATAAGGCTTGCTGGTACCTCAGCCTTGCAGGCAACAATTTGGAAGTAAGTTTATGGCATCAGCTTTTTTTCCAGGGATCCAGGTGATGTCCCCTGTTGGTGGTATGACTCGGCATGCTGCTGAGCTCAGCGGTGTGTGGGAGTGCTGGTGTTCTCCTTTAGTCACCTTGTACACTTCTCCCTGCGTGTGAGGAACAAATACACTCTTGTCTTACCACCTTGGGGCAGATTTTAAGCAGGTGCTACCAGTTTGGTGTTCTGGGAATTCTTGAACCCAGTGGCTGCTTTAAAAGGTAGGAATGAAAACAGGTCGAGGAGGATGCAGGGTGTTGTGCTTAACTTGTGATCAGTGCTTAAAGGGTGTCTGTAAGAAAGATGGGAGCCGACTCCTTTGGGCCTTTTGTGATAGAAGGGGTGTTGGTTCTGAACTGAACGAGGGTTAATTGAAATCAGATGCAGAGAAGTTTTTTACTCCTGCTGGTGAAACACTGGCACAGGTTGCCCAGAGAGAAGGTGGATGCCCCATCCCGGGAAACATTGAGGGCCTGGTAGGATGGGGCTCTGAGCAAGCTGTTCTAGTTAAAGATGTCCCTGTTCTAGCAGGGGACTTGGACTAGATGGCCTTCAACTGTCTTTTTCAACCCAAGCTATTCTACTGTGTTTTGCTCCAGAGAAACTAAACTAGCCCATGTTCTCAGATGGTTTAAGGGGTATTTATTCAGAATTAGAGTGAGGTATGACAGAGCCAAATAATATTTCCAGAATATTCTTCAGTGTTGGAATTTCTGTTTCTTTCTTCCTCAAACACCCCCTCCCCTGTGAGTTCCCTGACAGCAAGCATTTCTTCTTTCATTTTCAGAATTTTTGTAGTCTTCCCTGCTGTTCACAATCACCTGCTCAGGACTCTTAAAACAAGACTTCTCACCTCTTTCCTTTAACCTCTTTCTCCCCCCAATCCCAGCCTCTTACCCACAGTATCATGAACAGCTGCTGAGCCTGGCACTTCATTCATCTTCCTGCTAAATCTCCAGCCTCTGTTTCTGTCAGGTACTGCAGAAACAGGACAAGTCTTTATTTATTAAAGGAAAGCCTTACCCCTGCCTGGGCTCTGAAAGCACAAAAGTGTGTCAGGAGACAAGGGTGGACATAGGGTATCAAATGATGGCCGAACAGTTTGAAACTCGAAGCTGCTCTTTGCTTCAGAGGCCGCAGGGTTCAGCTGTCCCTGCACGTACAGCACTTCTGCTTGGCGAGTCCTGTGGGAGGGAGGGCGAGTGGAACAGCGCCGTGCCGAGAGGGTGTGTGACTGCTGCAGGCAGAGTTCCTCCGACCCTGCGAGCAGTGGCGAAGGAAAAAGCACAGTGGGGCAGAGGGATGTGTAAGGTACCAAAAGGGCCGCTTTTGTGGCTGCTATAGCAATCAATGTTTGTATCTGATAACTGCAATCACGTGTGAGCGTGACAGAGTTACTGGTGCATTGCCCGGGATTAGCAGAGCTCTGAAAGGCAGGAAACTGAGTTTGTTCCTTCATCGTTCCAGTCAGAAATGAGTCACAAGTACACAGCTCTTGTTTAGATCCAGTTTGTAGATGAATGGGATGGAAGCATAAACAAATGTTGCTACAGGAAATAGAGTTTAGTCTAGATGGAACACGGCTGTAAGCTGGGCTCATAGAATTTATGTTAATGTGAAATCTGCTTCTTATGCAAAACTTAAGCTTCCTGATTTTCTCTTAGTTTGAGGATGTTATTTTAGGTTTGTCATGCAAACATTGTCCTGGAGTTGAGAATCCAGGGAAGGTAGGAAAAATGCAGAGGATGATGATCCTATCTAAAACCTTTTACAGAAAGACTGATTTTGGAACTTTACAATCTGTTTAGTGGCCTTCACAGAGGACACAGAACTTCCTCCAGTAATTTTAAAGGTATTTTCTCTAATTTGCTGGATGTTCTACCTTTCAGGTTGTCTATAAAAAGAACAAAGGAAAGGGCAAGAAAACTGCCTTTTTTTTACAACTGCCTTTGTAATTCTTAGATTTTATTTCTAGGTTTGAGTACATCGAGGCTGCCTGTTTATATTGAAAATGCTTATTGTAAGAAGCGAAGCAATTTTGGAAACTTGCCATTTTATCTTGTGACTGAGTGTTTATAGAATAGTGGCAAAAAAGGACACTGTATCCTGTCTTGTACAACATTTTGCAATAGTGGGGAAAGTATTCTTACTGTGCTGCAATATGTAAATTAGCACAGTTTTATTCAAAACCAGAGGAAGTTAAAAAACTATGTTTCTCTACTTGATACATACTTATTAAAGCAAAGTATTTTATTTCTTCCTGGTACACAGTCCTTACTAATAAAAAATATGAGAAGAAAATAATTGGAAGTGATTATTTGATGATTTTTGTTTAACAAATAATGGCTTGTAGGAGGAAATTTGTGTGGGTTTGGAAAAAACAAAGATTACTGTTTAAGGAGTTTCATGCTGACGCCCAGAGATTGAGTCAATGACTGCAGAAGCTCTAAAACAAAAAATTGAGGAAGGAATTGAATTTCTTTGTAATTTTATTATGAGTTCCTCCTTCTCAGGGAAAAAAAGTAAAACCACTTGATTCTGCCTGGGTAATTGCTGGGTAATAATAATAAAAGTATGTGGTGGAGCTGCTTCACCCAGTGTAAAACTGTTGTACAGTTTAACACACTTGTCTCTGCCCATGTGGTCAGTTTGGGATATCAGAGCATGACAAGACAACTGCTGCAGAGATTGATACATTCCTTATTGCTCTGGAAAAGTGATCAGAGCACTGAGCTTCGTGTATCCTGAATGCAAAAAGACAGGGCAAGGTTGAAAGCTTGACTTAACAATGGCTTTATGGAAAGGTGCTCTGCTAGGCCTGTGGAGCCTAGGGCAAGGAAAAGGCATTAATTGGAATTAATCATAAAATTAATCGTCAGTGGCATTAATTGGAATTAATTATAAAATGTTCACAGAGTGATTATTTTTTTGAATTTATTTTTTCCAAATCCTAATACAGTTTCTGCATTTTTCTTCCCTACCAGTATCCCCTTATGTTTGGACTGATCCTGGCATTCTGCTGGTGTTCTTTGGTTTGCTGTAGTCGAATTTATATGGGAATGCATTCAATTTTGGTAAGAAAATAATCTCATCTACTACTGGACTTCTGGTTTAATCCTGTTTTGATTTTATAAACTTCTATCACATTGAAGGTTTTACAGTGCAATAATTATATACAGATGTATTTTTTGGAATGTCCTACCGTACAAGAAACAGAAGACTTCTATTTCTTCAGCATAGAAATTGATAAAATAGCTGAAAATGGCTTTCACATTAAACTTATACTTGTCTTTTATAAACTCAGTTCACAGTTGGAATTTAACAGGTGTTTAATGTCATTTTTTAGTGCAGAAATTGATGACTGCTCTAAAGTGTAGACTAAATTTTCCTCTACAGAGCAGAAATCATTTTGCAGAATGAAAAAGTGGCTGTTAAAAGTTCATTCCACATCAGCTGCTCAAAGCAAGTGCATTTTGCAGTGCCACTCTACATGCTAGAGTTTCATTTACCAGAGTTTCTAAAACCATGTAACAAAGTTGTCATCTTTGAAAAACAAACTCGTTTATTAAACACGATTAAAACTCCCCAAACTGAAACACAAGTGTATGCAATGTAAAAATAGCAAACAAGTACACTATGAAGTGGTAATCTCAATGCAAGACTGCTAAAGATAATTTGAGGATTATGTGCTAGAAGAAAAGCTAAGAGACAGAAAAGGGTAAGCCTGGTAGGGAGTAGAAAAGCTGATAGATGAACACAGTGGAAAAGGAGCATGGGAAAATAAGGCAGCTCAGAAAAACTAAATGACTTTTTTGCATCAGTAGTTAGGAAACTTCCCAATTTAAAACCACTCTGTCAAGGATGATGTGATGGACTGATAGTTCGGCTGACATAAAATGTCATAGAACAAAGTCGTGCAACAAACAGTGAGCAAGCAGACAGGGCTGTTTTGCAGTTTCACACCTGAATCCTCTGCAGAATTTGAGGCAGTTCACCATGTGGTACCTGCAATATACATCAGACACAGTGCCTAAATTTGGGGGAAATAGGTAGCAAATAGAGCAGAAAGTTTGTTGCTTGTGAAATGAAAAAGTCTGATGTTTATATCAGTCAATTTTATTAGAGCTCTTATCAAGCTTTCAATTAGTGGAAGCAAATAAAAATGATTCATTGAAGCTGGAGCAATACAAACTGCTGATTGGAGTCCCCACCTCCTGGCTCATGTGGAAGATCTGATAAGCATGAAAATGAAGGTGGGCCACTTTGTAGTGCCTGGATTGCACAAATTCTTCTGTAACAATCGAAGGTGATAAAAGTAGCAGAGAATTCCATTCAGCTGAGTGATCAGACAACAGTTAATTTTAATGCTGAAATAAAAAATAGAGTAACCTTCTCATTAAGAAAATACATTTAAAAACAGCAGTAAAACTGAAAATCAGTTGGGAAGTCACAGAGGTTATCTCTTCCTCTTCTTTAATATTTGGAAACAGCTCCCATTTTTCCAACATTGTTAATTCTGAAGCTGGAGTGTAAAGTTGAAGCTGTTCCAGTGCCTGGCTGCAGTGGTCCCTGACTGCTGCTGCCAGTGTTGGGTGTGTTTGCCCTTGGTCCCTCAGAGCCACTGTTGAGCTGTTCCAGCAAACTTAAGTTGGCAGAACATATTTAGCTGGGCTGGATTTGTGCTGACTGTAGGTTGGAATGCCCTGGCTCTGGACAGGGACCAGTGTTGGCAGCAGAAAAAATCATGGAAGAATCACAAAAGAGTTTTGGTTTGGAAAAGACCTTTACAGATTATCTAGTTCTAGCCCCCTGCAATAAGCAGGGACATCTTCAACAAGAACAGATTGCTCAGAGCCTCGTCCAACCTGACCTTGAATGTTTCCAGAGACAGGGCATCCACCACCTCTCTGGACACCCTGTACCAGTGCCTCATCATGCACTTGGAAAAAAAAAGTCTGCCTTCTATCCAGTCTGAATGTCCCCTTTTTTAGTTTAAAACCATCCCATGCCCTGTCATAACAGGCCTTGCTTAAAAGTCCAGACTTGCAACTTTGATAAAGGATCCTTTGATGATAACTTCATTCATAATCTGGTCAGGATGCAGGTGATTTGTTAATAGGTGATCAAATGCAATTCCTTTCCTAATGTTTAACATAAGAAAGATTTAATCCTGTAAAAGGGAAATATGGGAATCCACAAGTTGCTTTTAACACTAGAGCAGCTTGGCTTGTATTCTTGCTAATGTAACTTGAGGGTTTTTTAAAATAGTTATTAGACTGAAACCATATTTTTCTCTTCAACAGGATGTTATTGCTGGATTTCTGTATGCTATTCTTATCCTGGTTGTCTTCCATCCAGTTGTGGACCTGATTGATAACTTCAACTTAACTTACAAATATGCACCCTTAATTATCATCAGTCTCCATTTGGCCCTGGGCATCTTCTCCTTCACCCTGGACACCTGGAGCACGTCACGAGGGGACACAGCTCAGATCCTGGGCTGCGGCGCCGGCGTGGCCTGTGGCTCTCACGTCAACTACATCCTGGGTCTGCAGCTGGATCCTCCTCCCCACACCTTGCCCTTGTCTCTGTCCTCCCTCACCGTGACTGTGTTTGGAAAAGCCATTCTGAGGCTATTGATTGGAGTCATCGTTCTGTTGTTGACAAAAGTGGCCATGAAAAAAGCCACCATTCCGCTGGCGTGTAAAATATTCCGCATCCCACACGACGACGTGCGGAGAGCCAGGCAGCGCATGGAGGTGGAGCTGCCCTATCGCTACATTACCTATGGAATGGTTGGCTTCTCCCTCATGTTTATTGTTCCTTGCCTCTTCCATTTCATTGGTCTTTCCTGATACAGTTTGATCACTTAGAGTAGGGAGAACTGAGCTAGTTGCTTTTTGAAGAGGTGTACCAGTTTGCTAAGGGAAGGCCGGCCAGCTTGGCTTTAGCAGGGTCTTCCTATTAACAGCAATACCAAGCAGGCAAAGCATTTAAAGGGCTTTGCACATCTCTGGGGATGGTTTAGGGCCAGCAGTCAAGCATCAGTCCAGGAGAAGTGCTGACCTCTGTAAATGCTGTTTTTGGACTTACTGCTGTAACCAAGTCTGTGTGTGTGTGATGCAGTGAATGTATCTGGGATGGCTGCCAGTCTGTACCTGTGTACACTGACACTTTAGTAGGTGTGTCTGACAGCTGATCAGAAGGCTTCATTCATGATCTGTTTGCCATTTCACAGTAATTAATTCAAGTTGTTGGACCATAGACTGTTGAATTTGCTTTCTTCTATTCTTTCCCGAAGTCTTGCTTCAAGGTTTTTCAGCTAATAGGTATTTCTAATGGACCAAACTTGTAATGAGGTTGAATTTTTCTAAATAAACAAGCAGAAGCCTTTTTCTTTAGCCCCTTTGCAGAGAAAAACGTCTGGATTAGCATTGGTAGATATCACTAGAGTATATATAATTCAGGTACTGTATTTTATGGTTTAATAACTGTGCCTTTCTGTTGCTAAATTAAGAAATGCCATATATACTGTGATGTAAAAATGTCTAATTTTATTGAAAATCCTACATAAATAGGCAGATATTAAAAAATGTTATATTGTCCATGTTGCTAACATGGTCCAAGTTAACCAGAATGTTTGTTTTTATTTGTTTTTCCTGATGAAAATTGCATAAATGAAATGACCCAGGAATTGTGTCCTTGAGCTCAAGATATTGTAAATGAACAATAGTCCCTTTTGTAAGTATTTTTAATGTGCAAGTTACTGCAAGAGGATATATTTTTCTGGAGATTGTTTATACAGTGGATGGATATTCAAAATTAATTATTTAAACATATAAACAATAAAATCACCCCATTCTGCAAAGAAATGGGCTTCACTTATTATTCCAAATTAATCTAGAAGGACCACTGCTTTTAGGTACTTGGTTAGAAAATATAATACTCTAGAAAAATCTGTATTTTTATGCATTAACATACTATATTTAAAGGTGATAATCACTTTTACCTGATTTAGACAGTTATAAGACAATGTAATGAAGTAAACTTATAATCATTCTGATTGACAGATTGTGAGCAGTCAAGACAGTATGGTCAATGCATGAACAGTCTGTGAGGTCCAAATTTGGCAGGATTTTATTATGTGCTTTTGGGCTTTTCATGGTCCTTTTCCCTTCAAGTGTAATTTCACGTGCCTTTTTTCTGTCTCATTTTGTCTTGTTCATGTGTTGCCTGACCTTTCCATGTTAGGAGCAGTTACTGCAGGAGGTGCTGTCTTAGTGCCTGACCAGACACAAATTATTTCATTTTGTATTGTACTTGATTTTCAGGAAAAACATCATTTGGTTGGGAAATATGGTGATTAGATAGAATACAAAGCCTACTTTTCTTTTGTAAACAGTATTTGGGTTTAGGGTTTTTTATGTTGGAGATGATCTCTCTAAGCTATTAATTCACCTTCTTTGAAGCAGATAAGGTTTATGGTACTCTAGCACTGGATAATGTGAAAAACTTAACTTTTCTGGTGCATTTCTCCAGTGCATCTTGACTGCACTGCTATGAATGTATTCAAACTGAGATATTCAGAACTGAGAGTGTGTTAAACAACTTCCAGAGCTGAAAAGACCTTACCCAGTAGAAAACAGTTAGCTTGGTTCAGTTTGTATTTCTGGATTTGATTTTTGTCTCTGTTCCTCTTTTGCAGTTCAATGCTGAATGTGCAGTAAAAGGTAAATTGGTTTCTGGGGTTTTGAGAGTGGGATTTCCACAGATTTGGCTTTGCACACCAAGACAGCCATTAAATAAATAGCTGGGGGAATGTACACAAAATGCCTTATGCTTAAAGCCGTAAGCAAGTGGTGTAGTTTCAATTATATTCAATTAGTCTGAGGACTGTTAAAATAATAAGGATAACTTTCTCTGAAATTTAGGGATATTCTCAAATATCCTAGCTTTACAGTTCATAGCAAAAAAGTTTTAAATTCTAGCACAGAAAAGGTAAGTGAGCAAAACTAATATTTTAAGGTACATATTGGACTTCTAGAAACTGCAAGTTTTACATCATAAAGAGCATAATTAAAGCTGTATTTTCTAGCTGTGCTTGCTCTCTTGTAGTATTAATGGAACATAAGGATCTGGAAGGAGTGATAAAAATCACAAAGCTTTCAACAGGCTAAGGAAAATTGCACTGTAGCTTATTCTACTGTCATAAATGTATTTTTTTATATTTTTATACATTACATTGAGTAAGTTCAAAATGTCATGTTCTTTGTACCACTACCCAGGAAATGTCCATCAGAATGTTGATACAACAGCTTTGGCAACTACTTCACTTTATTAGTGTTTAGAAGTTTACATGAGAAAAAGTTCTACTGTTCTATTTTCATGTTTTATAAGGGGTTGGGCTTGAGAGGACAGTTAGCACAAAATGTCATGCAATATGAATACCTTTAGAGAATAAAGAGTCACAGAGATGCAAATGCTTAAATTCAAGTGTTTGTATTGTAGTATAATTTTGTTTACTAATAAGCTTAGATTCCTTGGAATTGGGCATAACCAAGCAGCAGGTAAAACTGGAGCACTTTCTTTGCCCTAATCTGTTCTTAGAGTTGAAGATGAAAAATGTTTCTAGTGTGAGCACCAGCTGGTACCAAATTATTTATAAAGTTAACATAGCTTTAAGAGGTAGTCAAATGTCTTTGCAGAAGGACAATATGCTTGAAACCCTTTATGATGTGATGCAAAAACATCCTGCTAGTGAATTCCTTCAGTCCCAGAGAGAAATACTGCTGCATAGAACCAGGTACGAATGAGCATTTATTACAAAAATCTGCAGGCTGAATTTGCCTTTTTAAATTATTGTATGAAATAAACCTTAAAATCAACAGGCAGGTAGAGAGCAATTTGACACAAAATTCTGTTTTCCAAGAGTCAGAAGAGAAGCAAATTAGTCTGACACTGCCTTAAACACGGGAGCAGGATTTTTTCTGACCTAGCCCTCAGTCAGAACTGACATGTGCATTGCATCTTGGATGAGTTTTAGAATCTGTTATTTTAGAAAAAAGTGTCATGTTTATAAAAAAGGATTGCTTTTGCTTTCTCCTGTGTGATCACCTGTGAAGCTGTTGGGTCTCTGATCAGGAGGTGGAAGATAGACTTGAAGGTAAATTGGCAAACCAAAGGGAGTTGGGTTTTGCTTATTTATTTGGAATTTTTTTTAAGGATATGTACAGCATTTCTCCTGGAAAGAAAAAACCAAACAGAAAGATGCATTTCTTTTAAAATGGCATCTCCAAATGTGATATATGGCTTTTGTGTTGTTAATTTTTTTTTCTTACCAGAACAGTGTTAAATTGTCTGGATATTAGAAGCTAGTATGTTTTCCTTTGGTTTATTTTTTTTTTTTTTTAATTACTGCTCTCAGTATTTTTTACTCCATTCTTTGCTTATTACTGAGGGAGTGTCCATAACTTCTGTAAGCAATTACTACTTATGTGAAGATTGTAATTTTGAACTTGTAAATAATTAAGGGTTGTTAGCTGCAAAAATATATAAAAACAAATCCTTGCATGCTGTAAGTAAATACATCTGTTGTGCTAAAAGTTGTTTCTGTTTCAGTATTTGCTCTCTCAATAAAAAATTCCATTTTTCACACACAATGCAGAAGATATAATTCAGTGGTATGAAGGGGCACTGCTGTCAAACCCCTGCTACCTTTACTGGGAGTTTTACACTTGATTCCTTCCACACAACATTGAGAATGAAGCCTGAAGGGCAAGTCTGTGCTGACCTGTGAGCAAGCTCAGTGTGTGTGAAGTGACTTAGCTTCTAAATGTGATAGCCATGCTTTTGGGTGATTTTCCTTGTTAAAATCACACTTAGCCCCATTTTTACAAGATGCTAAAGGGCTTAACTTGGAAGCCTGTTCTCTGTAGGTGGAACTGGCTGCACATTTCCAACACTCCCCCTCTGTACCATAATTCTGTGATGAAGAGACCCCAGAACAAAGTCAGAGATAAAATGAGAGAATTGATTTCTTGGGGTGTTGTGACTCAGCTTTACTGTAATTGATTTTTGAGTGGTTCTTTGGTCTAACGTAGAATGTTTGTTGGTTATATAATTTATTTCTGTATTCTACAAACAGCTTCAAGGGAACTTAACTTTTTTGTGGGAGGAAGTGTAATGACTTCTTGCCAGACTTTATTCTACAGGAAAGCTTAAGTGGCCTTTTTGTTTCAGAAAAAGAATATATAAGCCTGTTTTAAAATTTACTGCAAATTATATATTTGTCAAATTGATAGGTTAATGGGTGACTAACGTTGTTCTTCTTGCAATACTGAACAAGGGCAATGAAAGCTGAGTTTGGAAACAAAATGTGATATTGTGTGGCAGAGAGGATAAAGCACTTTAGGTGTTCTCTAAAAAGCAAATATCACATGCTGGTTTTGAAGCAAATTTAGCCATGCATTAGAAAAATTTCTTTGCACTCCATTCTCAATTATTTGCATATGTTGGTAAGAGGCCTTGTAAGTAGGATCAAAGGAGAAGAGAGGGTACATGGGATAACAGTACCTTTGAGATACTGACTAGTAAATAATTCCCATCAAGTTGGAGAATTTTATTAGTTACTGAACTTTGACTAAATTAGTCACTAAGTTTTCCCACAAGTTTATTTTTGTTAGGAAGTGTAATGAAAGGTAAGCATGTTATTACTGAAATGGAAATTAACTCTTAAGACAATTCTAGATGTTTGAAGTATCAAAACTGAAAAAGATCAGTTCAGGAGCAAGTAATGGGAACAGTAAGAGCAGAGTCTGAGGGGAATTTTGTATTAATCTTAATGCACATAAAATTATGCCAAAATTTGGCCTACACTTGATTTATATGAAATCTGTAGTACAATATAGATACATATATATATATAAAATATTGTGTATTGGAGTTTAGTTTTTATGTATAGATTTCTTTTCTGATTACTGCATTCCCTGATAAAAAGAAGTGTTGATGAAATACAAACCAGCTTTGTCTGTATAAGGTAAGGCTATATGTTAGTAGCCTTTTGGGAAATAATGCAGTTTTAACTCAGTCTCTCAACCTCCTGGAGAACTTGATTTAAAAAAAAAGCCAAAACAATTGAGATGCAAGCCCCGAGTTAGTTGAGGTTCACATAATGGTTGCTGTATAATAGTGTACAACTGATGTTTCAAAAATTAATTTTTGTTGTACTCTTGTTAATGGTTTTGTACTCATTGCACACTTTCTGAGTTGTCAATTAATACTTAAGCTTATATTGACTGGTAACTGAAGTGTCTAACTTCATCTGCGATGTGTGAGTAATAAACTCCTGTTGGATTCAGTTGTATCATTGTCTTTATTCCTTCCAGTGCTCAGGGACAAGATTTGAATTTGTGGATGGATCCAAACCCCAAAACAACCCCCCAGGTTTGTTTTCTGAAACTTCTTTTCCCCTTAAATGTGTAAGGCTGATTTGATGCAGTAGCTTAGCAAGCATAAGCAGAAAGTACGTTTTGCTTCTGTGTCAGTTGAAAAATTACTTTGAATTATTTAACCCAGCACATTTTTTGATCTCTCCTGGTATGCCAGTAGCCATATGTGGGTGGGAATTCCTGCTGCAGAGTTCAGTCCTGGTGGCTGCTCAAATCCACAATTGCCTTGGGAAGACTGCCAAAATAATGCCTGTAATGAATAATTCCTTTGCAATTGCTTACCTCATGCAGTTAGGCAAAAGGGATGTAATCATGTTTGCCTCGTATAGAATGATTAAATTTCAGAACATGATGACCCAGATTTCTACTAACTTGCAAAGATTTTCGAACTAGAAATTTAGGGATGCTGTTTCCCATGCTTCACTGTATGCAGCAGGTATTTTAATAATTCGATTTTGGCTATTTAGTGTTTGCAGCATTATCCATGCTGTAATGGCTCCTGATTGCTTAGTGGTCATTGTTGTGAACTGCAGATGCTGAAACTAAATTAAATAAAGCTTTTGCTCAAATTGACACTTTCAGCTATAAGAGTGAGAATATTTTCTCTGAGGTGATGTTTATGGGACATAATGCTTTCTGGGATCATTTTTAATAAGGTTTGAAGGTGTAGACGTTGTTAATCTCTTTAAGACAGTGGTAAAAGCATGGAGTCAACAGGTCTGGCATTCAGAGTGATTTCATAGGGATGGTAATTAGCACTGTGCTGTGCTTGCCTTGCAGCAGCAGTTCAGTTCTTTCCTGATGCACTGGCCGTGTATGAGTGTTGGTACTGTGTCTAGATTTCAGGCTGGCTAACCTCACTGATGTACAGTTGAGAGGAAAATAATAAATGCTTCAGGTCAGGTTGGCTCTTTACACTTAGTGGCCTCTTTGGGCACCTTTTTTAAACCTCTGGTTTTTTTTCTTGTCAATGCAAATAAATGACTATTTTAGAATCTGTATACAAGACACTTCAGTAGTTATGCAAGCACTGTATTCTAGGATCAAGAGTTCTGAAATACATTTCTGATGCAGTGGCCTAGTGTGCTGAACTTGGGTTTTTGGGGACCAGTCCTCTGTAAGTGATCTTGGTGTCAACCTGTCTCAATTGGGGTAAGGAGATCAGATGCTGAAGCAAAAATAATGATGGTACCCTCCCAACAAAAACCTGTGTAACTTGTGGAATCTGACAAATCCTTCTCAAGGAATTGCCCCTCCCAAAAGGCAGTAAGCAGCAGATTTGAGCTGCTTTAAAATGCATGCCTTTTGCATTCGGGAATCTCACACGTGGGTGGGTTGACTGAGGTTCTTGGGAAAAGCCAGCAAGGGTAATGGCTCAAGCTTAGCTCCACTGTCTTGCCTCTGTACAAGTACAGAAAAAACTGAGAATGCATTAGGTGCACTTTTGGGTGTGCCCTCTGCTCTCCCTCAGGTGGAAGGAAGGCTTCTGCTTTAGTGCCCAGCTTGATCTTTCTGCTTCAGAGAGGAATCTGGAATTCTTGCCCCTAACAAAATTGCCAATAAAAATCAAATCTCAATATGTACACCCCTAGCAAGGCTGTTCAGGTAGTGAGGATGACCAGGAAACCACAAATACGTGTCTGCAGTGTGTTTTCCTACTGGAATGGGCCTAGAACAGCCACTCAGCCCCTTAGGGACAGTTACAGGAAGCAGGTGGGGAGGCTGAGGAGGAGCCTGCAGTGCATGGCCCAGGTTTTTGCTTTCAACAGGATTCACTATAAAATCTTAACCTGGCACCCTGTGCAGGTATGAGAAATTGTGAGCACTGTTACTGACAGCAGCATTATTAAAATTAAGAATTGCTGTAGCAAAGAGTTGAAAGACACAGCTCTGCTAAGTTAATGTGAAGTTAGGCACTGCTGACTCTGAGCTGACCTCTAAAAATGGTGTCCTTACCCAACAACTTGACTTTGCAATCAGAACTACTTTTTATTGTACTATGTAATTAGAGTATATAATTTAATCAGCCTTTGATTTTGGTTTATTAAATGCTTATTCAGCACTAAGTGGCAAATTAAGCATTGAAGTGCCTTCAGTAAATCCCAAAACTTGATTATCATCGGTCATAATAAATTTGCCTCACTTGTACATTTTGTCAAGTTCTGCAGATAGAACTGCCAAAAAATGCTGGAGGGAGATTTTTGAGCTCCCAGCTCCCCCTCGCCCCCAACAAAGAACTGAAAAGTGAAACCAATGAGCTGTACCTTTTGAAGATGTTAAAAATAAATCCCTTTCTCCAGCAAACCATATTAACTTCTGCTACTTCAGCTGCAGGAATCTGCTGATGGAGTTGTGTTCACTGATCCCTGGCATGTAACACTTTGTCTCTATGCCCATCCGAGCTAATTACAATCGTTACACTGAAAAAGTTGGTAAAGGTAGCCAAACTGCACTGCCACAGAAATAACCTTGGCTTATTAGGTAGATGCAAAAAGGCAGCAAAAAGGCAGAAAAAAAAAAAAAAAAAAAAAATCAAATCTTATTGTAGACAATTTGTTGTTTGACTTCTTGACCTCTGGCATAGAGTACATGACACTGAAACTCAGGTTTGTTTAGATTTTGGTTTCTTTTAAGGTGGGGATCTTAAAGATTCCTTTCTCAAAATATCTTTTTTGTCTGTAAAGTAACTGTCAAAAGTTACAAGTGATCTCTGGAGCATCTGCCTGCAATTCCTGTAGTAAACGTCACAGCTGCATCTCTACCCCTGGTGCACTGTGACTCAGCAGCATTGGTGTGCTATGCAAAAAATGGTATTTTCTGTTTAATACAGCTGCACTCCGTGGCTGTAAACTGTGGCATTCCAGTTGATCCTGCAGCTGCTTTTGCCACATGAACAATGAACAGAAAGTATTTGTTGAATTCGTGGCAACTGCCCCAGGAAACTCAGATGAAAAACTACAAGCATGAAAATATTATTGTAATACTGACATTTGCAATACAGTTTTATAATGGATATTGTGTCTTCAGGAAAATCATCTGCCTCCTGTTTGGAAACCTTCAGAACTAATCTCACTAATGTGAGCAGACTTTAGTTCTGGGTGACAGAACAAGGCTTCACAGTGAGTGAAAGGTATTTACTATGAAAACATAAGTGTGTAATTTGGGTCTTGATGCTTTGATGTATTTAGATATTTTTCTATGATCAGTGCACTGAAAAAATCTCAGCCAAATAACTGTAAAGGACCAAAAATAATAAAAAAAGGGGTACTTTTCCCTGGCAGTTGGGAGTTCGGTGAGCTGTGCATCTGTGACTCCTCAGGAATGCCTGGTTCTAATAAACCACTCAAAATGTTGCAGAGTGATCAATAGAAAAGGGTAATCTCTGCTCACAGAAAGATAAGTGCTCTGGTAGAACATAAACACATGCGTTATTTATGTACCTACGTAAGTAGAAATAGTAAAAATAACAGTAATACTGGAGCATGTAGAATTAAAATTTTGCACACGGCTAATGACAAATGAAATTGTCAGTATTTTGAAAATCTTTTGATTCACTTCCTGCTTTAAGGTGGCATTAAAGTGAACTAGAAGGTGTGTTTTTTATACTGCTCTATGCTCATTGTCCATGTAACTTGACCACATCATTTGGTCTAGCTAAAGCTTTTTTAATCTTGCTAGAACAATACAGAGTCAGCTCAAATGCTTAGATTTCAATTTTAAAAATTGGAAGTGCAAACTAAGCTAATGAAAATATTTCTATGTTTAAAAAACAGTTTTGAAATTATTTGTCCATGATATTGGTAATATTATTCACATCATTTATCAGAAAAGACCCTATATGTGATTTTAACTGCTAGGAGAATAAAGGCAGAAATTATTTTCCTCACTGAATAACATCCATCCAAGGTTATGGATTAATTCTACTCATCAGTGCTGAACAGGACATTCAGAGGAGAACAAGGGATTCTGAGTTACAAAAACTCGGGGCAATATTCTATAAAACATTAAAAAAAGCAGATGCTAGTTATGACATCTTCCTTTTCATAGCCTGTATGTATTAGCCTAGCAATTGGTAAGTTAAAAAAGGAGAAAAATACTCTTTGGAAATTTAATTAAAAAAAAAAAAAAAAAAAAAAAAAAGATCTGGGAAAAGGAAACGTAGTTAATCTTGTCCTTCGTGTTTGGGTGCCGTGACAGGGATGAGGATCCTGTATGGAACCCCGGCAGGGACAAGGGATGAGGATCTGTATGGAAACCACTGGCAGGGAACAGGGAGTTGGGTTTTATCCCTGTATGGAACACTGGCAGGGAACAGGGATGAGGATCCTGTATGGAACACTGGCAGTGACAGGGATGAGGATCCTGTATGGAACACTGGCAGGGAACAGGGATGAGGATCCTGTATGGAACCCCGGCAGGGACAGGGATGAGGATCCAGCAGGGGACAGGCTGCCCAGGGCAGTGGTGGAATCACCATCCCTTGGAAGTGTCCAGATCCATGTGGATGTGGTGCTTGGGAACACGGTTTAGTGGTGACCTTGGCAGTGCTGGGTTCACGTCTGAACTTGATCATAAATGTCTTTTTCATCCTTGATGATCCGTGATTCAATAAAATCTATGCATTAGGAAGTTTATGCTGGTAAACACCAGCTGACCTCACCTCGGTTTGGTGCAGATGGGAATCTTTTCTAATGACAGTAACAGTCTAAAACAACAAAAAACCTCACATCCAAACAAACCTGGAAAAGGTCAGAAGAAGAAATGAAAATAGCAGTTTGGGGTTTTTTTGTTTGATAGTTTTACTTACTTGAGGAAAAAAGGAAAAGAAACTTTTCTATGGTTTTGAGTGAAAAAGTAGTTACAGAAACTACTGCTGAAGCTGTGATATGCATATCATTAAATTATATTTTAATCTCAAAGTATGCTGTGTTGCAGAAGTATCTTTTCTTACAAGATACAGGGAGTGGAATTGTTAGTTCTGTGTTATGTTACTGGCTCATATTGGTTATAATCCTATAATGCTAAATTAAATTTTCCTAGACAAGTGTTACATATTTGGAAGAATGCAGAAACACAAGCTCTTTTCTTAGTATGCTGTTTTTTAGGTCTGCTAATACTTTGTTCTCAGAACTACGCTATGTTAGTGCCTTTTATTTCCTAATATTTTCAGTGGGTTTCCTGTTTGAGAGAATAATCAGATTTAGTGTAGTGTGTGTGCAGAGCAGCTCCTTGAAGATAATTGTCCCTGTCAGCAGAGTAACTGAACAGGTTTGTGTTCATGTGAATTCCATGGTTTCTAGGTGCTAATTTTACATGCTGCTTGTTTAAAGTTTGCATGTTGGTTTCTGTTTGTTTAAAGACTGGTGCAGCCCTTTGTGTTTTCCTCCAAATATCTTTTTGTGGGGTCAAGGTACAGCCCTGTAGGGAAAGGAGGGACCAAAATTCCTGGGCAGCCTCTGCGTACATTGACATCACCTGGGGCCTGCCTGTTTCGTCTGTGGTCTCAGACCTTCTGGAAATAAATATATTAATTTTTTTCCCACATAAGAGTTCTTCTGTGCATGGGACAATTGATGATGTTCAGGTGGCTTTTTAAATGTTTTTTTTTTTTAAAAAACCCAGAGAATCATAGAATGGTTTGGGTCGAAAGGGACCTTAAAATCTCGTTCCAACCCCCTGCCATGAGCAGGGACACCTTCCACTAGACCAGGTTGATCAGAGCCCCATCCAGCCTGGCCTTGAACACTCTCAGGGATGGGACAGCTGCTCTGGGCAACCTGTGCTGGGGCCTCACCACCTCACTGTAAAGAATTTCTTCCTGCCCTCTATCAGATTGAATCCATCTCCCCTTGTCCTGTCACTCCAGGCTCTGGTAAATAGTCTCTTTCCATCTTTTTTGCAGGCTTCCTTCAGGTACTGGAAGGCTGCAGTTATGTCACCCCCAAAGCCTTCTCTTTTCCAGGCTGAGCAATCCCAATTCTCTCAACCTTTCAAGATGATTTTTTAAAAATGTTTTTTTTCTTTCACTGCATCATTTTTGCAGTGCCGCCCTGGGGTCTGGTCGGTACCTGACTGCGTGGGAGGTATTCTGAAAGACCAGATGGTTGTTACCTGCTAGCAGCATTTTCCAGCTTTGCTGTGCTTTTTATTGGAAGTACAAAAAGAATGGTATTTCCAAGCTTTTCTGAAAAAAAAAAAAAAAAAAACCCAACAAAAAATGAGTGAAACAGAAGGAAATCAGCTCTACCATGCTGCTCAACTGTGTTGATACCAAGCTGCCTCTGCAGACAGTCTAAGACTTGGGTTTATTTGGTGAGTGGAAAGATGGAGTCTATGGCAGAAAAAGATCATATTGCCCAATCCCACGTTGGGTTAGGAAGTTCAACCTCAAAAACACCTTTGCCCTCCTCAGGGACCTTCAGCCTGACCCACCACCCACTTCTCCCTTAGCTCTTCCCCTTCTCATGTCTCTGCAACTATCCCCTTTCCTATTTAAGAGAGGAGTTAAACACAGAAGTGTTAAATAAATTCTGGCTGGTCCTCTCTTATTTCTTCCTGCATTTAATTCGTGGCTGGTTAGTTAAGTATATGTGGAGGTAACTTCTGCACATCACTGAGACAGTGCTTTTTTAGCTTCTTAAGTGAGTGGATCGTGGAGGGACTGGGAAATGGGATGGAGATGGGTGCTTTGGTAAATAAAGCTTTAAACTGGGAGTGGAGGATGTCTGATGCCAAAATATTGCCTTGGTGGAGTTGTTTCTGTGATGTATTTTTGCCTTGGCTGATACTTCCATGCAAGTTTTAACAAAATAGCTCAGTGAGAATGAGGCAGGAAGTGGGGGTGGGAAAGAAGAAGCTAAGCCAGAGTACAGGACTGTAAAAATCACATTCAAATTGCAGCACAAACACTGGGTAATTCCATTAGGCTGTTCTGAAGGTCCCAGCATAGAATGTGTTTTCTGTCCTGTTTCTAGGATTTATTGGATGAGTCTTTTCAACAGTCAAAATAATTTAGAAGTATTGGCAGGAAGCAAATATTTGCAGCTGTCCATTTTAACAAGTCCATATTGTGCTAGAAATTCTTCAGTATGATAAATTTTGATTCTGTTTATGTCAGGTGTTAAAGTCCAGAAGGACTATTACATTTCTAGTCTGATCTCCTTTGCAACATAAACCATCTGTACTGTTGTTTATACCCATTATAGACTACATTAATTTATCACCCCTTTCTCACATTAATCTGAAAACACTTTCTCCAGATTGTTAATATTATCAGGGTTTTGTATTATTTTTTTATCACACTGTTTGTATTGCTGAAAATGTTTTGAGGTGACCTTAATGTTTAGTTTGAGACTAAATTTGCAGCAGATAGAGGAATGCAAGTATTTCAAAACTTATTAATTCCTATTGTTTTCCTCTTTGAGACTTGTTTTATATAAGAATGCACTCTGGTCTTGAAAAGGCACTTGCTATGTTTTTTAAAATACTGTACTTTTCCAGATAAATGGAAACCTGATAAAAAAATAAAAAAGAAAGGGTTCTTTGTTTAATATGGCAACTGAATCTTAGCTGTGAAAATGCAGGTGCATTAAAGCACTCTTAGTTCTTATGCTGATTTAAATTAAATTATGCAAATCCAAAATGAAAGTAAAATGATTGTTTTGCTGTATTGCTTATAACCTTTCTTGCAATTGCTTTTTTTTCTTCAGCAGAAACTTAATTTTTTAAAAAATTTTTACCTGGTTAGCAACTTTTTACTTGCACCCCTCTCTGCAGCTCACCATAATTACTGAGATCTTTCCTTTTTCCTCTGCCTGTTATTTCAGGGAAAAACCATTGCTCAGCTGCTCATTAAAAATAAGATACAAAACTGCTGTACAATTGGTGAGCAGTTAAATTGGTGAAAAGACACCCCAGCATTTAATTAAAATTGTCAAACTGGAGTTGTATGCTGACAGTACCTGGAATAGGAAGCTTCAGATATTGTTCACTTTTCAATAATTTGATGATCTTTTCAGAATAATAATAATAATTTGTTTATCTCTGTTGCTATGGGAATGAGTGGGAGACATGGAAATGTTATTACACCTTTGTGCAATCAGAAGAGACAAGCAGCTGTGAAAGAAAAATTTCTTGTTTAGAAACATACAGCTCTAACTAGCAATTCTAACTTATTTGATTTTTTTATGCTGTTTATGAAGGAGTTTTTTGAGGCAAGAGGATTTTACTTTAGTTTATTCTATGTCTGTCAGGATGTCTAAGGAAGTACATGACTCAGTGTTGAAAGGGAGAAAAGCAGATTTAAAGAAAAGTTAATTCTAGTGTTTCAGTGTCTTGGGCAACTATTAACCTTGCATGTGCATTGAACACTCCTGCTTCAGGAATGTTTCTGGGAGATAGAAATAAGTGTAAGAGATTGAAAGAGGAAGGGTTTTGTAGTTGCTGGGTTTGGTTTGTTATCCCTCTTCCCTCGGAAATTTGAGTGATGGGTGTTTCTGGGTGCTAAAAGAGCGAAATACAAATGCACCCAAGTCAGTCATTCCCTGTGTGTTTATGTCTGCCTTGCATGGACATATGAGCAGCATCTCCCATTATGATGAAGTCTGAATGATCAAAACCTGTGAATTAAGGTCACCAAATTAGACTTTAATAAAGAACGTGTACATTTTTAACCTCTGATGGTTCAGAAAGAAAAGTTGTGGTGTAGTGGAATTTTGTTGGGTTTGGTTTTTTTCCTTCCTTTTCTCGGGCTAGGCAGTTCTAAGTTAGCAAAGGCTGTGATTTTTGATTAACGGTATGACAGGAGGAATCGAGGCTTTTAAAAAGAAGAAGGAATATTGTGGCTTTATTGAGGCTGGTGTTAATTCCTGTTGGATCGGGTAAATCGCGATTCCCCTGCTGAGCTGCTCGGGGGCGGTCACTGGCGACACCCGGTGGCCAAGAGCGGAATGACAGCCCCTGGCAGTGTGTCCCAAACTTTGGCTTTTCCACCCCAAACCCTTGGCATTAGCCGTGGCTGTGTGGAGGGACACGCTCAACTCCTTAGTCTGCTGTCCCGAAAATTCCAGGAACGTGGAGAGGAGGCTGCCTTAATCTGGAAGCTGCGTGCTCTCTGTGCACATACATTCCTTCTTCCTGAAGTCTTAACGCTGCTTTTGAAACTATGGACTAAGCAAATATTGTGTCTCACTATTGTCTGCCTGGCAGTGTGGTATCTTCCAGAAAGGAGTAATGAGCCAGCTTATCTTATTTGCTTGTTTCTCAGTCTGACTTCCTATTTGGGTTCTTTGCTGTGCAAGGACAGTGGTGGGTACCAGGCTGGCAGGGCTATAAAAGCAGATGAAAACAGTTCAAGTTTTTACCCCCGCTGTTATAACTGGGAAGTATTTTGTAAGATAAACTTTATGATTTCTGCTCCATATTTTATTTATGGTCAGTTTATACTCTTAAACTCTTGTGCCAGTATTGTTCTTGAGTAGCTCCCCTCCCTCCTCAGCATTTATTCCTTTGATGTATTTGTAGATAGTAATCGTATCCCTGCTCAGTCTCTGTCTTTGCCAAGCTACACAAGGCACAGCATACAGCTACTTCTTGTGAAATAAACAGTCCATTACCTGCATTATCTAGCCCTTCCTTCTCTGCACTTGATTATGGCTAAGTTATCAAGACATTGGCCTCAGCAAAGAGCTCTGCTGGGAGCCTGCTATGACCCTGTGAAATATGTGTTTACTTAAGCATTGAGAACAAACATGACTTGAGAGCAGGGTTATTAAAATGCAAAAAGCTCTTGACTTTGCTTTTTATCCCTGTCTTATTTTGGGGCAACAGACTGCTGAAGATGTTGGAAAGGTGTTTGTGGATCTCAGAAAAGTAAGTTTCCCACCTAGGTCTTGGTGGGTCCTGTCAAAAACATGGATTTCTGTTTTTGCCAGCAGGGATTGTCTGTGTTTCTGCATACAGCAGATCTCTTGATCAGAAAGTCTGGAGTACCAATACCTACACATGTTCTCCTTTGTCCTTCCCTTTTATGATTTTACTTCTTGTGACTGAGTCCTAAATCACTTAGAGAGTGAAAAAACCAGTTGAATGGGAACTTTCAGTGGAGTATGGAAAACCACTGTGCATTTGGGTGGCATGAAAAGTAAAAGCTGATGGGTTTTTTAATCTTCTATGGCATTAGTGAAGCTGCTGCTGGAGTTCCATGTATGGTTCAAGAGTAAGCACTGTCTCAAGGCTCCTGAAAACAAAGAGCTGAAGAGAGTGTCTTGCATGGGTTCAATGTCCACATCCCTGATGCCTTAGAATCTTGTGTGGAGACTCAAAAGTAAATTCTCCTGATCAGGATAAAGGCAGCATAGCTCTGAAACCCTTTATTTCAGCCTCTTCCATCCTTCTCTTGTCACTTAGATGACATCTTTTCCTTTTGTCTGCTACAAAGCATTGAAAATTGAGCTCAGGGCATGATAAAGATTCAGCAGAGCCTCCAGCTGTCAGACTGTGCACAAAGAGCATGTTTTGGAAACTGATAGTCTGTGAACTGTCACAGGCACACAGGGATCTTGAGTTTCTCTTGTTGCTTTGAAACTGGAGAGGGTCTGACAAATTACCTTGACGTGGGGATGTTCTGGAGTAGCTAAATACTTTAAAAAGGGATATTGTGGGATGTGACTGCCAAAGACACCTTAGTGATCTGAAAGTTCTGGGGAAGCAGATGAGGAAAATGAGGAGAACTCATTTTCTCTGCTTAGGCTTGGCAGATGTTTGTGTCTGTGCAATACATCTGGAACTGCAGAGAATTGCTTGGGCAGTGATGTTAAAGTGGGGCCAAGAATTACCAAGCACACAGATGTTGTCTGTCTTGTATTCCCCTACATCTGCACATGCAAGGAATTATCTTCTTACCTGTTCACCAGCAACTGATTTAAGCTTGGGTTGTTAAGAAAAGAGTCTTGAAAACATAATAGTTTTGTGTTTTGAAGAATGAGCTCTGATAATGAAGTGTACTTAAAGTAAATTACTGTTGTGAAAGAATTTCTGAAATATTCTAGTAAATAAAACATTGACTTTATGTCATTGTATGTATTTTGGCACCAGTGTGTGGTAGTAGAAGCTCTTTCTCCAATTACAGCAGAATTTCTTTATATCCTTTTATTGTGATTGCTGCTAAATTCAGGCTGAAATTTCTCAGGCTTCCTGTGGTATAGAAATAAATTCTTTGGAAGAATTTCAGCAAATTTTATTAACCTTTGAGAAGACTTATTTCCAGGTTTCTTCTATATGAGGATGCTGGTAGTAAGTGACAGTGTCTAAATTGAAGGAAATAAATGGTGGTGTTTCAGAGTCACTAAATTACTCATGCAGCTGTGTAAGTAATTTTTTCCTTTCACCTTTCTCTGTAGGGTGGATCACTGGTGTTGCCCATTCATGTGGTATTTTGTTCAGCTTAAAACGGCCCTGGAAATCATTGCTCTTGGAGTCCTTTCTTGTAATCCCAAATTTGAGAGGACATCAGAGCACTGTCTGGTAGTGGAATGGTGTCACAGTGACTTTTGCATTGTATCTTGTAGTGTAGACATTGAGAACGAGGCTCTTTGTGTGAAAGTGTGCTGCTGTCTGTCCTTACTAGTGTTTGTGTGCACAAGGATTGTGAGTTGGGCAAATACTGTCCTTGTTCCACTGACTGGGAAAGTGAGGAGTGAATGTTGACCCTTGCTGGGAATTGCTCAGCAAGCTGTTCTGCCACAGTCAGGACTAGGAAGTGTTGGTAGGCCAGGCTCTTGTTCAAATCCACTTAGATAAATACTTCATGTCTGTCTGATTTGAGATCACCATCCCAGTGCACAGCTCTAGTGCCAAGTCAGACAGCAAAGCTGTTGGACCTCTCTACAAAGGAAAATGCTGTTAGTGAGCATGAGCCTCCTCTGAGCTGCTCGTGGCTGCTGTGTTGAAATGTGAATGGATCAAAACTTAATGCTACATGCAGGTGACCATTGTACCCTCTGTGTTTGACTTGCAGCAGCTGTTGGCTGTCTGTTATTTGAGAGGCTGATTAGTCCTGTATCTTCTTTCCTGCGTGTGTGGTTACAAGAAGTCATCTCAGTATGATGTGTTTGCTGGGAGGTGCTCACAGGAGAAAGGAAATGACTTTTCTCTGGTGGCTGTGGGCTGATGAGATAAGCACAAGTGCAGAAGGCTGAGCCTTGGATTCTCTTCAAGGTTTGCAGCAGACTGGCAGGATAGCTGTGGTTCCATTGCAGGCAACAGGCACAAACCTCATCTTTGACCCCCATGTCAGAGCCTTGCTCAATGCAAAAGCCAGGGCCCAGCACCAGGACAGTTTTCCTGTTCTCTAGAATCCACCTGAGGATGTAGCAGTTGTTGTTCACCTGTTCAGAGGCTTCTGAGAGGCAATTAAGGCATAGATGAGCTTTCAGAGTGTTCTTAAATACAGTATTCTTTGCCAGAAAAAAAGAAGAAAACATAATACATAGAATTTAGCAAATAGCCCAGTTTAAGTAGCTCCTTCTCTAATTTACCCTTTGCCTGGGACTCTTTGAGACCTGCCTGTATAAAATAGGATTGGCTTCTGCTGCAGCTTGATCTGAGAATAGCCACAAGAGTAAAATAGAGCATCTCTTATCCTCTTATTACTCCTTTATTGGATGACCACCTCACCCACACCTGGGTGCAGTCATATCCTCTACCTGGTGAGGTCCCTTGGTTGGGTCCAGCTGCTCATGGCAGGGTGGGATTTCAGGGACAGCTTTCTTTGTGGCTCCTCTGTTAGTAGGTCTGTGTCACCAGCATGGAATTGGATGAAAACAGAAGATTGAAAAAGGGATATTCTCAAACATGTTTGAATTACTGTTTTACACAGTTTCTTTGAGTATTTAGAACCTGTATTTCCCATGTTTATGTCAGGGTCTTCTAAATTCTTCTAGAGAAGGTAGGTTAGCAATCTAAGCATCATATTTTAATAAATCTGCCTTAATTTTGAAGCCAAAAATTTTAATTTGGCATTTTTATAGTTTTGTATAGCATTTTCTAGATTATTTGAATTTTTTATTTGTACATTGGAATATTCTACACTTTTTCAATCAGTCATCTGAACCTTTTGCATCTCTTCACCATCTCTTTGCCTCATGAATTTCTGTCAATCAGCTTTCAATTGCTCAAGTTTGAATGTTAATTCATTGCATTTTGAAACTGAAAGCCTGCCTAAATGTTCTAGATCTCTCTAGATCTCCACCATGTTTTCCAGTGTCGGATGCAAAATCAGGATAGATCTTTCTAGCTTGAATGCAGAATCTTACAGAAAAAAAAAAAAAAAAAACCAAAAAAAAAAACAGCCTGAAAGTTTTCTTTTGATGAAAATAGTCACTGTATGGCTTTTGTGATCTATGCATTTAAAGCTATGCTTGATCCAATTCAGAAGTTTTTGCATTCTCTATGGGTGTTCAGTGTAATGTTCAAAAGGGTTTTTTTTTCTCTATTGATGTGAACACTTGCTTATGCCCCAAAAAGATAAATTCAGAACAGCTGTAGTTTCCATTTTTTAATTTTTTTTTTTAATTATTGAACTCGAAAGCACTGAGCACCTGGGCCTTTTTCCCTTTATTTTCTCCTGCCTCTGACTCTTACTTTTTCCCTCCAACCAATACTGTTTAAGGCCATTGCCTTGGTTCTGTCTCCCACCTACAGCTCCTCTCTCCATTGCTAAACAGGATTGTACCCCAAAGCTCAGTCTTGGCAGGAATTGATTTCATGAAATTTGGTAGACCTAATTTTTTTGATCTTCCCATAGACTTTGTGTTTCATCTTTTTCCTCCTTTCTATTCTACTGATACATTTTTCTTTGTACTGCAAATGAAGAATTACATGGAGCTTCTTTCTGACTGTGCCTTACATTTGGAAGCGAGATGTAGCTGATTGGAGAGGATGAAATAATTCTCTTGGCAGTTACATCTTGTCTCTGCACTTTAGCATAGCCTCTCGTGCATTTTATTCCCTTCCTGCCTGATGACTAAATGCTCTTTGCCTTCAGCAGGCTTTGTGGGAATGCTGGAAAAACCCCTTCTGCCTCTGCTTGGGTGAAATAACAAACCCAGTTATGGGAGAGTGTGTGCTGGAGAAACTGGACATTTGTGAGTGGTGTTTGTGCTTCCCCTCTGTGCTCAGGTAATTTGCTGGTGCATCTTCTGCTGGGGAGTTGTGCCGGTGAGGAGAGGGCTCTGCAGGCTGCTGCACTGGGGCAGTGCAGCACTGGTGTGCATTCTCCCTGCACTGGAGCAGTGCAGCAGTGATGTGCATTCTCCCTACACTGGAGCAGTGCAGCAGTGATGTGCATTCTCCCTACACTGGAGCAGTGCAGCAGTGGTGCATTCTCCCTGCACTGGGGCAGTGCAGCACTGGTGTGCATTCTCCCTGCACTGGGGCAGTGCAGCAGTGATGCATTCTCCCTGCTCTGGGGCAGTGCAGCACTGGTGTGCATTCTCCCTGCACTGGGGCAGTGCAGCAGTGGTGCATTCTCCCTGCACTGGAGCAGTGCAGCAGTGATGCATTCTCCCTACACTGGAGCAATGCAGCAGTGATGCATTCTCCCTACACTGGAGCAGTGCAGCACTGGTGTGCATTCTCTCTGCACTGGAGCAGTGCAGCAGTGATGTGCTCTCCCAGCCTTGGCAGCTCTGCTCCCAAATGCAAACCACATGTCCTGTGCATGCACGAGCTGCTTCCTGCTGCCCAGAGCTCCAGGTTTCTTCTCAGCTTGCTCTGGAACTTTTAATAAAAGTGAAAATAAAGGGAGGGTCTGTTTGTGTTGTTTATAGTAGGAAAGAACAGTGCAAGATTTCATCTGCTGCTGTTCAGATCCCTTGCTATTTTTGGTATTTGACCTCTGCAGAGAAGATTGCCAGAACTACAGGTCTCTTTCATTTTTATTATGTGTTTCTACCCTCCTACTCATAAGTTACTGTTACGTTAGTGATTAAATCTTTGAGGATGTGCCATTTTTCCACATTTTTCCCTGTATTTTTCAAAGGAAAATTTGTATTTCTGTATATTTTTGTGCTAACATTCCCTCTTGGAAAGGAGAACTATGCAACTTGGCAGCATCTTCTGTACACCACTCAAAGGAAAAGGGAAATAACTTACGATTTGCTGGTTTATCTTTTGAAAAACGCTCTGGATTGAAGAGCGCTGATGAGCCTGTTGGCGTGAACTGAAGCTGCAACGTTTAGAATACTGCACAAACAGCACAGCAGTGTGTGCTGGGACCATGTTAAGTGTTTAGTTTGTGCAGCTAGGTACTTGCTTTTCATTTCTCCACCATTGGAAAGGGCTGCCTTTGGCACAACTGTTTGCTTCTAGTCTTGCTGTGTGGTTGTTTCCACACTCCACCAGTGAAAAACACATAACAAAGGCATCTGAAAATCCTGTCCTGCCTCTTTGGCATCACTTCCACTTCGTGCTGTCTATTCTAAACATTGAGTTTATTTCTTTTTTAAAGGAGCCTTGTAGGATGCCCTGGAGGTCAAAATATTTTAGGTTATTTCAGAGAATGGCATTTATTCTGAGTTCCCAAGATAAGTTTTGAGTGTCCTTCCAGAAGCTTCTTGTTTCTGGTAGTTGTGGTATCCAGGAGAAGTCAAGGGTTGCATGTACTGTATTCTGTTCATGCATGTACTCTATTCATAGAACAGATCACCTGAGTGTAGTTCCAGAAGTCTAGGTGTAACAACACAGAAGTTTCAGGTTTAATTTATAAAAGGCTTTTCCTGGCTCAGGGAGTGCAGGTGTGGATGCAGCATTCCACATAAGCAATGGTGATTCCTAAGGATGGGATTGCACCTCTGTTTCAAGCACCAGTGACTGGCCAGGGCCAGACACCTTCAGCCAGGTACTGGTGTGTCATCCAGTGGTGATGGTTTCCTGGCACCTTGACATCACCTGGATTTTGTCAGTGTTGAAAATATAGATCCAGACCGTGGGTGCCTTTGCTGGAGAAAGTGAAAATCTGAATTTAAAGAGCTACTTCACATTCTGAGCAGAGGAGGAACCAAGGGGGAAGAAGAGCTTTTGGCCAGTGCTCTCTGTGATTTTTTTCTGAGACTGGAGCAGTCCAAGAGCAAGCTGTTGGTACAAGTCTTTCTGTCAGAGTTTGTCATACAAACATGAACAGTTCTCCTCTCTGATGATCACAGCTGGCTGTTGTGCTATGTCCAAAACGTTTCAAAGACTCTGATTTTGCCAGAGGATTCTTTGGAAAGCAGATACCTCTGTTGTTGAACTTAAGGAACTAAAAGTGCTCCAGTGCAGAGGTCCGTGTGCTTTGTAGGTGGCTGCAGTCCAGTGCTTAGTTATCTTCTATTGTGTTTGGAAGACCATTGTTTCCTATTTGTCTCATAAATTTAACACAGATCCTATTCCTGCCATTTAAACTTTCCCATCAAAATACAACAGTGACTTCCCCTTCTGAAAAGGAAGGGCTGGCAGCTACACCCTGAAGTTTGAGCATGAATTGTTTATATAACCTTCAATCACAATTTCATAATAGTATGAAGACTTTCTTACTAAGGCAGACATTTTACTGGGTTTTTAGCAAAAACCTGGCTGCCTTCGAACACAATTTTAAGACTTCTTAGTTGTTGCAGTGGAAATAGAATTGAAAACTGAACCCTTCACCTTCCTGATGGTAGAAATTGCACTTCTGTCTGAATACGTGAACAGCATTTTCTGGTATTTCAGAATAGCTGTACTTAAGTCATTCTGGGCAAAAGCTTAGAAGTTGTGTTGAGCTAATTTTATTTCCCAGAAAATATTATTAAAACTGAATGAACCTCCTTTTGCAGACTCTGGCTTTTTACAACTTCTGGGTATTTGTAGAGTTTCCTCGCCTTCCCCAGCAGTAAAAGCTCTGACGTGAGTGTTGTAGAAACTGCTTTTTGAAAGATACTCTCTATCATAGTCAGTAATATTTAAACAACTGCAGCTTGCCTTCCAAATGGATGACATTTGTCAGGAAAATGTCTGTTTGAGTTTACTTGGCCTTTTGAGTAGACAAAGTTTGAATATTTAGAGCTTAAAATTCAGGTCAGCTTGGAAAACTACATTTTTCTTACAAGAAATTTACAGAGATAAAGTGATTTTTTTAGTAACCATAGCACTGCAGGAGAGCTGGTTTACGGAAACTCCTTTCTTCACCCTCAAGCATGTGTGTTTGGAACTCTATTTAAATAGAAGCTTCCACCGTAATTCTTCAGTAAATTGAATTAAGCAGTTTTCCTTATTAATAATGTTAAAAATATTTTATTTCTTCAGTTTATATTATTAATTTGCATGGATGCTTTAACAGTTTTGTGTTTAAGCAGTGTAGCAAACAGCGTTTGAGAACAGTTGGCTTTATGTAATAGTTCTAGTAAAAGCTTGTTTCATTTGAGGACATACCCAGAAAAGTAAGTAAGGAACAAGTTCTGTGGGTAGGCTGTACACAGGGTAATGCCAGAAAACATGTTGAACTTCTTTGCTTCAGAGGGGAAAGGAGTTTCCACAGGATGTCTGCATTTTATGGCAAAAATGACTGGTAGATGTGCTCTGAAAGGTTGCTTTGATGTAGAAGATTAACCTGGGGACCTCATTGTCAGGATATTACTGAGGCAAATCACTTAGTGAGATTATTTGTGACTTGGGAATTAAGTTTTTATGTGTGCCTGCTTAAGCTGTTTTTTAAGAATTTGCTGGTTTGTCACGTGGTGTTGTGAATATTTGTGTACACCAAACCAGAGGAGGGGAAAGCAAGCCCCTGAAACCACAAACAACTCCAAGAAGGAAAAAAAAAGCAGAATGCAGCTTTGTCGTAGCAACTTTTCCTTTGTTTTTGGTCTCTCATGGACAATTAAAATAATTACAACTAAAGCAAATAATACATGGAAACCTGCACGTTCCATCCGTAAAAATCCAGCCTGGAGAATTTGCAGAAAAATTGATGATAGAACAGCTAGGAAGGCATGACAATATTTCCTTGCTTTCTGTGTCTGCCTGATTTTCACTCCATTTCTGTTTGGGATTTTTTTTTGAAGGGTAGTTTCATGCATGTGGTACCTGGGATTGGCTGCTGGTCCAGACCTCAAGGAAATATCAGTACCAGTGAGAAATCACTGACGTGTTGACCCATTAAAACCTGCTGTGATTCCCTCAGTGTCTGGGTTTTGATTCTTTTTAAACACAGAGTAGTAGTCCAATTGAACCTGAATTTTTGACAGAAGTGGATGACTGTAATAACATACCTACATCTTCCTGTAAAAAATAGTTGTAGGTTGTGAACCACTAAAACCATTGCAAATATCTCTTTAAAATGTAAATGCTGCTGCGCTTTTCCTGACTCTGAATTCATGGAGTCTTTACTGCAATTACAGAATAGAATTCTCTGTTGTGTTATAGAAAGGAAAACTATGTTTTTCCTTTTTTCTAGGGCATATTTTAGAAGTGAATCTGTGAGAAGATCCAAGAGAATTTTGTTTCATTTTGGTTTTGCTGGGTAAAGTTTGCATTGGTGTGCATTGCTGAAATAGTTTGGGTTTCTAGGAGGGTTCAGTAGTGCCACAGAGGAATTGCTTCTGAAGTGAAGATTTTTATCAGCTGCACTAAAAAGCCAATGTTGTGTGGTTTTACAGGAGGCTCAGAAAACGCTAGGGTTCTTAATTGCAGTGAATTCCACAGGTCACATAGCCTGTTTAGGTGGTCCCTGATATGCTGGCAGGTGTTCCTGTGCGTCATTGGGCACCTAAATACTTGTAAAATTACCTCACCAGGCCATTTCAGGCTGTAGTAATTTTGGTGTTGTTCTCTGCCTCCCCTCTGCATGTTTCTCAGCACAGGAGTTCACTTAAAAAGTCTCCTGTTTTGTTCTGATGCAGCTGTTTGTGGGCTGTGCTTCCTAGAATAAAACTTATTCCTCCTCAGGTAGAGGGGGTGACTTCATTTTGTTTCCACTTGTGGAGATCATCACGTTACTTATAAAAATAATAAAGCAAATTTAGCTAAGTGACTTTCCCAGGATTCCCAGATAGACTGTTTAATCTCTTATAAGGGGATTATCTGGTGTAGTGCTTACAGACACGAGAGACTGAACTCCTTGAATCAGGGAGCCCTTTCCTGTTCTGTGTTCCTGTGAATGAAGCTGTGGTGGGGAGGACACCGGGATAATTGAATTTTAGCTCTGCTCAAGATGCTTCCTCATACGTGTTTTCCAAGCTAACACAGTTGAAGAATGTTGTCATTAAAACTCTCCTTGGCTTTTATTTATTGCAGTTTCTGTCAAGGCTGGGGAGATGACGGCAGTGGAGAAGGTGGAGGAGCAGCTGGCGGGCCTGCGCATAGCCAGGCGCTGCACACCCAGCAAGGAACCCACCTACCTGCTGGACATTGGCACCTCCACAGCTGCCCAGCCCGGGAGCAAACGCCTCGTGGCAGTTTCCTGCTCCAGTCAATCCATCAGGCTGTACGACAGGGAGACACTGCAGTTCCTGTGGGAGTACCAGGACCAGCCCGGGCAGCTCCACGGGGTCAGGTTTGCACACACGTGTGACAGCGTGGTGTTCTCAGCCTGCAGCCAGGGCATGGTGAAATGCTGGGATGTTCGCTCAGCCACGCAGCAGCCTGTGCAGGTGTTCAGTGGTTATCCCTCCAACGTCTTCATCAGCTTTGATGTCAGCTGCAGTGACCTCATCGTTTGTGCCGGAACGGAAAAAGATGAAGATGACACGTTTTTGGTGTTTTGGGATGCAAGAGGCATTACAGACTGTGCTAGTGCCACTAAAGAACCCTTGGGAGTCTATTCTGAAAGTCACAATGATGACATCACCAAAATCTGTTTTCATCCTATCGAACCCAATTTGGTAGTGTCTGGGTCAACCGATGGCTTGGTGAATGTGTTTGACATCAACAAGGATAATGAAGATGATGCTTTGATATCGACCTGCAATTCAGATTCAACAGTGAGTTCTCTTGGCTGGTCTGGGGAAGATTACAAACAGGTCTATTGCACGACACACGACGAGGGGTTCTGCTGGTGGGACATGGCTCAGCTGGACACCGAGGAACCGATAACCCTGCTGCATGTTCTGGATGTCAGAGAGTCAGTCTGTGCAGAAAACCACGGCCTGCATTACCTGGTGGGTGGCTTGTACCACGAGAAGGCAGGAAAACTCTTCCTGATTGGGGGAACCTCCACAGGAAACATCCACCTGATCAGCTGTGGCACGGATGGCCTGAGCCTGGTGGGGACCCTGCGTGGGGGACACTCGGCCACCGTCCGCTCCTTCTGCTGGAGCCCCACGGATGAGTCTCTGCTGACGGGTGGAGAGGATGCTCAGCTGTTGCTATGGAAACCTGGGGCTGTGGAAAGGTCCCTCACAAAGAAAGCGTCTCTGAAGATCTCTTCTTCCGTGCAGAAGAGAGTGAGAGTCCACAACACCTCCCTCAAAAGCCGGAAAAAGTGCAATGCCTAAAGTGGGAATCTCTGCTGTGTAGAGCTTTCCTGGTGTTTAATCTTTCTAGGCAATACTTGGCCATGGTTTATTTGGAGGTTTTCTGTGGAAGAAACCATGGTGCTTGAATTCCCCCTGGGAATGTATTTCAGTCATCAGAAGAATGCCTTTTACTTTTTTTTTTTTTTTTTTTTAAAGTTGCTAATATTAATCAGAAAAGAGTAAAAAGTTTGCTCCTGAGTTCTTGAACAGCAGATGTTAAATCATATTACGTAAATCTGTTTCTGTGGTTATTTAATCTCTCAGACAATGTTTTAAATGTGTAATACAGGCCTGTGGCTTGCATAGTTTGTTACCTTCCCAATGATATTCCCTGGCACATTTTAAAAGCTTTTGTTTGCCATGCTGTATTTTGCTGTCTTCACAGAAAACTTAATGAAATTCCTCAATTTAGTAAAAGATTTTATGTCACATCTTAATGACTGAAGGAATTACTTCTTGATGAAACAGAAAATAAGTAGTTTTGCACTGTCACATCACTGGTTTAGAACAAGCTCATAAAGAAGCAGCTGATAGAGCCATCTTTTTCATAGCAGATATGAATGTATTCAGCCAAACAGCAGCTAATTTGTATGAGTATGAGAACTGTTAAATTGGCATTATTTCCTGCATGAAAATACCCAAGAATTTTGCAAGCAGCTTCATTCTCTCCTACTAAGTGCACCTGGAAGACTGAGGAGATCTTTGGTGGGTTGGAGAAATTGATGGGTGCAATTACACCAGTGGTGCTTAAAATCCCAAACCCTGACTTGAAAGAAACTGGGGATGCTGAAACCCAAAAATGAACCCTGCCTTCAGAGACTGTAGTTATGGAGGAACAGACTGGTAAGAGGAGACTTAAACAAAACCTTTTAGAGGTTGGCTTGGGTTCTTTAAGAAATATTTCTCTCTGCAGAGAGGTTTATGCTTGGACATCTCCCCAGGAGAGCTTTGTTTTTTCATTCCACCAAATACCCATTGACTGGTGCAAAACCAGCCCTGTACTTGTAAAATGGGTGAGACTTCATGCTTATTCTGCTTTGCTGGCACACTCCAGCCTGTGCTCCTGGCTCTGCACACACACACACTCACCTCCAGCCTTCCCAGGACCACTGCAGGCAAATGGTGTTGGTATTTAGGCTGCAGTTACACATGTGTACTACAACTGGAACCAGCTCCAGAGTATTTAAGAATTGCTCTGTTAAAGATTAGCTGGCAAAGAATTTAAGAGGGGTTGGGTTATTTTTTTTATTCTCTTGAGGGTGGCTAGGTAATTCTTTCAGAACAAGTCCTGAACATCAGGTTTAGAGGATTATCCTGGAGTTTAGAAACAGTTTCTGAGGTACAGAACATACTCTAGTGTATGGTTACAGCTGTGCTGAAGATGCCTGAATCATCTCTGGAATTGAATCCTTTTCAACCACAAGTATCGAGTTTCCACACGATGTTTCACAAACTGTTAATGCCCTTTAGCCACAACTGTGAATCCATCCTTGGTTTGGGTTTGCCTGTTGGTGATAACTAAGATGATTCACTTGTTTTTGTTACTGATGGTTATTTAAAAGTGCAGCTTCAATTTGAAAATCTCAGCTCTCTACACTTTTTTTTGTTACTTGTGTTAAATTCATGTTGCCCCCAACATCCTTATTTGTTGCTTTCCAGATTACATTGTGCTGTTTTGAGAGGAGGTGGGCAGTGAGTGTCAGGGCTATGAGGCACCTGGATCATGTGCCCTTTCAATTTTATTATCCCAGGTCACTGTTTTTTGCCTATTGTGTAACTGAGTGGCCCAAGAGCTTCAGACTCTGAATTCACTGTAAAGCCCTCATGGTTCAGTGCCAAATTGGGGGTGGGGGACTTAAGGATGATTCTGAAGCCTATTTCATTGCAGGTACAGTTTATAACTTGCTTTTTAGATATTTATCCACTCTTTTCCTGGTATCTTGACACATTCAGTGGAGTAAAGTCATTGGGTCTGTCTCACTCTTGATTTCTTGAAGACAGGTTTGTGTTCATGTAGAGAAATGCACAGAGAGGGAGCTTGTGGTTTCCTCCACTTGCTTTCAAGTGTCTGCTGAGTGAAATTCCAGTGTGCTCTGCCAGTTGAATTAAAGCAGCAGAGGTGGGAGTTCTGGGACTGAAGAGTTTGCAGTATGCAACCTGTGCTTGTTATCTTGTTTCTGGATTAGGTGGATATTGATTTGTTCTGTATCAGTCACAGCTGAAGCCATGATTTTCCCTGGGAAGCTGATTTCTCCCTTTTACGTGCATAACAGAAATAGCAACGGAAGGGAAAAAATGTGTGTCTGTATTTTAAAATTCCACAAAGGCACAGCAGCTGTCACGAGACTGAGGCTTGTGTTGCCTCTGAAAATACTCAGTTTTGTTGTTTCTCCTTTTCTTTTCTGTTGACTTAATTTCAGGTTAATACCCATGAAATAAACATAGATGGAGACCACGTGTGAGCAAGTAATTAGCACTGCTTGCTTCTGTAAGACCACAGAGCACAGGCAGAATCCATGTATGATCACATAAATAATAATAGACTCGAAATCAGGTTAACTTGTCTGACAGTATTTAATCTCTTAGGTTAATTTTGATGTCTCCAAGTTGGCTTCAGCATTGGTAAGAAACTGAATCATGGAATCACAGAATGGTTTGGGTTGGAAGGGACCTTTAAAGGCCATTTAGTCCAACCCCCCTGAAAGGAGAAGGGACATCTTCAATTCAGCCAGGTTGCTCAGAGCCCCATCCAACCTGACCTTGAGTGTTTCCAGGGATGGGGCATCCACCACCTCTCTGGGCAACCTGCGACAGTGTTTCACCACCCTCCTTGTAAAAAATGTCTTCCTTATATATAATCTGAAGTTCAAAACTTGTCCCATCTCAGCAAGGTCTGCTAAAACGTTTGTCCCCATCTTTTCCATAGGCCTCCTTCAGGTATGGAAAGACTTCAGTGAGGTCTGTCCAAACCCTGCTCTTCTCCACACCCAGCTCTCAGCCTGTATTCACAGCAGAGGTGCTCCAGCCCTCTGAGCACCTCTGTGGCCTCCTTTGAACCATCTCTCCCATGCTGGGGATCCCAGAGCTGGATGCAGCACTGTAGGTGGGCTCTCAGCAGAGGGCAGGATGCCCTCCCTGACCCTGCTGCCCAGGCTGATGGGGATGCAGCCCAGGATGAGATTTGCTTTCTGGGCTGAAAATGCACATTGCCAGCTCCTGGGCAGCTTCTCCAGCAGCAGCACTGAGTCCTTCTTGGCAGGGCTGCTCTAGATCCTTCATCCCCAGCCTGGATTGATGCCAAGGGCAGCCCTGACCCAGGTGCAGCACCAGCACTTGCTCTTGTTCAGCCTTGTGAGATTCCTATGGTCCCACTTCTTGAGCTTGTGCATCCCTCTGGATGTCATCTCATCCTTCAGGATTCCCAACAGCACCACTGGGCTTGGTATCATCTGTAATCAATCTGGTTTGCTGTGGCTGCACTCGATCCCATTAATTCAACAGTGCTGGTCCCAGTACAGATCCCTGAGGGACCCCCTGACCTCAGTCTGGACATTGAGCTGTTGACCATTACCCTCTGGATGTGACCATCCAATCAATTCCTCATCCACCCAATGTCCCAACAAATCCATTCTCCAGTTCCGAAGGAAGCAGTAGGGGACTGTGTCAAAGGCCTTGCAGGAGTCCAGATCTGACCTTTATAACGCTTACGTAATTGAAGCTATGTGCAAGTAGCTTTTGGAAATCATCACTGTGTGAATTGTTTAACCCCAGGGGAAGCTTTAATTCCGGAAGCAGTATCAGATTTGTTCCAGTAAATGAAAAGCAGAAATCCAGATAGACTACTTAAATGCAAAAACCAGTGTTCTTTATTCAGAGTTTACTATGAACCTGCTGTACGATGTGGCTGAGCAGCAGGAGATTATCCTGCTGTAAACACATGAAAATTAACTTACTTGCATTTGGCATGTCCTGAAATTTACGCTTTGTTTCTTTTTCTTTTCTCTGTAATTAGAGTGCAGTACTTGCATGCTCACCAGTTTTTCAAGTAAAAGACGTTCAGGATGACATCCCATAGTCTGTGGATAACTTCATCAATTACTTGAGTGTAGGATTTTACCCACACTTCGGGGTTGAGGTGGAAATTATTTGACAAATTTGAAGTTGTGAATTCATTTCTGCGTGGAATTTATTTAGGAGGTTGCCAGCCATAAGCTATTCTGTGGCCAGGTTGTACATGACATATGTCCTGTGTATTCAAACTGCGTATCTACATTCAAATATCCCTTAGCAGAGAAGCTGATAGAGTAAAATGTTTTAAAGAGACAAAGTGGAAGCTTTGCAGTGCTCCAAATGACAGCTTTCTCTTGGCTCCTGCCGTGCTGTGGCTCTGTAGGTCAGAGTGTTGTGTGAAGCAATGCATTTTGTCATGGGAAGTGCTGACTCGGCCCCTGCACACTCCTGGAGCTGCATCCAGTGTTTTACAGGATCCTGGACTGGTTGGGGTTGGAAGGGACCTGTGGAGCCCCCTGCTCGAGCAGGTTCACCTAGAGCAGGTTGCACAGGATTGTGTTCAGGCTGGGTTTGAATATCTCCAAGGAAAGAGACTCCACAGACTCTCTGGGCAGCTGTTCCAGTGCTCTGCCACCCTCACAATAAACAAATTTTTCCTCGTATTCAGATGGAACTTCCTGTGTATCAGCTTCTGCCCATTGCCCCTTGTCCTGTTGCTGAAAAGAGCCTGGTCCCATCCTCTTGGCACTCACGCTTAAATATTTGTGTTTTGGGGAGAGGTCCCTTCTTTCAGGAGGGCGTTGGGTATGGATACAGTTAATTGCAATGTCAGTTCATTAACAAAGCTTTTGTACTCCTGAAGGAACTGACACACTTGACCATCTCCTAAAGCTTGTCTCCATTTGCTATGGAGTTGTTTCTCTCCACCCCTTCAAAATGGACTTCTGTTGTTTGGCTTCTTGGTCTCTTTTTGGACGGGGTAGTGACAAGTTGTGTTGGCACTTGCTTTTCTGAGGAGATGAGTCCTGTTCCTTTCCTCTGGGAGCTCTCCTGCCCTGTGCATGGGCTGCTGGACTCTGCACTTCCACATCACACCAAATGGAAGGTGGAAGCAGAGGGAGGGAAGGAAAAGGGGAGGTTGGCCCCAGCTGACCCTCTGACAGCGCATCTCTCCAGGGAAGCTCCTTGGTAAGGAGCTGGACCCTCTACTTTTTTAAATACTTGTAAGAGCTTATTCTTGAGCTTAATGTAAGCAGCATAGGACCTCAAATAAATTATGCAAGACATAAACACCCTTTAAGCATAAAAGCCAGTTCCTGTTTGTCTGCGAGATGAGGTTTGTCTGTGATTTGTCAGTGAAGCATCTGAGAGGCAGAGGGTGTTCACTCACCAGGGCTGGGTGTTCTTTACTTCCAGGAGCAGTGAGCAGAGCCACTCGTTGAGCCACTCCTGCTCTCCCTGCTCTGCAGGAACCAAGGGATTTGGGGATTCCAAATACCATGAAAAAACAGGAAGGCAGGAGTTGGTGTGGAGATGACAGCTAAAGGCAGCAATTCAGAACTTGCTGCTGTTGGGGTGATTTTACAGCTCCCTGATTCCTTACCAGAGTTACTTGCTGATGATCTGTCAACCAGTTCTGAGGATGATAACTTCTTGGTTTCTGTTTCCTTTTTGAGTTTGTGACCTGGCACAGGTATGTTGGCTAAGGGGACAGGGGTTACCTGCAGTTGCTGCTGCTGTAGGTATGGCCTGACAGGGTGTTCTGTCCTACTGGGATTTCTACCCCTGTGTTTCTTCCAGCCTTCCTCCTCCTGCCTTTGGATACTTTGAAATCTGTATTTTGAAAGTTACCTACTTTTCTGGAAATAGAATGTCAGCAAATACTATTCTGTATACTCTTCCTGCAATCTTGGCACCAATATTTTTAAGGGAATAGATTACATTTTCAGTAGCAATTTCAGTCTTAGTCTCTCATGCTCTGACTAAAGATTTGATGGAGCTCCAGTCCCATAAAGGTGACACTTGAGCAGCCTGAGGCTGCAGGAACTCAGAACTGGCAGTGAGAAATGCTGGGAGGAGTTCAGGAGAGCTATCAGTGCTGATTTAAAATGATAATTTGGAGAAGTGTCCTAAAACTGGGGAAAAAAGAAGGTCCAATAACTCAAATACGCAGTAGGGCGCTGAAGGATCCCAGGTAATATATTTGATATTACTGATTTGGAGAGTATGCTAGATAAAAGCTGAAGCAGTTTTAGAGACTGAGAGTCCAGTTTTCTGGAAGTTTTTAATACAGGAATTCTTGATTTTTGTACTTGCAAGTACAATGTATGCCAGCCCTCACTACTTCAGGTCCAGATTAAAATAAATGAATACACACATAGCAGGCCAAACAGTTGGGAGTGCCTGCCTTAACTTTTACTGGGACTTCTGGAGAGCAGTGCCCATAGACCAAGCACTGTGGTTCTGATTTATGTCATTCATTTTAGTAATGCAGATACATGAAAAACGAAGGCAGAAAGGTAGACTGATATGTCTTGGAAAAACTGAGGTTGGCACACTTTTGGTTTGGGAACTCTGACTGGTACATGGAGATCTCAAAGTTTCCTTTAAAAGTTTTTCACTCACGTTTAGAGAATGCAGAGTGCAGTGTTTTCTAACAGGAATTTGGGCATCATTTGAAGAGGGAAGGCTCAGGGCTTCACTCTAGCAATGATCTGGGTGAACTGTCTCAGTTTAGGACTGCTTTATGAGGGATCAGGACAAATAGGGGGATGTTCCTTGGATCAATTAGGATGGGGGTTGTACTTCACACCCCAAAAACTAAAGAATAGCTGAGGCCAGCACTGGACAACCTAGTGTTCATTAGAAAGGAATGATTGATTTTATAAAACAACCTTGTTTTGATAAATGAAGACACATAATGCTGTATAGGTCCGGAGGATACCTTGAGATAGCAACCCATCAACATGGTAGTAATAAAGATCTTGTGTAGCTTTCTAGATGTGTGTGGTATTATGGCACAGGTAGATTAAATTATTGTTGGAATTAATTCTTGAAGTTGGGTTGAATTTATGGAGTCCTCACTGTTGCAAACAGGGGAAAGTATGAAGGCAATTCAGGAATGTAGTAATAGGAGCACACAGGCATCCCACCACATGCCAAGGAATGAATAGTGGTGCTTTGTTAAAACATTTTGGCTAAAATAAGCCCAAATCCTTATTTATTCTTAATAGTGTTATTATTTTAACATTTCTGTTGTGGTTTATTGCCAGGATGCCTAGACAGTGAGTGAGCTGTAACTCAGTTGTTCCGAGTGAGCTCAGGGCCATGTGCAGGGGGTGAGAGCTGCTCTCCCCTCTCTCCCCACCTGTCAGCCAGGACACTCCTGTCTCCCAGGTTTCACCTTGCTTTTGTTTCAGATGTTCTAAGTCAGCAGGTTTATTCTATTTCACAGAAGAATTTGTTCCCATTTATTTTCTAAACTGATAGAATGCCCCAGGACTGCATTTAAACGAGACATAGCTGAAGTATTTGTGGTTTCTTACAGGGGTGTGTATTAGACCCATTTGCTGATTTATTATTGGACACATTTAATAGATTTACTAGCATGGCAAAATTAGCACGTGGAGAATTACCTATTTATACATTAATGCAGCAGTTTTAACTGCCTTGTCAATACTCTTTAAATACACCCCCCCCCCCCCAAACATTCCTGAGACTTGATTATAGTTGACAATTTCTGTAGGTGGGGGTGGTTTTGGAGGGTTTTGTTGATGCAACAATTCCGAAAAGCTCCGTAGTATCGTGTAAATGAAGAGCCAGTGTTTTCCAGATGGCTCTATAAATAAATTTGGTAGATGCAGAAATAAATTAAGGTATTTCGAGAGCTCCAGGCGTGTTTTTGCACATAGTGCTATGGTGAGCTAATAGAGGAAATGAACTTCCTTTTGTTTGCAAAATACAAAACCCTCTCCAGTTCTCAACATGCTGGGCGAGTTCAGCCACGGCATGGCTTCTCCGAGTGGATCCTGGGTGTCCACCTGTGCCATGGTCAGGAACTCGGGGGAGAAAGGCCACATGGGGGTTTGACACAGCTCTTGTGGGTGCAAACCAGAGCACTCTGCTGGGTCACAATCCGAGGTCTAGGAGGATAAACCCTGCACGTGTGGCTGGCCTACAAGAGCTGAGAGCGGTTGCTGCTGTGTCTTCCCATTCTTTTCTCTGTTTAGTTTCAAGATGCCTTAACTTCCTGTGCAATCTGGTGTCATCTTTCCATAAAAAGAGAGTGTTACTGAACCAGCACTTGAGACAGCAGAATGCAGGTGGCCAAGAAGGCAAATGGCACCTGGTCTTTGTCAGGGCAATGATTGTCCCCCACTGGTAAGGCCACACTCAAACCCTGCATCCAGTTCTGGCCCCTCACTGCAGGAAAGACACTGAGGGGCTGGAGTGAGTCTGGAGAAGGGAACAGAGCTGGGGAAGGGTCTGGAGCACAAGTCTGATGGGGAGCAGCTGAGGGAGCTGGGGATGTTGAACCTGGAGAAAAGGAGGCTCAGGGGAGACATCACTCACTACCAGTTCCTGACAGGAGGGTGGAGCCAGGTGGGGATCAGGCTCTGCTCCCAGGGAACAGAGAACAGGATAAGAGGAAATGGCCTCAAACTGGACCAGGGGAGATTTAGATTGGATATTAAAAAAATTATTCACAGAAAATGTTGTCAAGCATTGGAACAGGCTGTCCAGGGCAGTGCGGGAGTTGCCATCCCTGGAGGGATTTAAAAGGTGTAGATGTGACCTGGGGACATGGTTTAGTGGTGGCCTTGGCAGTGCTGGGTTGGACTCAATGACCTTAGAGCTCTCTTCCAGCCTTAATGATTGTAGTTCTGTGATCTCCTCTTCCCTGCCTTGCTCTTCTTGATCTCAAACAATTTCTGTTCTTTAGGCAAAGGTTAACTTGTTGCCAGTTAGCAGGAAAATTCCAACTCCCTGGCTCACCACACAAGCACTGGGGCAGCACCAAAGAAACAGGAAACATGCTGTGTTAAAATAAATCAAACTGCAAGAACCTTACTTAGTGCTCTTGCTCGCTGACATTTCAGGCAGTGGGGCTTCATGCAGGATGTTGAAAGAAGAGGGGGAAGTGCAGGGCATTGTTCCCACCTGCCCTGTTACCTGCTGGAATGTGCAGAGGGGTCAGGTGTGAGCACCCCAGCTCAGATGGTCTGAGAGGCACTTCGCTCCACTTCTTGGAGCTTGGAATCACGAATGCAAACAGCTATCAGAAAGGTTTTAATATGGTTGATATTAAAGCAACTGTGTTAAGTGGAATAGTCTAAATATATACTTGGAATAATAAACTATTCCTAATCTCCTGGAAGAAAATTGCCCTCTGTCACTCAAAGATTATTTTCCCCAGATTTTAGACAGGATTTAAGCTGTGTTTCCCCCCCTCCCCCCATCTCCAGAATAACTAAAATAAACTGGCTCATTTGTAAAGTTATGTTACATAGTTATTCTCAAGGAATGAAATTAAAACCTCTAAACTTTAGAACCCAAAGGGGATCTAGGTTTCTAAAAGCACAGATTTTTTTTTTAATATAAAAAATACACATTTTGTTCCATCAGGAGGGTTTAATTACTATGTATTTCATGAACAGAATGCTCTTGAAACCCATTGATAAATATTGTATCAGCTTTTAGAAAACGGTACAAAACAGCATCTCTCTTTAGCTTCCTTAGGAAAGTCTTCTCTGAGCACCACTATCTTTTTTTCTAATGTATTCCCATCTGCTCGTGATGTCCATTGTGACCAGCAGGGCCCAAAGTTTTCCTGCACGGATAAACAGCTCTGTACATGCTGCATGTGGTGTTTTGTGGATAAACAATGGATTGTCCTGCCAGAGAGCTTGTCCTTTGAGTCTCTCAAACAGGGAGTGGATGTTGTATTTTTCATTTTAGAGAGAGAAAGTGAGGCAAAAACCTCCCCAGCTGCTCGTAAGAAATCTCTGCCAGAGCTGATCAGGATCAAGAACTCCTGCTGCTCTTCCATTCCTCTGCTCCACAAAGCTGCTGCTGCTTTGGCCTCTTGTGGAGTTTATAATGTCATCACCAGGGGTAATTTGTTTTGTTAATTTAGAGATTTGAAGCTTGGGGTCTGGAACCCCAGAGGACAGAGAGACAAGGGGCACACAGCTGATGTACTGAGGGAATAAACCACTCAAGGAAGGGGAAAGAGATGAAAACAGCAGCAATGCAAATCACGGCCATCAAACCAGAACCCCCCAACCTTTCCCCAGCCCCTTCCAATTTCTGTCAAGGTTTTGCAGAGTAGGTGCCAGGGAGGTGAATGAACACATGATTTTAAAGAATTCTTGGAAGAGAATAAAGCAATGGCTTGGTGGTTTCCTGAGAGCCCCTGGGGAGAGCGAGGGGGGGCAGCAGGGAAGAGAGCAGGAAAGCGTTCATTTGGAAGTCAGACAAAGAGGTGATAAAACTCCTCCTAGATGTGTATCAGACAGGAGTAGGACAGGTGTAACCCGTGTGGCCTGTCCTGTACTCCATCAATGCCAAACTGCAAACTCAAGGGCTTCTGAAGGGATGGCAGGGGGGCTCTGAGGCCCAGAGCCCTGAAGCAGAAAGCTTCAGAGAGATTGTGTGGCTCCAAAATGTGCTGGAGATGCAGTGAGGCTCCTGTTGGTGTGAGGCTGCAGGGCACTGACAGATAATGATGAGCCTTCAGAAAACCCAGTGGGCAAATGTTTGGAGAGAGGAGGAGTCAGGATAGCTGGGACTGAGATGTGCAGGAGGAGCCCAGCCAGCATTTGGGAACCAGCTGAGTTGTCACCCACGGTGTTTTATGATGATGCCCTGCAACGTGATCTCTGTTTACATTTTAATAGATCCATTTAGCAAACGCAGTGCTGGGATTGCTGCCAGCTCTGTTTTCCTTGCTAATGAGTGCGAGGGGAAGGGAAACACAGGCAGGGAACCTCTTGTGCCAGTCCAGCAGGAGCTGGGTCTGGGGCAGTGGGGCTGAAGTTCTTGCTTAGCCCAGCTCCTCTCCCCTGAGCAAGGACTTTTACTAAGCTCTGCCCTCTGAAAAATCCAGGCTGTGATCCTCCGTAGCCTCAAGATAAAGATGAATGGAGACTTTTTACCATGGGTGTCACTAAAGCAACCTTTTGCTGTTTTCTTCTGTGTGTTTTGCCCTTAAAGAGCTGGATGGGACAGCAAGAACAGCAAGGCTGAGGGTGACATGAAAGAGATGATGTGAGATGAGAGACCATGGGGCACATAGGGGCTGTTGCCTTCTGTCCTCTGCTGTGGTGACTTGACTTGCTTGCTGTGTTCCTGTGTGGGCTTTAGAAATTGTGGGAGCTCTTAACCCCACACACACTTGGGATACAGCATGAGTGTGTGCAGGAGCCTGTCTGTGCTTGGTGCCATTGTGCATTATGTAGGAAGAGATGATAAACCAAGTCTGTTTCTTTTCACTCTAGTTGAAAAACCCATGGATCTCTCCTGTGGCTCTGTTTGCTTACCAACACTTTAGCAGTGTTGTATTTACTGCCCTAAGGGCACTGACAGTCCCTTTAAGATCGTCATTCCTTGGAATAATGGAATCTGGAAACCAGGACAGGTCTGAAATGGCTGAGTGTTCACAGCCTCCACCATGGGAAGGCTGAAGATGTTTTTTGCCCTGTGTTGGGTCTGGCTGGGATGGAGTTAATTATGCCCACAGCATTCCTCAAGGGCTGTGCTGTGTGTTGGTAGCTGGGAAGGTGTTGATAAATAACACACTGGTGTTTTGGCTGCTCCACAGCATCAAGCTGCCTCTCCAGCATCCTCCCCTCTCCAGGACGCTGTGGGTGGACAAGGATTTGGGAGAGGACGCAGCCAGGACAGCTGACCTCAACTGACCAAAGGGATGTTTCAAACCATTGTTGCCTGGTCATCATTAAAAGCTGACACTGGAGAAAGAGGGAGGGCATTCCATCCTTACAGCTGCTCCATGCTGAAGCACTTCCCAAGAAGTGGCTGGACCCTGCCTGCTGGTAGGAATTAGGGAATAAATACTTTGTTTTCCTTTGCTTCCATGCATGGCCTTTGCTTTTTCTTTATTTAACTACCTTTATCATGACCCATGAGGTTTCTTCCATCTTATTTTCCCTTGTCCCCATCCTGCTGCAGAAGGGGACTCAGAGTGGCTTGGTGGGCACCTGGCTTCAGCCCATGGTCAAGGACAAGGAATTGTCCTTTCTCTAGGTGCTTTCACTCAAAATACAGTATTTAATATGGCCTGTGTGCCACTGAGATCTATTTACATGTGAGAAACATCCAGACTTAAGCATGTTTAAAGTTTCTTTTGCAACAGAGGCTTCTCTGAAGACATCACAGTTAGTAGTAAAATTAATTAACAGCCAAGAATATGAGTATCTAATCCTGCCACATGTCTGTGAGAACTGCTGAATTCAGGTTTGGTGGGGTGACTACCAGAGTGGGATTCCTAAACTCATCAGTATTTTCCTTGCAGAGGTCATAAAGTACAGGGGAAAAATGCAACCCCCAAAAGTACAAGCCTGGCTCCAGGACCTCTTCTCCACTGCCCCTGCAGTCCTTCCCCTCTCATGGGCTGGGAAACCAAAGGAGAGAACACAGAAGGTTTTAAGAGGCTGCTTACCCTGCCTGAAACAGCCTGTGAGCACTGGAGACTCTGATCTCCAGTTTGCATACAGGAATAAATTCAGTAATGACAATATTTATTACAGTAATCAACATATGACAGAATGAATGCCTGGGAGCCAAAATTTGACATAATTTCAATTAGAAATAAGGTACATTATAATGGCAGGGACCAAAATTTACCATTCAGACACTTGCCTACACCATACAAGACCACAGCACAGGAAATACTAAATTAAGATTGGGTTTCCTTCACAAGAGATGACAACTCCTCATTTACTAAAGCATCACAAATATTTTCATACTCATATATGCTTTTATATATTTGAATATATTTTCAAATAGTTAATAATTTTTCCTTTTTTTTTTTTTTCTTCCTCAAAGTAATTTCCCTGACAAAATGCAGAATGGATCTTTTGACTCTTTAGCCAGGAGTATTAACTTTCTGAATTCTTCTCACTGCTTTCCCTCCCAGTTAAGAAATTGTCACTCTTGTGAATTCAGTTTAATAATTCTCTGAAAGGATCATGCCCTCTGCATTCCCATAAATTCTTGGCTTCTTTCTATTTGTTTAGCTCAGGTGTATCATTTATCAAATCTCAGGAAAAAGCTGCAGTAACTTGGTGCATCCTGGGACATGGGAATAGCCACTAAAGCACAATATAGGGCACAGTTCTGTCATTCTTAGAATGATGCCTAAATACCCTGAAGGTTTTTAACTGAAAGAACTGTTGAAGAACCACAAAGTTACAGGGGGAAATGGTCCTGAGGAAGAAAGAAAAGCAATAAGCAATTCACAGGAATAGGAGAGCTAGGAGATTGGAGAAACTTGCCTGATAAATTGTGTATTGTGAGGCATTGAGTGGTTTTATAGTCTCATACACGTGTGTTTTACCATGGTATTTTTGCCCCAGTTTCCTCATAGGTTAAAAGCTGCAAAGGAATTGTTCTGGTTAAGCTGCAAGGAATGGAGGAATGGATGGTATTTCTAGAGGAGAGGTATTCTTCACTTACTGGGAAGGTTTGAGACTTCTGCTTGCAACACGATTGGCCCTGGTTCATCTCTCTTGTTTATATTTTGAATTTTCAAGTCACACACTGAATTATGCCAAGTGACAGAAGGGAAAATGTCTGTGTGGAGCAGAGTCATGCCCCCACAAGGAATTGGCTTCCTTGGCACATCAGTGTTTTCAGGCACTGGTGACCCTCTGAGCGAGAAATGGAAAGAGGAATGATGAGCCAGATTTCCAGACAGGCACGCACAATTAAACGCATTTGAATGTGCCTTATTTGTGCTCATAGGGAGTTATTTGTATTTCTCTCCTGAACAGCTTGAGCCTACTGATACTTTCTTTGATAGCCACACAGGGTCACTGCTCTCTTCGAGGGCCTGGTGAGCTGGGCCTTGCTGTCCTTCCTCCTCCAGGGCAGGGCTGGAGCCCCTGACTGGCTAGAAGAGATTTTGGGCAGGGTAAGGCACCCACAGCAGTTAGAGGGGGAAAAACCTGAGCTGGATGTGGGAACCCACAGGGTGTGGGATCTGTGTAGAGGAAGAGAGGAAGGTGAGAGGCTCAGTGTTTACCAAAGGCTTTAGGCTGAGAGTGTTTTAGGCTGTGACTCTGATCTGGATTTCCATAGGAAGCTTCTCTCCCACTTAAAATTTGCAAGGCTGTGCACACATCCCTTCTGATTATAGCAAACACCAACAGAAGTGGAACCAATAGAATTTTTTGGGTTGGAAAGGACCTGAAATCACCTCGTTCCACCACCCAGACATGGGCAGGGACACCTTCCACCAGACCAGGCTGCTCCAAGCCCCACCCAACCTGGCCTTGAACACTCCCAGGGATGGGGCAGCCACAGCTGCTCTGGGCAACCTGTGCCAGGGCCTCACCACCCTCACAGTAAGGATTTTTTTTACTAATCCAACTTAAACCTACTGTCTTTCATTTTGAAGAGCCATTCCTCCTTGTCCTGTCACTCCAGGCTCTTGTAAAGTGTCCCTCTCCACCTTTCTTATACATTCCCTTCAGGTACTTACACTTGATTCCAGCTCTTGTTGAGGAATAAATGATTTTAATGCCTTGTTTGACTATAGATATCATTCATGACAATTTTTTTCAAGCCTACTTGTGCCAGACCCATAAATTTTTGTAGAGGTGGAAATGTATTAAGAAAAACTTCTTCACTGAAAGGGTTGACAGCCATTGGAAAAAGCTGCCCAGGGAAGTGGTGGTGTCACCATCCCTGGAAACGTTCAAAAAATGTGTAAATGTGGCATTTGGGACATGGTTTGGTGGCGGGCTTGGCAGTTCTGGATTAGTGGTTGGGATCAATGATCTTAGAGGGCTTTTCCAGCCAAAATGATCTTATGAATTCAAGTTTGTCTCATGTTGCCCCTCTTCCCATATGCACAACCACATGGCTCACTGCAGCAAGCGAAATGGTTCACAGATCGTTTTGCTCAGTTTTAAAAACTCAGCCCAAGAGGCATTGCTGTGGTGAAAAACTGTAAGAAAAAGGACAAGAAATAATACAGCTTAGTGGTTCATACTTTATTTACAAACACCTTTGAGTGGGTCAGTACAACCAGTTGTAAATCTTTCTTCTCTATTAAAGAACCAAAACAAGAGCAGAAATATTGCAATTTGCAAAATATACTAAATTATTGGCAAGAGTTCCATGGCTGCAGGTTATCCACCTGATTTCAGTGCCCACCCTTCTGTGGCTGGGATACATAATAAAATAAAGCAAATGGAAGCTCCTCTCTGTATAAAGGGAAATGTTGATAGGTTGTTTTTTTCTGTAATATTGATTTTTCTGAGCACAACCTTTTGTAAAAAAAAAAGCATCTCAAGAAAGTCTTTGGCTGCCTACCCCAGTCAATGACACTTAGTCCTATTAGTGGCAAAAAAGAAGTCATAACCATCTAGGGAGTGTCTCTTCAAGTACAGAAGCAGCTGTTGGAAGACAGGGTCAACAATCTCTTCTCTTACTCCAGCTAGTCAGAGGTTTTGACCAACAGTGTGCTGGGTTTAAAAATAGTTTGTTAAAAAAAAAAACGAAACCCAAGGAATTGTAAAGGAAATTGGAAGTGTGAATAACTGATTTAGGAAATAATGAAGACTGTTTTGGACTGTGGCTAGCCTACTGAATCCTTAATGTAAATATGCACTCCAGAGCCACTGGGAGCTTTCTACATTGGTGTGATGGAGGAAAATATCCCATGATATACATTAATTGGGTTTGCATGACCAGAGAGGTTCTGGATGATGAAGGGTAGCTAATGCTAGCCTAGCTTGCACACAGACATTCTTATAATCAGTGTATTTGGAGGAGAACATCAGAAATTTTGTAATTCTTTAGGATTTGATGATCTTGGAGGTATTTTCCAGCCCTAATGATTCAATGATTCTAAACAAATGGCATCATTTTTAGGGCCTCTGAATGCAACAGAACAGATGTATAGCCCATAGAAGATCATCCATGCAGAGAAATCAGTGCACAAGTTGTAGAAGAATGCAGGTGTTCTTTCAAAAGCCTCCTTTGATGCTAAATGCTGCAACATGAGATGGAAAGCGGGCACAAATGGCTGAGACAAAGCCTCTTGCTCAGTGGAGAAAAATTTTAAGCAAGAAAAGATGAAGCCCCCTCCCAAACTGCCCTTTCCTCAGGACACAACATTCTCAACAGACCTAGTAGAGGCTATTTGCCTGGTCTTGCAGCCCAAATAACTCCTCTGTTGTCTCCTTCTGGGAGAAAAAGTGAGTGGAAGTGGGTCCCTGAACACACCACACACATGCAGGGTCAAGTTTCAAGCTGAGAAAAGTTGCCCAGAGAAGTTGTGGATGCCTTGTCCCTGGTCAGGGCCAGGTTGGATGATACTTGGAGGGACTTGGTCTAGTGCAAGGTGCCCCTGTCCTCAGCAGGGGGTGGAATAAGATGATCTTTGAGGCCTCTTCAGCCCAAATCACTCTATGGTTCTGTGATTCCTGCTAATTCACCTGCACACTGAAGTGCCCCTGACTCCAGACCTGGGGTTAAGCACAGTCAGGGTACTGCTGCTGCAGGGAACCAGGTAAGGACATTTGTGGCACGTGTCTCCTGAGTGTTACCTCAGTGTCACCTGAGGTAGAGAAGATACACATCACCTCCTGCAGATCCTGCCAGGATCCTGAGCAGGGACTGGCTCTGAGCATCAAGGAAACCCAGGCTTTCCAAAAAACACCATTTATCTGCACAAGATCCTTAATCACAGAGAGAAAAAATAAACATACACAGATTCTAACACATGCACAAAGGACTTTCAGGCTGGGTGTTTAAAGACTTGCACGTGGAAGCTGTTACCAGCCCACCTGCAACTTTGGCTGGCTCAGCTCTGCTGTACATCCATCCCAAAAAGCAGGAGGGGCTGGGCTATGGAGAGTCACCAAGATTTGGGCTAAACCACTTTGTGGCTGGGTCCATGTTCCCACCTTCTGGAAGTATACTGGGTTTGGATTCCAGAAATAAGTCTGCTGCATGGGAAATGTGATCCATCCTGTTGCACACAGTTTGCCGAAGCAGCAGCCATCTGCTGGGGTTTAGAGAAGGCTGAGGAACACAGGATGTTTGCTTTCATTCAGATGTGCTGTGGATGTGCCTTGTGTGAGCAGACTTGTCATAATCCTAATAAAACAACTGGGACATCACACTCGAGGGGAAAGCTTGCCTTATGGGGTAAAATTTAACTTGAGCAAGATAGAAAGCACTACAAATACACATGCACCCATGCATATACATAATCATTTAAGTAAAGGTCAACAGAAAACAGGCCAAACAGAAATTCCAATCAAATGCAGCACTAACTTTGAGACTGAATTAAATGCTTTCTGAGGCATTTTATGGAAACCACTCCCAAGAGGAAAAAAAATCTAGAAAAGGTAAGATAAGGAATGGTCCAGTTGCAAAGTAAACCCGCATGGCAAAATTACAAGATAAGATTAATTCAGATAAACTCTTCCACGGGGGATTTGGGATTACTGACAGAACTAAACGTGGGTGTGGATTCACAGCGCGAATCCAAGACTTCTAAAGAGGAGGCAGAGGCATTCCCTTATCAGTGATCACCAAGGCCACGTAAGAGACTGGGGAGGGAGCTGGGCTCAGGTGTCTGCAGCTGCAGGAAGATGTCATCCACAACGAGGGTAACTTCATGCTGCTGTGAATGTTAGCCACAAAGGGGAAACATTCCCATGGGAGTGCAGAGGATACAAGCAGCATTCTGCAAATGCAGGGGGAGAACGAATCCGAGGAGCAACCAAAGATGCAGATGGAGATGCTGGCAAACAGCATGAGCAGCAGCTAAGGTTGTTTTTGCCAACAAGGGATAAAGTTAAGTATAGTAAATCAAACAAAATTAAACATGCAGCAACAATGGATGCCCCACTTTTCTCTGCAAATGTCTTTTACCCTTTTTTCCCCAGGAGGCAACTAGGATTTTTGTAAATCTCTGTCAAAAGCAGACAACCTTGCTTATATTTCTGTCTAATGGCTTGAAAAAGTGGAGAATATTTCAGGTGGCAAATATTTTTGCAACTAAAATAAAATAAAAAATTCTGCATATGTGGCATTGAGGTTGAAATATCCTGTAGATGATCACTAGCAAGACTCTACTGGTATTTTTTGTGAAGAAACCATTTGAATGGGATGATAGGCACTGTATGAATGCTTCAGTGAGTATATTTGTCAGAATTCTGTCAATTTGTCAAAAGGAAAGCAGTGAGGGAACAGGGGACAAGTTAAATTGCTTACACGGATGTATCAAACCAGTTTACTGAGTTGCAATGCTACCAGGAATTCTGAAAAAAAGTCTCCAAAGTGTATTCACTGTTGTGTATCAGAATGGTAGTGTGTAACTTCCTGTAACATCCCAAAGAAAAGTCGCTGGATCACGCTGTGAGAAGGCCTGAGGTGGGTTTCTCTGGGGGTAGAATTACATTTGATGTGATCAGAACAGTTTGAATGCCATGGAATGAAATTCTGGATCAAAATCAGTGTACTTTGGAGGAAAGTTTAGTAACTCAGAAAAGATGCTTTATGTAGAAGATGAAAAAAATCTATTTTCACATCTTCCAGGATGTGACTTACACAATATTTTAAGATCCTGAATGAAGCTGCAGTGAGTTTTCAAGAAGGAACCCAAGATCATAATATGAATTTGATCTAGGTATAAATCAGAGAAAAGACAAAAAATTACATCTTAAAATTGTACTCAAGCAGGCATTGAACAGCATTTCCCTGGAGTATCTGACACTCTTGCATCAAGATCGTGATAAAATTTCAAGAACAAAAGGCTCTACAAAGATTATGGAACTAAAAAAATGTCTCAACAGCCTATCATTAAAAGCCAGTAATTGCAAGAAACTGTAACTGTTCTAAAACAAACTTGCTGGGAAGTGCTTGTCTGAAGGGCTCTCATTAGCCATTTTACTAAAAGCTTTCAATATTAGAATTTCAGTGCCTAGTGTATTTTTGATGGAGTTTAACACACACAGTACAGCTGCACACCTATAGAACTGCAGTTAGAAATGAATCTGCTCTGAGGAAGGAGCTCACCTAGAAAGGCACATATTAGAACTAAAGATGACTCAGAGGCACACAACTCCCTAAAATATTTCTTTATTTATTTGTATTTGAGCTGAAATGGCTCAAGTGGGAGCTACAATTTCTTCGGATGTACTAAATATAGCTTAAGACAAATTTTCCAGAGGCGTCCTCTGGTGCCACTTGGTGCTCCAGAAAATTGTGATTTTAACTTCTTGCTTCTTAAAAAGGGAAATCTCAACTCTGTTTTTGATCCGCTCTCACTCAAGTCTTGGCTATTGATTCTTGCTAAAAATTCTTCCAGGTCCCACTGGACACTGGATAATGTTGAAAATTCCCCAAGTGTGGGGACTGCACAGCATGTCAAAGAACCACTCAATAATGATAATATGCAAAATATTACCACATCACAGATTTTATATTGGCTCCAGTTCTTCTGTATTTACTGAGCTATCTTACCCTAAATCTGATGTCTAGACTTCTGTATAGAGCAGACTTTTAAAGCTGATAGTGGTGCATTTTTATTTTGTATTTAGATAGGCTTCTCCATTCATTAATATGTCATGTATGTTGCAATTAAGACAGCCCATTAAAATATGAGGATAATTTCATCTCCTCAGTGCCTCTGAGTGTCTGATTTTTAAAATTTTGCCTTGTTGAACCAGTTCAAACCTTTTGCCTCCCTTACAGGATGTGGAAGCTTGCAATATTCCATCTTGCCAGATAACATAAGAACAAAAATACAAAGCAGTTTTGATAAATAACTCACTCATTCATCTGTCTCCCTTCCACTGAAGATCTTGACAAACCTCTGTCAAATTCAGCATGAAGCTTTTTTAATTCTGAGATCAAGATCACCAGTGTGTGAATCCTCTCCTTCTGTGGGAATTGTACCAAACCATCTTATTTCTTGGCTTTCTCTAAATTACACAAAGTTAGAGATAAGGAAGGATGCATGAGGGATTTGTACCATGGTATATTTCCTTTTGGCTTATTTGCTATTCTTTTCCTAACCTTGGCATTTTCATCTCTTTTGGCCATCAAGTATGGGAGAGGCTTTAATGCCATTCCTTCTCAGTGTTTGCTAAAAATCAGTCCTATCACAGTGCTCCTTTAAAGTGAGATGTTCTCATCTCTTCAAGTTTTTAAGCTCCCAGTGCTTGCACACGAGAACACCAGTTTTGTTCTTGTTCCAGTTATCTATTTTTGTGTGGTCTGCTGAGTCAGGACATTATTTAGGTGTTCTTTGCTATTTTCCATCTCAATCTAATGAACTTCTGCCTTTTGCTAGGATTTATAGCTTTTGGATTTCAACCCTAGTTCCTGTCTCACATGAAGTCCTTTCTTACTGGTCATTTATAGGGTATCTGAAATTCCTGTACAGGGTCATGACAGAATTACAATCTTCTAATTCATGTAATTTTCTCGGTGACAAAATTATCCTATATGTTTACCTGACAGTAGATCTTGAAAATAGAAAATGCTCCCATTGCCCTTTTTTTTCTCATTTTGGCAGTATTCCTACATACCCATTCAACCCTACTGCAAAATTTGGAACCCATTAAGACTTGTATTTTCAACATAAGTGCTGCTAGACCCCCTCTGATGTTAAGCATTCCTTACAATGCTGAGCTGAGCCACTGACTATAGAACACTTTCATTTGCCATAATTTGAAAATTTAAGGAGTATCCAATAGGTTAAAGCTGTACCACAAGACAGAGATAAAGCAGGATGAAGAAAACAACATGAAAACTTGTCGGTTCTCTTTTACAACAAAGAGAACGAGATAGCTCTGTCTCAGCTACTCCATCCTGAGGGTCTCTGCACTTGTGGAAAAATCCAAGAGTTTTATCAACTGCTGCTATGATCATGAGAGATGCACCAAGCTTGGGAGGGAGCTGGTGGTGCTTCAGTGGAGACTGGGAAGTGCTACAATTCACACACTTTCTGGCACCCCCACCACACAGACACAGAGGTATTTTACTCATTTGTTCTTTCCAGGGTGATGTTGTAAGTAGGAAGCTGGGCCACAGCAGAAGGTGCTCACCTGAAGAGGATGGTTTTATAGCAGTGTATATATTGGTTTGTAACACATTAAGTGCAGAGATAACTGAGGAGACAGAACCAAGGAATGGTTTGGGTTGAGAGAGACCTGAAAGATCATCTCATTCCAATCCAATGCCATGGGCAGGGACACCTTCCACTAGACCACGTTGCTCAGAGCCCCATCCAATCTGGCCTTGAACACTCCCAGGAATGGGACAGCCCTCCCTAGGCAACCTGTGCCAGGGCCTCACAGTAAAGAATTCTTTTGTAATACATAATTTATACCTATTCTCTTTCAGTTTGAAGCCATTCCTCCTTGTCATGTCCCTATATGCTCTTCAAAAAATCCCTCTCCATCTTTCTTGTTGGCTCCCTTCAGGTACTTTGAAGGAGGCTGGATCACAAAGCTGAGCCCATTTCATTTGAGACTCAGACATCCCCCAGTGGCACAGGGGAGCACGCACCACCACATGGCTCTTTCCAGGCAGTTTCAGATGCCAGAGGCTGCCCTGTGGGTGCTGCCCCTTCTCCCAGGGCAGCACCAGAACCATCTGAGGCAGTTAGAGGTGACAGTTGGAGCAGGCAGGGACAGTTGGGGAGTTGGCCCAGCAGTGCAGCACAAAACCAGAGGAAGGTAAGAGGTAAACAGGCAGCAAAGGAAATCTGAACAAAAAAATTCAGAAAATTCGGCTAAAAGGAGTACCCAGGGCCTCGAGGCAAGTTGAGATGCTGGGGGAGGGGAACAACATAGGAACAAACCCATGAATTGGGGAATAAGTGAGAGCAGTGTTGTGCTGGAGGAGGCAGCTAGCCAGCTGCCAAGGTGAGCAAGCTCCTCCTTATCTTGCCATGTTGATTACAGAAACAGACTTCAAATGATGCAGTGTCTATAAAACAGAGAGGGAGAATTAGTTCCCATTCTGGTAGTTGTGTCTGTGACCCTAAAATGCTTACCCCACACCCCCCAGGAATTCAGTTCCTGAGGGCACTGCACAGCGGATAGGAGGAGGGGCAGGAGGAAGGAGTAATGAGCACTTGCTTATTATTAGAGAAACTTAGTATGGCAATGGCAAACACTGCCTGAGAGCCACACCATTCCTGCCCAAACCCAAAAACACAAATCAGGAGTCAACTGCAGGGTAAAGAGACTTAAGAGTGCTTTCTTGCTACACATGAGTTGGATTCAAAAGTAAACAAAAAAGCCTCAGATTCTGCCCCTTCAATCCCAGCAATGGAGCGGGACAGTTACTTTGATGTGGCGTTCCACAGTGTACATTTTTGTTAAAAGATATATCAGAAAATATATTGTTCACATGCTGATTTGCCTCTTCAAACAGCTCTGCAGCTTCCTCCATAACACTTTATGTGGCTGGTCTTTTTCCTGATGGTCTGAATAATTAGTTCTCTAGGGAGACCAAGTCTTTTCTTGCTTCCTAGTATTGGAACGGGGAATATCTGGACTAATCCCATGGTACCCTGATAATGCTCCTTTTGACATATAGATCCTTTATGGAGCATTAAGTGACTCTTCTTGTAGACAAACACATGTCACATGTGCCAGGTGAAACAAGCTCCAGCTAGATCCATTTATGTTTATCACTCAATGCAGCAGGACTTCCACAGTGGTATCTCTGCAGCAATCCTGTTTGATAAGCTGCTCTGCAAAGAGCAGAATGCCAGTGTGGATGAGAGCTCCCGTATTCCTGCCTGGGTGCCCAGAACAGATGGTCTGTAGTGGAACTCCAGTCACACACAAAAAAAACAAAAAAAAAAAAGTGAAGTGGCACAAATCTGAGTCACTGGTACAAAAAATCTCTGTTTTGGAGGGCTCTTGACTGCTGTTCCGACTGTCTGGGTGCTAAAAAGCAGAGCTGAACTGGTGAGGAGCTGGCCCTGAAAATTCCTTTCCAGTTATTTTTAAAAAGCCCTTTTGTAGGAGAGTGAGGCAGTGTAAGTTTTAAAAAGGATAGGTTTGTCTTGTATCTTTGATAGCAATGGAAAAACACTGATCAAAAGGACTTATTATTGCTTGCAGATCTCCAGGAGGGGCTGTGGGTACTGAACGTGCACATATTTTCATATATATATGCCCACACACTTGTATGAGAGATGTTGGTCATGTGAACTTTTATCTGAGGAAAGTTAATTTTTTATTCTTGCAAATTAGTATTACATGCTTTTATACAAACACATACATAAACATATACAGATACACATCTAGGTAAAACATCTGTATTACTCAGTTCTTCTCCATCTCTGCTTGGGATTCACATAAACATTTTCAAAGTAGCAATTTTTACAAAATACAAAGGCTAAACAGAGACTAGGAGAAGGACAAGTAACAGTAATATTGAAATATCAGCAGTTTTGCATTCATATCTTATGTTGTACTCTGAAATCTCATCACAGATGAGGACTTCACAAGTTAAAGTAGAAAAAAGAAAGCGACCAGGAGATAAATGGGAAGCCTACTGCATAAAATCTGATGGCCACATGTTAAAGAAAAGGTAAGATTTCTGTTTACTCCCTGATAAAGCCTGTAGTTTTTCTTGAATTGTTACTGCCCAAACATCACCTGATATAAAACACATCATAAAAATGCTTTACACAGCCAAAATGGACCAAACAGACCACATGATGACCATCTAAGAAATGAATTGGCTGAATGCATTATTTACCAGCTTGTTCAGCTGTACTGAAGAACTAATTCTGTACTTATTATACAAAGTCAGAACGAAGAGTAAAAACATCTGTGTGCACTGGACAGTGGACTTGGACAGCACTGTTGATTTTTATCCTTTCTATGGCAGTTAATTTTAATGGATACCCACATCACAGGCTTCAGTTTTAGATTTTTGGTGTTTTACAAAGATGGATTCATCTCATGCTAGGAAAACTGAAGCACAATCATGTAAAATGACTCGCTCAACTGCACCTTAAGTGTCAGTGGAGCCATCAGGCTGTGCTAGAACCTCCCTTCTGCAGAGTGCTGCCAGTAACTGCATGAGCTGCTCATTGCACTGTTCACATCAAAAGCAGCACACAGGACAGTGAACAGAACTGAGGAACAAAATTATGCACGTGGACTAGCAAAATATACAAATACAGGTTCTGTCCCTTACTAACGGGACGTTACACTTTTTTTATCATATTTTACCTTACACTGGTGTAACTCCCACCCACATTCCTTGTTATCCACCCTTGTTTGCATTTAGATGATTTTAGCTGGTTTAGTTTAAGCAAATTTAAAGTTTTAAACATCTACAAATACGTACAAATCACTCTTCTAAATTTAGAGTTACACAATCCTTCTGTAACTGTGGCACAGTTCAATCTTAGTTTTGCTTTTTTAAATACAATTCTTCCGAGAAGTGCAATCGATTTTCAGAGGATGACAAATTCTACTGTTCTCTGACTTAACATCACGTGGAATTTCATTTTAAAAGACGTCTTGACTGCTTGATTATAAAATAAAAATGAAGGCATAGCATTAGGGCTGTTGCAGGAAATAATTTCTCAAGCAGCATTACTGTCTACTTGAGGGAGAAGTACCTTGCTTGGGAGGTCAGCAGAAATGGATGCGGGGGTAAAACAGGTCAGCAAGATTGTGACTAGATCAGATTGACTCAAAAGCATTTGTACTGGCATGTGGAAACAGGAATGGGGTCGGTGACAGGCAGGATGGCAGATGCTGCTGCTGTACAGGCATTAATTTTAGTAATGTCTAGTCTTGGGCATTACAGTTGGAAAAAAAAAAAGAAGGATGTGAATGATTTTGAGACAACACAGGAGAAGACATAAGCATCTTAAGAGGTTTAAAACTGTGCTAGACCAGGAAGGATTGAAAGAAAGTGAAATTGCTTTGTCTATAGGTAAAAAAAAAATCAAATAGGGGAGACATATCTTAAGATATAAAGATGCATTTTGAGAGATGAGAGGCAAAACTGCTGATATCCATTAGAGTTCAGTGGCCATGAGCTTTTAACTAGTGTTCCAGGTTACTCAACGGCAGCTGGACCAAGGAACTGGCTGAAAATTAGCAGTTTTGAAAGTAGTTTGACAACATCTTAAATGACTTTAAATCAAGTCTGACACAATCTCACTTCCTCCGTTATGCCAAAAGCTGAGTCAGGAAGCTGAGTAGGACAACAACTAGAGATCCTTTGCAGGGTTAGTAATGTTGAGAGGATTCAGTACCTGCACAAACAGGAGGGATGTGACTGACCCACCAAAGCAACCAGCTCTCAAAACTGCCTTTGAGCTAATTTCCTAAAAAAAAGGCTGTACATCAGAGGGATTTGGTCATATCAACATAGGAGGACTGCTACTCTACAGACTTCTGCTTTTTTTTCCTGCCAGAAATACAAGTGAAACGGTGGAGCCTATTTCAAAACATAACATTCATACTAACACCATCACACAATCAGGTTGGAAGAGACCCCTGAGGTGAGTCTAATCTATGACTGAACACCACCTTGTCTACCACACCATGGCACATCCAAGTCTTTCCTTAAACACCTCCAGGGACAGTAACTCCACCAATCTCCCCGGCCAGCACACTCCAATGTCGAATCATCGTTCTTGTGCAGAAACTCTTTCTAATGTCCAGCCTAAACCTCCCCTGGCTCAGCAGGGCTGTTCCCCGACACCCCCTACTGTATCCCTTCATTATATCGCTTGTCTGACAGAGAAGAGACCGAACCCCTGGCTACAAGCTCCTTCCAGAGAGTTTCAGAGCACTAAAATCACCCCTGAGCCTCCTCTTGTCCAGACTGAACATCCCCAGCTCCCTCAGCTGCTCCTCACCGGACTCATGTGCTACAGACCCAGCTTTGTTACCCTGTAGCCATTAGGCAGATTTTGGGAAACCCCCCCAAACCAAAACCATCAAACACCAAGCCATCGGGCAGATAAATTTAAACAAAACTTATGATATTTAACCATGCTATCTACAAGCAGGCGCAACGACTGCTCTCTAGACTGGTCTAGACTCTCTAGACTGGTCTCTGGTTCCAAGTACATAGAAATATACTTGGGGGCAAAAAAAAAAAAAAAAAGAAGGTGATGCAGCAGACAGCGATCACACACTGGGATAGGACCCAGAGGTGCAGAGCTGCAGCAGAGAAAGGAGAGTGAGGTTTGCAGCCACTGCTTCCCAAAGGAGGGAACTGCCGGGTCGGTCCCTCCGGCTGCACCCAGCGCGGCCCCTCGCCCACAGTCCGCCCCGGGAAGCGGCTCTGTGCCCCCCGAGAGGCTCCGACGGGGCTTTACCTCAGCCTGAGTGCGGTTTCCCCTCAGCAGCGCCGGCTTTTTACTGCTCAGCCGACGGGCCCGGCCAGGGACGCGCAGTGCCGCGGGGCTGCGGAGCCCGGGAGGGGGCGGCTTTTCCCTTTTCCCTTTTCCCTTTTCCCGGCCCTTTCCCGGCGGCCAAGGCGGCTCCGGGCGCCACTGAGGCGGCGCGTCCCGGCGGCGGCTCCGGTGGGCGGTCGGGGGCGGTCCGCGGGCGGGGGGCGGTGGCAGCAGCGCGCTGGGTTGTGAGCGAGTGCGTGCGAGCGAGTGCCATGGCCGGAGCCCGCTGAGAGCCACAATAGGAGCGAGACCCCGACGCCCACCGGGACCCCCCGCTCGCTCTGCCCCGCGCCAGCCGCCGGCGGAACAGCAGCGCTCCCCGCCCTGCCCGGCACTGCCCCTCGCCGCGCCCGCCGCTCCCCCTCGGCTCGGCTCGGCTCCCTCCCGCCTCGCAGGGCCCTTCTCCGGGAATGTGAAGAGGCAGCAGCACCGCAGGCAGCGGGGAGTGCACGGGACTGAGCGGAGCCGCCCGCGCCTGAACCCGCCGCCGCCGCCCTGCGCCGGGGAGGCCGCGCTGCCGAGGCCTACAGGGCTCCTGCGCCGCCGCGGCAGCGACCGAGCCCGGCGAGAACCGCACTCGGGCCGCCGCCAGCCATCGGCCGCGCTCCGCCAAGGCCGCCGCCGCCTCCCTCCGTCTCCGGCTTCTCTACCGGCAGCGCCAAGGTAACTCCATCGCCCGGCGGTGCGGGGGGCTGCGGGAGGACATGTTCCAGCTGCGGAGATCCCGTCTGGAAATGACAGCTGAGAGCGGAGAATTGCGCCTCTGCTCCCTTCCCCGCCGATATCCGTCGGTATTTTCACTTCCCCCCACCACCACCACCACCCCCGGGACCGGCGGATCTGATGAACGTGGCTTCGTATTTCCCAAAATATTCAGGGAATAGAGCGGAGGGAGCAGAGAGAGGTGGCCGGGTTTGCAGCTTTTTCCCCCTCGCACACAATAAATAATCTCGGGCTTTATTCCCCCCTCCCCCCCTGTGTTGGTGGAAACAGAGTATTTCCCTGTGATAGTGTATGCAGGGCAGCGAATATTCATTTGGAGAGACGAAAAAAAAGATCAGTGTTTACTGTAAGGTGGTTAGGCTGGATGTAGTCTTGTTGAATTAGAATTAGATTTTAATAATTTATAAAGCAGGTTAGGGAAACTGTTACTAAATTTACAGCAGAGAAGTGTCAGTAAAGCTCCTTGCTGACACAATGATCCTGCAGTTTAAATGATCTGCTGTAGTCGCTGTCCATTATTATTATTATTATTATTATTTTTTTTTTGTAATTTGATTTGGAGAGAGCGTGCAAACATTTCTGCAGAGATGGTTACACTTTAATGATGCACGTGATGAGGACGGGAAGCTTTCTGATGAGATGGGGCCAAACCGATTCAGGTTTAGGGAATATATTTTTGCTGATATTTTCAAAATGTGGTTTATGTAACAGGTAACTTCGTGTGTTTTTTGGCGGACTGTTGAAACCTTAGAAGTGGGTTACTGAAGTACAGGCCATTCTATTCCAGTTTATCTGACTTTTTTATTTATTAATCTTGGCTGGGGCCTGAATGCCCTGGTGATGGTGGCATTTTTTTTCGCCTGGATGATAAACAAGACCAGTTTAAGGTACGGGTTCATGTTGCTGATAGTATATTATATTTAGAAAGCTTAAGCTGGTAGTGAAAGAATACCTCAGGAGAAATCAAAAAGATGGAATAAGGTTTTCTCATTATTGTAGTGCCAGCTGCACAGTTTAGCTTCTGGGTGCTGCACATGCTTCCTTAAAGAACCTATGGAGTTTACACTCCATTTTTTTTATAGATTCAGTGCACCTATATGTAATTTTGCATGAAATAGTTCTTATCTTTTGGAGCTTGTTTACACTGTTGCAACAAATCATGCTTTCGAAAGCTTTTCTTACAAAAGACAAACCCAAATAATGCCTGTTTCAGTGGATTTAGTAATCTGTGAAGCACACGAGTGACCAGATATTTCAATAAAAATAATAAAGTACTCGAAAGTGTTCTGTATGTTGTGGAATCAACTTCTTGTAGCACACGAGTCACTTTGGTAATTGAAGTCAACAGACATTGAGGATGAGTAATGCTTTCCAAGGACACGTTCTAAGACCCTGATCCTGCAAATGCTTAGGCCGATGCTTAACTTTGCACGGGTGTCTGTCCTGGCCGAAATCAGCAGAGCTGCCCTCGTTAATGGTCGTGTCATTAATGCAGATGAGGCTGCTGGTTTCAGTGGAGCTGCACACGCTGCTGGAGTTAACTGTGCACCCAGCTGCTTGTAACATGTAGGCCTGAATTCCTCCTGTCTCCTCTCCCTTGAGTATTACTCATGTATTTCATCAAGCTCTGATGGGCCTTTTTAACAGACAGGACCAGACTAGTAAATAAAATAGCTGGATGGATTAATTCAGTGTTTGCTAGGGGTACACAATCAGCTGCAGGAGTACCACCAAGGCAGGCTTTGTGGGAAGAAGCAATGCCTATTGCTTAGGCCAGCTGAAGTTGGGAAACAAACAAACTTTTGCTCGCAGAAGCCTTTTTTGGCTCTCTGCCTCTCCCTGCAAACCTTGTCCGTCTCATGCCCTTAGAGCAGTTAGAGCTACCACGCTGCCAGTCGTCCAGAAATGCCAGGACATGGAATAACTACATGTGAAGGGACTCACAGGAAAATAACTGAGTATTTCTGAAATGGAGAATAAAGAAGTCATGTGCACAATTGGTCAGTGTTAGTGAAATAGTGAAACATAGCAGTACTTTTTATTTCTGTAAAATCTTGTATGAAGGTGTGGCAAATGAATGGAATTTTTGTTCTGTCTTGTGTTTTTTGCCCTCTGCATATGGGTGACTTTAATGCCAAAAAACCATCTGTGCCTTTTTGTGTACCCATTCTTTAGCAGAGTGAGTTGAAATGACTTCATCCCAAAGAATGCACAATTTAAAGCTACAGTCAGGTCTACAGGTGTATGAGGAGTTCTGTTCTGATGAAGTTCTGAATGCAGGGATGTCAGCATTAGGTCTGAAATTTTTTGGCAAATGGGAGACACGGATAAAAAAGTAAGCAAGAGGAATCACTACGCTAATAATTAATTTCTATTAAGTTTATTCCATCCATGAGATGGGTCAGATCTCTTAACAGTTTATCTGTGTGAGCTGTCAACAGGACAGTAGTGCAGGAAGAAGACACTTGGAAAATTTAGGTTAATCTTTACCTGTTTCACTCACTTGGAACATTTTTAACATGTGCTTTCCTTCAGTAGGGATATGTCCTCAGCACCAACTACTCCTCCATCAGTGGATAAAGTAGACGGATTTTCTCGGAAGTCCGTCAGAAAAGCCAGACAGAAGAGGTCACAAAGCTCCTCCCAGTTTAGGTCTCAGGGCAAGCCTATCGAGTTAACTCCCCTGCCTCTGCTAAAAGGTAAGATCAAACACAGTTTTTAATAAATAAATAAGTAAATGAAACAATTTTTACCCTACAACCAACTTCTAAAATCAAAGTATTCTCTTTTCAGGAATTACAGGGAAATTTTACCAGCACTGAGAAATGTTTCATGCCTGATATATATGTATTTAAGCCCTACAGAATATTTTATCTGTGACTTGAGGGTGTGGTAATTGTTTGCAATACTTTTGAAAGTTTTAAATGCTGATGTTAACCCATACCATGACTTGAATTTTCAAGGCTCTCAGGCTTTGTGCGAGAGTGTTTTGGTTTGTGAATCCTCAGAAGCTGACATAAATCAGCAGTAATTTTGGTAAGGGTAAATGGACTTGTGAGCCAAAGGAAACTGGTTTTTCGTGTGTTTGCTTGGTGTGTGGATCTGCACCCTGTGAAATTGGTACCAACTGCAGCCCTTACAGCAAGAGAGGAGGTGGGATCCCCTCTCCTACCATTTGTGCATGGATAGCTCCCAGGTCCTGCCTTCTGCTGGATTTTGAAATTGAAAAGTCCCATGAGCTGCAGCCTCCCAAGGGGAAAGATGCTGCCAATCTGGTCTTACACAAGGCCCTACTGTTTTGAGATCTTGCATATCCCAACGCTGGGTGAGTTTCTGCTGGCAGATTTAACCTCTAAGTTGAGGCGGAAAAATATGATCCAGCATATTGCTCTTAAAAAGGATGCCAATATCTCTGTGATACCTTGAATGCTGCCCCTGAATTCTGGTTGTCACTGAATTTCAGTACAAATCCAGGGGTCAGAAGCACCTCTCAGAATGTCTGTCTGGTGAGGAAGGGGAAATCACCTTTCAGAATCACCCTTCAGCACTGACTTCTCAAATGGTTTATTTACTTCTGTGTGTTTTTTTTATTGCTATTCTTCATTTCTCCTATAAGTAGTGAAAATAGGCATGGCTAGTGCTGATAATTCTGGAAAATAGGAAGTTTAATAGGTTTAATACTATATCTGTCCCTTTTCTTCCTTTTTGTGCAAGTATATTCTCTACATTCTCTCATCTACTTTGACAAATTTGTTGATCAGATTATTGAAATATGTAATGCACTTTGGTTAGTTCTCAATCCCACTTCATAAGGATACAGTAGTTGCAAAAAAACCCTCCCCTCCCCCCCAAATCTCTCACCTTAGTGTGTGTCTTTAATTAAAAATAAAATTCTAGGATTAGTTCCAGTGGAGTTGTCGTTAAAATATTGTGGGCTTCTTTCTGTGGCTCTCTGTAAGAATGCACAAATGGAATATCCTGAGTCAAACAAAAGGTGCACCCAGTCCCCCTGCACTGTGCCTGGTGGTGACTTTTATTCAGTATTTCTCAGTTTAGGGTTGGTTGGTGCCACTGGATTTGACTTTGTAGCCTGCAGTGAATATTATTTGTGATTCTTTGGGTGATATTGTGCAGGGGCCAGGAGTTGGACTTCAGTGATCTGGTGGGTTTCTTTCAACTCAATGATATTCTATGATTCTAAATTTTTTTTTCTTTGATGTTGAACCCTTTTATTGTCTTGTGACAATACAATAAAGAAGCAAATGGTTCTTTGAAATAATTTTAAAGTTCAGTTTTACGCTTTTTCAGGTAGTTTTTGATACACAGGTCATTTCATACCAGTTGCTGCATTTCAGAAAGTGATTGGAGTTTGTCCTTTGGCTTAAACGATGGGATTACTGGGAAACGTTGAGATTTGTATTTGTACAAATGAAGAAATCGATGTTGTAATTATTTCACTCTATTCTGTAGTCCCATTCAGGGAACAAACCAGGCATGGGCACAAGCATAAGTAAAACAGTGACAACCTCAGCTTGCAGAAACACAGGCATGTCCAGGTGCTTAATTTGTCTACTGCAGCCAGTCCTGAAGATTGAGATATAAAACTATAATAAGATAAAACAAACAGATGGGGAGCAGAGAGTGTTGGTGAGACATTTATGATTAGTGTCATAACGAGTTACAGTGGTCCAGCTTCAAATTAAGAATCTGATCCTGGGAGTTAGTTTTCCCTCTTTGCCTTAATGCGGATTCCCAGAGGCACAGGGATCTACCTGTACAGATTAATTTGTGGGATTTGGGCCTAACAATCTATCTAAACAGCACTGCTATTGGTCCCTGCTGAAGGGACACTGGCAGCTAAAACTCATGCTGCTGTTTGGAAATAGTCTTGACCTACATTAGTATTTGTGACAGTCAGGATTGTTAAGTCTGCAAAGAAGCGAGGAAATTATCTTCTCCTGTGTTTTTCATACTTTTCTTGACCAATTTCATGGAAGTCCTGATTATTTTTTAACTCTTAGGTTGCATTCACTTTCCAACAAGTGACCAGTCCTATTACTTCTGTCCAGTAACCATATGATTTCCAGTTTTATCCTGGAAATTTTTGTCTTTTAAACCAAAACAGAGAAGAGATACCAGCAAAAATGCTTTTTAAAATCTCAGAAAACCGAACTTAGGTTGGAGATGTACAATTGATAAGCTTCCTGGTTTGGGTAAATTTCAAGTTTAATTAAACTTCTTCAGAAATATTTCAATATGGGAAATTTTCAGAGGACAGACCTGAAATGCATACTCATCAGATGTATTTCATATGAATGATGGAGGGGTTTTGCTGACACAAACATACATGCTATATTCCCTTCTATTTTGTTTTGTTTTGTTTTTTTAAATGTATATATTGCATGTTGACACTGCCAGGCTGCCTTACCTCAAGCAGCACTTTATGGCCTTCAGTATCTTCTGTGATTACAAGAATCATGGGTGCAGAAAACTGGGTAACTGCTTGGTCCATTCCTTGCAAGTTTTTATACTCTGCCTGTCACCATAATGATCTGAGCACCTTCCAGTAGAGTATTAAGTGATGTGACTACACATCTGTCACATCTTATCTGTTCTCCTTCCTTTCCCTAGGGGCAGAGTCACATATAGTGAAATGGCTTGTTTTGGTAGTGTTTTAATGCAGTCTGTTGCCTTCTGTGAGCATTCATGCCTGTTTTGCAAAAACAGATAGATAAGCCAGCCTTGTTGTTGTTCATTTGGTAATAAAAATATTTGGGGAAAGAAAAATAGGAGAGATGCTATGTTCTGATGCTGTGTATAAGTCTGAAGGAGAAGCTGCTGTTTAGGAAATGAAATAAGAACAACTGGAATTTTCAGTGTTACTCATTTCAGAAAAAAAAATGTATAGAGAAAGGAAGTTGTTACTTTCATATTTTTTTAAAAAAGTGTGCGTATGGTATCAGTTTGTAAACAAACATTTAATACATTTGGAAAACGGTGTTCTTTCTGAGGCTTTGCTGGGCTGAGTTCAGGCTTTCAAAATCTACGAGTGAAAAAACTGCTGTTTGACTAAAGACTTAAAAGTTTTAGATATCATTATATTTTATTTATTGTGACTAAATCTGATTTGAAGTTACCTTTTAAAAATCTGACTGTTGTCCAGTATAACACTTTAAACCTAGCATTGTCTCCTTTGTTTCAAGTGTAGAGGAATGGGATGGGAAGTGCACATGGGAGTTGTGACACAACTGCATTTTGCCTATGTGTGCTCTCCTGTGTGTTTCTCACGTGTTTTTTTGAAGGTTGCATGCTTTTCCCTGGTGTATTTTGCAGTGCATGATGGATTTTGGCTTTGAAGAGGCTGCTGGTATCACCCAGGCTGCTTTAGGTAACTGGCTTGTGGCAGAGCAGTCCTGGTGAAGGGCTCTTTTTTTGGTTTTTTGGGATTGAGTAATTCCATCTATGTGCCTTAAATTCCCTCCCAGGTCTGCTAACCAGGTTTGTGGCATGCCTTAAATCTGTGCTTGTTCAATAGAGGAAAATAGGATTTTAGATGTATTGGATAGGTGTATTATTTATTGGAGGGCTATTTTGCTTTCATTTTGTATAGCTGCTCTTTTTACTTAGAAGTCTCTAGAGGTGGAACAGCAGGAGTGCAATGTTAGAAAGCATTTGGCTGGAAAAAGAGTATATTGTAGTGCTGGACATGTGAAAACAGAGCAGTTTCAGTATTACCTGCAAAAGGAGGAGGGGGAGTTCGTTTGTGTTTCTGCCTGGTGTCTGTAGAGGTAGGGGAGTGTTCAGAGGATGAAAACATACCCAGAGATGATTAAAAACATCATGTGTCTTATGAATGCACATTCAGCATCCTGAGAAATTGCACAGAAAATTTGCATGGAGCTCACAGCATCCTTCCCACCCCCCTTGACCTCATTACAAATACAGAAGTTAGGCAAACCAAACCATCCAAAAGCAAGACTGTTAATTGTTAAATCATTTGTATCCCAGTTTTGTAATTCAAAGTGTGTCTTTTTTCCTGACACCCTTCCACATTTTCCAGTGATTTAATGTATTTAGTGAGGGTTACTTTCATGTTCTCTGCAACTGTTACGTATTTTTGTTGAAAAAAAATTCAAAGTATGGTTTTTATTTTTAGATAATTTTTTCCTCCTTAAAATAAGTGTTCAGAGCAGAAGTTCTCTGTCAACAATACCAATTGCTTTGCTACCTCAATATTATGAAATTTATTGAGCTTCTGATACATTTATCAGATAGTTTCCATGGCATTAAAGAATTGGTGTAGTGGCAACAAAAGAGCATTGCATAGTCAAAAAGGGAAAAATCTTTCCACTTGCTATTTGCCTTTGATCATTAAATTATTTCCCTATAGCTGGGATTTTATTATAAGCTTTTCTTATGAATCTTATCTATTGGTCAAATGCTGAAGTTTCTAAATAGTAAAAAAACCTAACAATTTGAAAAGACTCTTGGCTGAGAAATGCAGGATGTGCACCTTCTTTTTCAAGTACAGTTACTTCTGAATTTTTAAAATACTTGTTTAGCATAAAGTCTGGCCTTTGCAGACCTGTGGATGCCACCTAAAACTCTTCATATGGGAAATAGTTATGATTTGAGCTGTAGAAGAAGAACAGAGCTGCTGTTTCCTGTTGGCTTCCATGGGAGCTGCCTGCTTATCTTGTCTGTGCTGCTCTTCATAAATTTGGAGTGTTTTACAGATATCAGATATACAAATATCAGTAAACTGTTAATAAAATCACTAAGCTAAATGCTTTCTTCTCATATATAAACAGGAATTTAGGGTCATAGTGGTTATGATTTCCCAAAAGAAATTTCAGCTTTGTTTACACAATTAGAAAGAGATCTTAGGACTCCTAACTTATTGCATGGAAGAAACACTAAAACTTGGTTTGAGCTGCATGTACATAAGCAGGGATGAATCCTGGAACTATTTCTAGGAATTTGATGCCTGTTCTGCTTGATATAAATCTGGACATAATAGGCCATCTCTGTGTAAGATTTGGGAACAAGGCCACAATCTCTAAAGGAAGAAGGACTTAGCCCATTTAGTGTATTTTTTATGAATATGTATGATGTTCTAGTCATAAGTAATAAAATTTTTCACTTTCTTTGTGCTTCTTGACAGTTGATTTTTGAGTATGCACTTAACTTTCTTTATAATCTGTTTACATCTGTTGATTGTAGAGCATTTTTTCCAATAATCTTGAAGGTTTCTGGTTGTTTCTAAAAGGTATTTGTTTGATGGTGTTTAGAAAGGGCAATACACTAATTGCATTCTGGGGTTTTCTTTTGGTGGTGTGTGGTGTGGGCTTTTTTTGTGTGTGTTTTTTATTTTATTTTCTTTTTGTTGGTTGTTGCTGTCTCTCACATTGGGAATGTAGTTTTGTAGGGCAACACTTGTAGGGAATGGGCAGGTAAAGTAAAATAAGTACCCTCTTTTCTTAACAGTGTATGAGTGAATGTACAGTTGTTGAGGAATTCTGTCACTTTACCCCTGATCTTCCAATGTTTCCAGTCAGTTCTCTGTATTCATTTCTGAGTCTCTCTAGGACTGGCAATTTTCCTATGGTCACCAGTGGTGGTGGGTTATTTTCTTGTTGTCTTGGGGGAAGGTGGTTTGGTTTCATTTTGTTTTGTTTTGCTTTTGAAGCCTCCAGTGTAATTGTTGTACTTCCGTAATTTCTCAGTCTGGCTTCTGCAAGTGTTTAGTGGTGATGATTCTCCTTTTTCCTTTTTCTTTTTAATAATTTTAAAGTGAAGTGAATTGTAATTATGTAAAATGTCTTCTGGTACTCTTCACAAGATTGAGTTGAAAATCTTGATAATGTTCTGCAGGATGTTTAGACTTGATCATAGAATCACAGAGTCACAGAATGGTTTGGGTTGGAAGAGACCTTAAAGATCATCTGGTTCCAACCCTCTGCCATGGACAGGGACACCTTCCACTGGATCTGGCTGCTCAAAGCCCCATCCAGCCTGGCCACCATCATGAAAAACTTTTGGTTTCAGTCTGTGCTTGTACACTATGTCTTTATAACATTTCCCAGTACTGCTAATCTCTCTGATAATATTGCCATTTTCTTTTCTGTGCCCAAGTGTTAACCCTGGGTCTGTAATAAAACCTCCTATTTTTGTAATAAATACCTCCTTTATATTCCTTTCCTGAAGTACCTTCAACAAATACAAGTTCTGGCTCAACCAAGCTATTATTTCTATGTAGTGCAAATGATTGTTGAAGTATAGTACTGCCTTTATAATTGATTATGTTATGGAGCTTTACTGTTGTGAAAGAGCACATTTTCCATATCTCTGGAATTACGTGTGTGTTTATAAAATCTGTGTTTGTGTATATTACATGTGTATAATATATCTGTGTATATAAATAAGCTATAGATATATTTAATGCCTTATACAAAGTTTAGGGTTTGAGTTTATTTAATTTTCTCTTCTGTTTTTAAAATGGGATATTGCTTCTGTTCATCGGTAGAGCTTTATAGTAAGGCAGCAGTCCTTTCACATTCATCCATTGTAAGCTACTGCCTCCCTGAGAGAAAAACACTTTCATTAATGCTTTCTGGGGAGTGGGAGGAGGACACACAACTATTTTTAGGTTCAGGGTAACTTCCTTTCACCTACAGTTTTTTCATTCAAGTTATTACTGTTTCTTTGGCTCAATCAGGCAAAAATCCTTAGTAACAGAGGAGAGGACTTGGGGAGTTCAGGGAGTTTTGGTAGACTGGATATTTATGGATTTCTGTAATCTTGGTAACTATAGCTCACAAGTATCAGCAAATGGGCTCCTTTTGCTTCATAAGAGGTTAAGGCAGATTAGAAAACTACTAGAATCTTCTTTCAGCTGGGTATGGCAGAGTTTGAAACCTCTTCCTTTGAAACCTCCCTGGTTGTGTCAGTCTGGTTGCAGGTGCAGTGACAGGAGGGTTTTTTCTGGTGGCAGAACTTCTTTGAGAAGTTCTTGAGCCAAGAGAACTCTGATCTGCTGAGAGAAGTGTCTGTGAGGCCACAGTGTAAAACAGAATGTTAGAAACATTCCTCCTGCTCCTGATCTTAGTGATGTGCTTCATCCTGTGTCCTCTCAAATACTTCATTCAGCAGATCTGAAATGCTGGTAGATATTTATGTAGAGTTGATAGTTTCTGTGTCTGTGGTTTTCTGCTTAAAGTAAAAAATTCTGCAGCCGCAGTCTGAGGATCTTTATCAAGTGTTTCAGAAGATAAGGCAGCTGTCCAAAGAATGTGTGAAATACTTTTGTGCCCTTAGTTGTTGCACTTGGTTGAAAATTCTGTCTGTTTTCAGCAAAGTCTTGAAGTCAGACTGAAGGGGAATCAGTTCTGTCAGGAGTAATAAAGATCCACAGTAATGGAAGGTTTTTCACCAGTAATTTTTTTCTATTTGTTATCTTAAACAAATCTAAGAGTATATACATTTTCAAAATTGTAAACGTGTCAGTATCAATTTACTTTCGAATTTCCAGTAGGAAGTTTATTTTTCAAGTCACAGTATGTCTGATATTAAGTTCTTTTTTCTTTCTTTTTTTTTTTTTTTTCTTGAAAACAAAGTATTTAAGGCTTTATTTTAAAGCACTTTAATTTTTTAATAAATGTTATAAAAAAGGATCATTATTTTGTATTTTTTCTATTGTTGATTTTTACCACTCTTCTTCCTCTCCAATATTTATGACAGATTCTTAACTGTAGTATTTTCCTTGTGTGTGCAGTTCATGGTCCTTCCTGTAGCATCTGCAAGAGTCTGGGGCAGACAAGGAGAATAATGTGGCAGAATTGCTGTACCTGGTTAAATGGTCAGAAAGCAAAAAGATGAAATGGATCATTTCTGGGTAGCTTCCTGAAAGAAGAATTAGAATATCAGATTGCTGTAAAGTCTGTTTTACATGGCTGGACATGGTGCCAGCTCTTCTGTGACAGCAGCTTCTGGTGTTCCCTGAGCTGAAGAGCTTGTTCTAATACCTTAATGTTGGACTTGAGAGCTGAGTGAGTTACAAGAGGTGTGGAGACAAGCAGTCTGCTGTTATGATTATAGAATGTGTGTGTAATTAGGGTATTTCTGAAGATTTTTATTATTAGGAAAGGTGCATTTCCTGCAAAACAGGAGCTGAAGATTCAGCTGTCCTTATTTGATGGTATTTTGCAGAAACTGAAGTAAACCATCAGTGGTATCTCAGGGATGATGAGTAAATCCTGACACCTGGGTGCCCTTGCTGGTTAAAAGTATCAGTTTTAGAACTTGACCCCCAGCAGAAGATTTAATAATGCACAGCAATTTTTTCCTGAAAAATCAGATACCATCATGAAGAATAAGGTTAAGTTGAAATTGTGTTGTTTGGAGAAGTTCTTTGCTGTCAATAATTTGATTAAAGCAGTTAAATAAATGTAAATTGCATGGTTATCTGTTGTATGCTTTTCAGTGTGAAGGGTGGCTGGGCATAAATGTAGTTTGGGTAGTGGGGGAAACAATTCTTTAGGTATTTTTTATCCTAAGGTTAAGGACATCTGTAATTAGAATTGTTAGTGAGTTTCTAACTCTACGAGGAGTATCAGAAAAAAGTTATTAAGAAGTAACTGTAGTTTGTGTTGGATGTGGTCTCTAGTTTTCTGTGGGATTCCTGGAAGGTTTTCAGGAAGTTTTAGGGATACATTGTGTGCGATGTATTTTTTCATAATGATTGTGATATAGTGACCTAGTCTGAGTTGTGCTTTTATTGTTTGGGATTTCTATGCTTTGCAGTTTCATGAGTTTACTGTTATTATGACTTTCTTGGCTTTTTTTTTTTTTTTTTTTGCATGTGCTTGTACTGAATTTGGATTTTCAAGTTTTACAGTGTAGGTGGTAGCAAATTTGTTTGTTGCTTTCAGTGCTTTTGTCATATGGATTATGCAGCAAAGGAAATCTACTGCAAGTTAAATTTCTTGTATTACAAATTGATACTGTAAGTAGTCAGAAGTTGAGGGAAAGATGATTTCAGATTGTATAGGAATTAAATACTCTCATTTTTCCTTTATGTTACCCAGTAGGATGTACTGTTAACGCATAAACTTTCATTAGCTTTCTTGGCAAGTTTTGGTCCTGTGCTCTCCACTTTCACATTCCAACAGCAGGACATAGATGTTATATGCAATCTCTGTATAAATTAGAAAGTCTAGTTAGTGTTTTCTGATTTCATATAAGGTTAACTGTTTAAAACTGTTTATAGAGAATGTTTTCCCATTTATGTATAAACAAAAATGCAAAAAATGGTGATTACGGCTGAGAAAGTACTTGAATTGCTGTAGTGATGCTTTAAGTTTTAGCTTTTATATTTTCTAGATTCTGTGCTGATTTGGTGGGTGGTTTTGGGGTCCATATTAAGTGCTACTAAGCTCTCTTCACAGAGTTGATAGACAAAACAATTTGTTCTCTAGCTTGGTACCAAGGACAGCTTTCAGGCCCAAGAACGAAACAACAGTCAAGTGAGAAGAAAAAACAAGGAAGGATGGAGCTTCATAAGCTGAAGCTGTAATTGGACAATTAACTCTAATATGCTCATGGACCAGAACTTGTAAAAGTGTGAGACCTCATGATCAGGCATCCATTTTGTGACCATTTTGGGGCATCTTGGGCATGGTCCAGCTGGACTCTTGTGTGGTCCAGGTGTACCCATTGAGGCCTTTTAACAAATCCCTACTTTATCCTTTTGCTCTGTCTAGTCTCTGTTCCAGGTCAGCCTCCAGAAGGCATCAGTAGAGAACAAAACTTATTGGTTGAATATTGTCAGTGTTACCAAGGGACAGTAAATTTGGCAGCTTGCTCTCTTGATGTTTTCCAATGACATTTTTGGGATGGCTTTTTGAAGAAGTTGAGGTGGTACTGTGTCATCTTGGTTCTCCTTCACTTTTCCTTTATTGCACCCAGCCCATACTTCTTCTGTTTTCTTCTATGCTTGTTCCTTATCACTGCCTTCCTTACTCCCACTTCTTTTCCTTCCTGCACCCTCTGATGAATACGATAATGCATTTTTCCACAAGAGGGTGATAAAACTCACATGTGTTATAACAAGCACTCCAGGATTGCAGAAGTTACTGACAAACTCAATATAATAAAATTGGCTGTATTTATACAGAAAAAAATAGTCTGCTCATCTTCAGCTCCATCCATGTGTTACAGTGGTTGTTTGTGTGCACTTTTGGAGGCAAGACTAGACCTGTCAGGATGGAGATCCACCCTGGGAAGAACATGCCAGCTCCATCCTGCCTCTGTTGCAGTAATCAGACCTTGCTGCAAGACAATCTTTCCTATCTGTTATTCATGCAATAGATTTCCTTTTCCTTTCTCCCCCATGTACTCTTGCGAGTATTTTTTGCTTTTCTCCCCCTCCTCTCCTGTTTACTAGGAAACAAAACCTCCTTCTTCACTGGTCCTAAGAAACTGCAGTGGTTGAAACTTCTATTCGTCTTTAAAAAGTGCAGAAATGATGAAAAGATGAGACAGAGAGTGAGAAAAATAGCCACTGTTGTGATTTGTCTTTAATAAGGAATCTTAGTAAAAATTTCTATCTGTTTTTGACTGTACCCAGACTTGAACAAGTATTTTACTCAGGACTAGATGCTGCTTTAGTTTCTCCTTTTAGGGCTAGGAAGGATAATGGAAATAAGTGCTTCTTAGACCCTCTGACAAGAGCAGCTCCAAAATCATGTGCCTTAAGTGATGGAGACCATGACTAGAGTTCTGGCATCTGGGCTTGGCTCTTGGAGAAGTGGTGTGGTGTGGTTGGGTGACAAAGATGTGGAAGCACATCCCTTATATATGTGGGAGAGGGCTGGGATGCAGGGCTGTTCAGATGACCTTCAAGAAGTCAGCATTTCAGGATGGTTGCTAGTCTGTGTTTTGGATGACATAATCTCAGAAGAAGTGTCTGTTGCTCTGGATTGCTTTAGAATATGATTTGAGCTGCCAGGTTAAATCTCTGTAGTCACAAGTAAAAAGAGCTGCTGTGACTCTTCTAATATTAGAGAAATGAGCAAACGAGTTCTATACTGTGGGTTAGGCATAAACCAGGCAATGAAAAGGCTCCTGGAAAAATTCTAAACACTTCATTGCCATGAGTCAGCAGGAATCGTGGCAAGGAAGGAGAGAGGAACAAAGTACTTGAGGTTATGTTTACTCCATCCTCCTATTAACTGTGAAATTCCAGGTCACAGAGTGAAATTTCTCACTCTTCTTTAATTTCAGGAAGAACAAACAAGTGTCCCAAATAATAAATAAAAAAGATTCTATCTTTTTCTTGAAAGACAGCCACAGAGTTGATGATCTTGTCAGAATCTCTTTTTTAATATTTTATCTCTCTTTAATGCTGGGAAATTCCAGTGGCAAGAGAAATGTGTTGAATTTCTCAGGACAAGTCTGTTCCTCTTCCTCTTCTTTTACTGTCCTGTTTGTCCCACAGGACAAACTACCACATCCATAATGTGCACAGTCAAGTTCAATAAACAGCATTTGGAGCTCTTCCTTCACGGGCCAAGTTTATGGTTCAGGTATCCCATAATCTCAAGTGGACAGAATTTTACAGTTGACACTATTGAAGGGAACATCCCCACCCTCCCATCAGAAAAATCAATGTACAAAGCAGAAATAATACTTGGAATTTCTGTATATGCTTCTGAGCTGATTCTGAGTGTAAGGGAATTTGGAAGATTTTTATTTCCATTAACAATGTGAAAGTATTTCTCTTAAGTTTTTGGGATATTCTTCTAATGTGAAATCATGCCATAATATCAAGGAAAAAAAAAAGTAAATGGCTAGAAGCAGGTTTTGAGCATCTCTGAGCAAGTTTCTCTTATTTCCTGCTTGGTAAGGAACAATCATTCCTCTTGAGAAACTTTATTAGTCAAGGACTTTGGAGAGAGGAGGATTGCTATGCCCTTCATATAGATTCTAAGGCGACCTCATTTGACACGAGTGCAGCGTTGGTTTGTTTCCCCTTGTTTTGTGCAGTTGTTCCCAATGTGAACAGGCATTGCACTATGGCAAAAATTCATCTGAGAGCCAAAATCTTCAAAAGTGATTTCAGTTGTGGTGAGATGAGCCAAAACTTCATGGTCAATAAAAAGCAAATGGTTTGGAAATGAGCATATTTTCATGTTTATTTGCTTTTGGAGAAGTATTATACGTCTGGATTAAAGAGCTCTGATATATCAAATACAACAAAAAAAGCTCTAAAACATCACATCATATGCAATAAAAAATTCACAGACTGGTTTCATTACAGTTGGTCTTTTAAGCTAAAGCACTCAGTACTTGATAGTGTTTTTGCTCATGTACTTTTAAATGTCTGAAGGAACAGGACCTGTCTCATGGCCAGAACTTCAGTGAGTGGAGTAGAGCACCCACCCGTGTGTGCTTCAAGTTGGGAGAGTTGTCAAAGGGGTGAAAGGCAAGTAATTCAGTCTTGCCCCCATTCCTAGAGTCAGTGGCTGGACAGACACTCCCTCTTTTGTTTGCTCTTGCTGCATTTGAGGTTAATGCAGTTTTTTTGCATTGTTGTTTCCCAGGTTTCTTGTCCATATTGAGTACCTATATTTGGGATTATTTTTCCCAGATGTATTAGCTGATGTTTTCCTAAACTGATTTTTACATTATTTTCTGGCTGTGTAAGAAATTTGCTTAGGCTCCTTTGTATTACTTCTGACTTTACTGCTAGTCAAAGTTCTTATTTAATATCCTCAGAAGATGTTATCTATGTGCTATTTTAATCATTAGATCATTAAGGAAGTTATTAATGTCTGGACTAAATTGATTCCTATATCTCACTGGCATTTCTTTCCAGTTGGATACTTGGAGATTTTTATCCTTTTATTTCTAGACTTTCTGGCAGCAGTGTGTGTGTGTCAGCCTCTTCTATCCAAAAAAATAGGAATCTGTTTTAAATGTAGGACATTCAGGGAAAACTGAAATGTGATTCATGCTGGAATAGAGTAAACTTTGTAAATCCAATCACAATTGAAATTGAAGATGCCCTGTAACCATTACATATGTATCTTCACATAGATTTCAATATACTGTCTTTTGTACTTTCATTTGTACAGTAGTAGTTCTTAAATGATAAATTATTAAGTAAATATTTTCGCAGTGGAATGTGCTTTCTATTTTTATGTATCATCTTGAGAACAGAATGTGATTCCTTTCTGTAGGGTCAGCTATTTGAAATACTTGCCTGTGTTTGTTCTAACTGCATAATCTATAATCCTCAATATGTCTTTAATCCACTTTATCTCCTACAAAACTAAATCTTTGGAATTGGGGAGAATATAGTGTGATAGATGGTATCTAAGGTTCTAAAGTTTGGGAAGATTAAATTTACTTCTGAGGTCAGATTGATAGATTTTGGCAAATAACAGATAAAAGAAATTACTAGAAAAAATAAACATTACTCATATTTTCATGCCTATAGAATAAACAAATAATAAATAACAAAGAGCTTTTGTAGTATTTCATCTCTAGAAACAAGATAAAATTAAAGATGAAATTTCCCACTTGGCTAATCTTAAACATCTCCTACAGTGTTAAGCAGAAGGAATTGATTTATTTCCTGTTTTACTGTTCTTGTGTGAAGTTGAATTGTACTTCAAAATGTTTACCTTGGTGTGCATGACTAAGGCAGAAAACAGAGTGCACATTTCTTAGCTCTGACCACTTGGGAGTGAGTGGATGCATTAACGTGAGCAAATTTAACCTTGGGTTCCAGGAGGGGGTGTGTGCATGAACACACGTCTTGAAGTCTGTCCTGAGAGAAATGAGCAATGAAATGTCCTGGGATTGTTTAGGATGGCTTTAACACGTTGGGGTGCTGGCTTTGCTAAGGATTGCACAAAGGGCTTCTGTAGGATTGCTTCTTTAGAGTAATGGAAGGAGAAAAACTCCTGAAGAAAACTTTTTTTATCCTTAAATGAAACGAGTTGTCAAAGGTCAGGTGTGTGTATTTGTCTAATAAAGGTATTCGGTTTGTAACCATTTGTAGGGGATGATGGATTTGTCATTTCACCTAGTGATAAATAATCTGATTTGATAAGGTATTTAGGGAATGAGGATAATGATCATGTCAAAATGGCAGGCTTGTACAGCACAGTCTTCTGTTAATGACGCCACACTGCACAGCAGGCCTGGGTTCAAAGTCCTCAAGCATTTGTTTATTTGTTTGTTTTGTTTTAAGTAGCTGGTGTTAAACACAAATATTCCTGGTTTCATATTTTAGAAGAAGCAAGATGATCAGCAATGTTAAGTAAATCTGGCTTATCAGTCCTAATGCTTGTTCTTACAACATGCATAATACTGAAAAAGCTCACATGCTTCTAATACTAAATAGAAGAAAAAAGTTATTGTGGAATTTCAGTATGTACTGTACTTGTAAAATTTAGGACAATCCTTCAGGGAGATGTAGATGGCAGGGAAGCTTATTTACATGAGTAGAGATTTCCTTTGTAGAAAAAAAAAGCTACTGTGTAAAACATGGCCTTGTCTGGTACAAGCCCTTAAAAATGATTCCATCTGATCCATTCCCTTTAAGGGATGGGATCTGGCTGACAGGGCAGGGAGTGATTCTGAACACTGAAATGTCTGTTTTGCCACCTGCATTTGCCACTGTGATGGCATCCATATGGCTGCAGGCAGGGAGGGACAGCATTTTATTTTTTTCCAGTGAGGAGGTAAGTGGGATTTCACTTTTATTTTTCTGTCAGACAACAAGAAGTTTTCTCCCAGCTTCACTGCTTAAATTCATATTGTGCTCTCTGTGCTGCCATACCATTTTCAGTAAAAGAGCAGTTGCATGGAGACAAAGAGGCTGCTGATTTAAGTCTCAATAGAGAAGTCTGTTAGGCTTCAGCTGTGGGAGGATGCTAAATGTAGCTCAGAGGTTGGCAGATGCTACCTGGACCAAAACTACTTGAAAATATTAGGGAGCTGTTTAGTATGTTTGCCTAAAAAAGGAGACATTTAATGACTGGAAGAATTAGTGGGACAAATATTAACAGAGGACTTGCAGTTTAAAAAGGTACTTACTGTCTGGATGTGATCTGCTGTTCATCTTGAGTAAGAAAAAGAGTTCAGTTACAAATTTTGTAATTTAAGCTGAAAATTAACTTACAGATTTTGTAAGTTAAGCTGAAAGCTGTGAGTGTTGTTTTCTGAAGTTTTCAGAAAGCCTAGTGTTGCTATTAACATTTTTCTAAGCTATAACACAATGAAAATTTGCATTTTCCAGGGTGGCAGGAATGGGCCTGGCTTTCTGCAGATTGTGTGTAGAACTTCATGGATGATCCAAGAGGGAAATTTTCTTCATCCCTGCAGGAGCCTCCTCTGCAGGTTGGATAGTTGTGGGAGCTGTCCTGGTTTCTCACCTTGTTGTTGAGCCAAAGTTTAAAGGCTCTTTATCTATTTTATTTCTGAACTGTGAGATGCTGTGTAGGACATATGAAATGAAGTATCCCAGCTCTTTTTTCTGTTTTAGGGATGGAGAGGGGAGATAAAAGTAATGTGAAGGTGTTGTGCAGCTGAGTAAACATAAGAGAAAAGGCCTAAGGAATCCATTGCTCAGGACTAGGGCAGTTGATTTCACAGGGAGGCTGAACTTGTAATTAATTTCTAAGTGGGGTTCCCTTTATGACCTGTTCCATGGGGAGAGTTGATGAGAGGATCTCTGAGCCAGGTTATTAAACAGTTAACTTCAAGGGTGATAGTTTTGCTTCTGGAGCAGAGGTTTGCACAGGCGTGGGTAACAAAGTGTTTCCAGCAGAGCACGTTTGATACTTAACCTGCAAAATGTCAAAAGAGGTGATTAATGTTTTGTACCTTTGGAATAGGTTTGATTTTGTGTGCCTGAAGCTTCTAGCGGGTGCTATAGAAACCAGGGGAAAACATTATCTTTTCAGCATGTCGCACTCAAAGTTCACGTTGAGCCGCAAAATAATATTCAAATGAATGACAATCTCTTGTTTGAATCTAAATGGAAAATGGAGTTTTCCATGGCCTACATATTCTAGAAATGATCATTTCATTGTAGGCAAATTTAACTAAAACCTAGGAGACTTTATCAAAATTACATGAAAGAAAAAAGATATTATTCACTTTTAAAGTGAGGCAAAGAAATGTCGAGATTTTTCCGAGGGTCTGTGTTGATCTATCTTGCCTGCTAATTCTGCTTTAGAGAGAAAGTAGTTTTCAATTTTCATAAATACATTCCTCTTTGTTTGATCACATTTTTTTTTTTTTTTTGCAACTACCCTATATAGTGGCTAAAATTGCTGTGTACAGTTTCTTGAATTTTAGGGGTGTTTTTCAGAGTTTATAAAAATGTATTTCTGAAAGAGTGCGTGTTTGCCCACATGATACAGTGCTTTAGAACTCCCCTAGTGGTCCCTTGCTGTTTGTCAGGGGTTTTTTTTGTGCCCTAGGTCAGCTTTTTGCCTTGTCTGTGAGCACCAGCCCAGAACTGGCTGAGTTCTGAGACAGCAGCAGATTACTCTGTGTGTAACAGCTAGATAGGGTTATCATAATTAAGAATGACCAGGCATTTTAGCATCTGTTATTAACCACAGTTGTACGTGTGTCATTCTCACGGAGCAGGTGAGGGTGATTTGTTTCCTTTGAGGGTGATGGAGGCATCGTTAGATCTGGCTGGGGCTCTGGTAAGATCAACATGAGCATGCATCATGGCCAAACTTGCAGGAGCTGTAGGAGGATGAGAGAGAGAGGTAGACCCATTAAATGATGGAAAATCCGGAGAAAATGCCTTATGCAATACAATTTAGAAAAATAATTTTGAATAACTATTTATTTTCAATAAACTTATTGAAAAGCTCGTGGGAGGTATGGTCATAGTGTCTTACGGGGAGGAAATACTGGTTAAATAGAAGAAGAACTGATGGTGTTGGCTAAAGCAGGAGCCGTGTGGTTTTAATAGTGAGGAAGAGTCTGTGCTGGCAGGAGCTGTTTAAATGGATGATAAATTCTCTGTGAGTTTCCTAAAAGTCATGACTCTTGATTTGGGAAGTTATGTTGTAGTTGAGCACACATTAACAGATTAATTTGTGGAGGGTTGCTTCTGGAGGACCTCTTAGGGATTCTTCATTTAGGTTAAACTACCTGCTTTGGTCGCCTCTTCCAGCTGGCAGTTTCCTAAATCTGCAGCTCTAAGACCCCAGCTTTTCTCACTTCTGAAGCTGTGAAAGTTGTTGGAAAGGCAGGAAGGAATTTGAGAAGAAAAGTGATGCTTTCAATGAGTTGGACTAGTGGGATGTTTCCTTGGAGGAGTTAGCCTCTGTTGTTTTCTCTGTTCTTTGGATGTTGGGTGAATCTCTGCTAGTTTGCTGTTTCTACTGCTCAGCACCACACGAGGTGGTGATTTACAGAATGATGATGACTCAAAGTGCAAGTCAACTTGGTGGGAACTAGTCCTGAATATCACACAGTGCTGAGTAAACATCCAGAAAAATCAGGACGTCTCCAGTTGGGCATTGAGAATTAATGGATGCTTTTAATCTGACTCTTTTTATTTCTCAACGTTCTTTTACATTGGTATCTTGTGAGTAATACAGCATAAAAATGACAGCCTTTTAAAAAAATTATTATTGTCAGGTTTGAGGAAAAACAAGATAAAGATTGCATGCAACATTATGCTAACTCTTTTAAGATTCACTGCTTTTGTTACAGCTAAGTAACTGAAAGATTGCTCTAATTTTATTTTAATAGAAACAAATCTGATTGAATTATTTCTGTTTTTCTTTTCAAAAATGAGACTATCACAAACATTTTAAAAAGTCTTGATTAAAGGTGATGAAGTGCCTAGTGAAATTCAAGTATCCAGACTGGAGCAGTGTTGCTTTGTTGGTTCATTTTGAGCATGAAGTCTTTTGCTTTTCAATCAGATTCTATTTAAAAAAAAAAAAATTAAAATTAATTATTTTGTGTTTTAATATAATACAATAATTCCTGATTTTATTATGAAAAATTAATCAATTTTTTCTGCCTAAGAGTAGTGTACTCCAAGGAATTTTAAAAATATTTACCTGAAATCCATAGTTAATTTTGTTGCTTCACCGGACCTTTGTCCTCTCCTGAGCACATTTTAGCCAGGTTAAAGAAAGGCCATAGCGTTAAAATAATTTTAAACTGAGATCCTGCTTAAGCTCTTCTATTTTCTCACTTCCTGACTGAGCACAGCTATCTTTGCCTGCCCTTTCTCCCTTCTTTTGTTTACTGCTGAGGACAGGGCTGATACCACAGACGTTGGAAATGCTCATTGTCAGCTGGAAGGAGTTCAGGAGCAAATGCCTTGTCTTAGGGAATATTGAACAACCCAGCCCTACACTGTGAAGTGATCTTTTATGGCATCAAAAAAATTCATCTCTGTGAGCTTTCAGTGTTTATTTGACTAATTTGGTAGTGCAGCATGCAGTAATTCATTGTCATGTGCTACATATTCATACATAAATAAAAAAGGGAAAGCAAAGTAAGGTTAAATAAGGTTTTACATGAACTCCAGAAAACTTGCTTTTTGATTTATTTTTTAATAAGTTTGGTAACATGAAACAGTGTGCTGATGAATCTGAAATTTTATGGAGATTCGATATATGTCTGTCTATTCTTAAATATATGAAATGCTCATATCAGTGAATTGCTGTTCAGTATATCTTGTTGAAAAATTGTTATGCTCTTGTTCTCTGAAAATAAAGGCTTGTAATTTGAGACTGCCTTTTTAAGAGTTTCCTCCAACGCTGTCTCAAGGTAGAGTTTGAAAAAGGAAGCAATTTGTAAAGTGCCGAAATACAGCTCAGTGTCGAAGCAACCAAAGGATAAAATTGCTCAAAAGAAATAGTTGCTCTTATTTTGAAAGCAAGTCGGAGTGGAGGAGCTTGCTTTGTGCACAGCTGCTATTGGCTGCACAAACCCCTCGTTTCTGTGGCTAGTGCTAGATAGGAATATTAATAATATAACTCACGCCTTGTCGTATTTTGCTGCTTAATCATCTTGTTTGGCACACCCCCGGTCATGTTCTACGTGGCCATAATTCAGGAAAGAGAACTCACTGGGGCACTGGCATTACAGAGCAGCAATCAGCGAGGCTGGGATTATGCAGATGATGAAAGGACTGGCTGGTGTGTGTTTCTCCAGGAAAACTGGAGTGAAGTTGTAGCCGGCGCTGGACCATGGCCGTGGCTCCCTGGTCACGGCTGCCCTGAGCATCCAGGCTGGGTAAGCAGGAACCTGTGGCAGCAGGATTGCTGCAAGGCTCCACCACCAAAAACTCCAGCTCTCCCAAATCCTTCCCAGTGTTGTCTTCCCTGGGCTGCTGCTGCCAGAAGTGGTATTTCAAGGAGGTTGATAATATTTTGTTGGAAAATACTTGATTACGTTAACATAGTTTGGAAAGATAAAGACGGGCTCTAGCGTGAATTCCAACAGAAGAGAAAAACAGTGGGTTTTTTTATTTCCTCTTAGTTTATTTTTAACAGCTACAGTTTTAAAATCTAAACCTAGCATTTCCTCAGAGACCAGAACTGAACTCTGTGAATTACTCGTAATTCAAAGTGGTGCTATAATAGTCAGGATAACTTCTGAAAAAAATGTGGAATAGAGAACAAATGTTTGGCTTGATCCTGAAGGTGGTTTAGTTGAGGGCCACTAATAAGGATAAAATGATGAGAGCATAAAAGGAAGTACCTAAAACAAATCAAAGGGGAAGCTAAATTTGATTGGGTTTTCTTTGGTTGGGGTTTTTTTTGGTGGTTGTTTTTTTTTCTTTGTTTTGTTTTTAAAAGTCAGGGAGCCCTTTCCCTCTTCTGCTTTTTAAATAGTTTGATCTTTAAATGGTGTGGGTTCTTCCAAGAGACTCATGATTTTTTGTGAAGTGGCTTCCATGCTCTTGTCAATGCATGAATAAGAAATAATAGAATGGGTGGGGAGGAAGTTGATTGTAATTTGACTTAAAAGCATGAATGTTTTGACCTCAGCGATTGGCAGTTTGAAAAGAATGATTTGCTGTGCTGTTTGTGTGAGTGTTGGGTTGTTTAGTGTTAATCACCATCCAGTTATGAATATAATTCACTCGTTAGACAAGTGAATTAGACTATGGGCTAGTGCTGGACTTCTAAACATACCTTCAGTAAACACTCAGACTAAAAGGAGGGATGTTATTTGGAGTGCTGTGTTGATGGAAATATATTCATCCTGTGGAAATATCCATCTTGTGGATGTAATGAACGTAACGCTCTTCAATTTGGAGAGGTTTGTAAAACCAAGAAATTTTTATTATGGTTTCTTATATAGTTATAAGGTGTATTTTCTGAAATACAGTTTTGAGTTACTAATTGTGAAATTTTCGTACATGAACAAAGGATAAGGTGTTAGGCTTTCCTTTTTGGTGGAATGTTCTTTTATTTGTTTTTTCTAGTAGTTTTATGTTTTAGGCTCTTAAGTTTCAAGTAGGATGCTCTTTGTTTTGGTTTATAGCTTGAGTTGACTACTTTAGCAGCTGATACCATTTAAGAATATTTTGTCTGCGCTTGCTATAGCAAAGCAGTGGAGTCAGAGGAAAGCCAATCCTAATTTTTTAAAATGGTACTTTTGCTTCTGGTTTTTAGAGCTTTGAGACATTGGGTTGAAATCAAATCATCATATAACCTGATCCTATCTGCAGAGTTCTCCTAGGCTTGAGAGGCCCAAAATCTGAAGAAATGTAGGATCAGTCCCCATGTTGTAACAGTTTTTCCTGCGTTTCAGAATTAAGACCAGTTTTCTGTAATGCTCAGAAAAAATTCTCATTTGATTATATTAGCACTTTTCCAGATTGAGGATTGCTGAATCACGTTCAGTATTTGAAAGGTGAAGGAAGATGAGTGGTAAAGTTTGTGTTACTCTGGCTGGTATGTTTTGTGGTAATATTTTAATAAAGCAAGGGCTGATCATTGTGTGGAAGGATATTAAGAGGGACTGTATTTGTATTCTAATCCAAAAGAGAGATTTTTAGTTTATTTTTGCCCATCATTTTGGTAAAGTTAAGGCAAGTTTTGAAGTCACTGAACGTGCCAGGGCCTGAGTGGGTTCTCCAGTTGGAGGTGGAGAATTATGCTCAGAATAAAGATGAAATTTACTTATAAAAACAAACTGGAATTAGTTTTCAAAGTTTTTATGTGAAAGTTATAAATCCAGAAGTTTTTGTCCCAGTAATATGTTATTAAACATTTTTCATAGGAATGAAATACTGTGTTTCAGTTTGGTTTAAGAAAGGCCATCACCATTGCTTACTAAGCTTAATAAAAAAGTAGCTTAGTTTCAAAATACCAGTCAGTGGGAATTTCATACCCCTCCTGTGTATTCTCCCCCGTGGACATTAAAAAAACATTAGGAGTTGCAAGTACTGTAAGTCAGACATTTACTGTGGTCACAGGGTGACTTTGTTTTTCTTTTGTCCCCCCTAAACATTTTCAAATAGTTCTAAACTACTTCTTCCTACAAATTTCAATGAATTCATTACTTACAATGAGCAAATAAACTTTCTGTTTTTTGTTGTTGCTGGGATCGATTGGTTGGTTCTTGTTTGCTTTAGGGGCTCAGGAAGCCCAAACCCAGAAAACGACCGATCTTTGTTACCTTAGACCTACCCGACATGGAAGGGTTAATGCCAGCTGGCGGGGTGGTGCCAAGGAAAAGGTGGGATGATCAGGGAAGGGGGAAGACCGAGGGAAGTTTGTTGCTCAGTGTCAGGATCAGGAAGCAGAGAGGAACTGGCCAGACCTGTTGGATAAGAGGAGCTGTATCAGGCACAGGGCAGGGAGCTGGAGCTCCCTGGGCTGGGTCGAGCCCGGAGGAGCAGAGCTGCTCCAGAGAGGGGGAGAGTCTGAGCCAGCCGGGACAGCTCAGCCACTTCCCTCTCAGCATTTTAAATAAAGTCTGAGCACTTCATAACATTGGAAACAGGAGGAGATTCACGGCTTACTTCTGTGCTGTTCCTTGGAGAAATGATAATAAATTTTTATTCCTGAAGAGGTAAAGTTCTGTACAATAATACATTGCTGTATGATAATACAATTTTGTTTGCCTTACAATGACTTCAATCAAAATGCCTGTGCGTGAGCTTACATCTGCCTACTAACTGGCTGAATTTTGGAATAATTTGATTTTTTCTCAGGTATCTGTGCTATTGAAGGGAGGGCCAAGAGTAAATACTTGCCCCATGAGTGCCTTAAAGTGGTGCAGGTGTCTCAAGGAAGGATTATCTCAGAGTGGGAAGAGTAGAGGCCCAAAGCAGAAGAACCTGTCATTTTCCTCTTCATTACACAAGCTGTCTTTTTAATTTCCTCTGCCTTGCTGAATCCTAATTGAAGCCTTGCATTAGGCCAAGGCAACCTGGGTGCCCAGGTAAGGCTGTGTGCAGTGAGAGGATGTCTGCCTCTGAGATTGAATGAGAGGAGTCTCCTGTAAAATGATGAAAAAATCATTGGGCAAAAACTACTTGGGTATGCCTGAACCACTTCTTGGAGAGTTGGAGTGTGTAACCAGGAGTGACCATGTCTGTCCCAGCACAGTTGTGTCCACTGCTAGAAACTCCCAAACGTTTTTTCCAGCATTTTGGATGAACAGCCATAAGGTTTGGGAGTTGAAGTGAGAGGGATGCTCTCGAGCTGGGTTCTAGGGCCCAGGTTGCCTGGTGATCTTGTGATGGGGCTCTGTGTGTCCTATGGGGTCTTGTTTTCCCTCTACTCACTCCTTGCTCTCTCCAGGCATTGGATGTCCCTCCCAGTGCTGTGTCATGGGCAACAGGGATTCCTCACTGGTTTTGAGGTACCTGCATGTGTTTGAACCCATGGAGCTGTGCACACCTGGTCTGTAATTAACTCGAGTCCTGGTTCTGTGGCTTGAGTCCTCAGTCAGGACCAAGGCTGTCCACAGCCATATGGAACTGTTCCTTTAGAAAGAGAAATAACTCCAGCCAAACCACACTAATGTGCGAGTGGGAAGCAGGGATGTGCCAGCTAATGATGGTGGTGGTGGTTTGCTGGGCAAGGATTTTGCAGTCTGTTGTACGCGTTCTTTCTTTTTATCAGAATCCCATTTAAAGTGGATCCTTTTAGCCTTCATTTCAAGTGAAAAGAAGTTCCTTTCTCAGCAAAACAAGCCATCATAGAAGCATTCCGTTTCTCATTTGCAGAATAAATGATTTCAAGTTCTCTTGAGTCCAGCATGGAAAAAATACTCCATCGTTTTACCGGATGCTGTGTTCTCCAAAACATCTCTTTTTTTTTGAATGTCTGTTTCTTAATGATCCACAGCTGAAGGTCCTTCCCTTTACTCTTGGCAGCCTGAGCTGTCTTCATAAGGTGGAACAGGATTTCTCTTTCATCTTAGGAAATAGTATCAATCCTGCCAGTGTTGAACTGAGTCCAGAGTTACTAATCTGTCAAAACTCTGCTTTTAGCTACGACGGATGATATTCAGGGTATTTGAGAGTTGCATTCATGTTGTCAAAAACACGTGATGTGTTTGTCTGTGGTAACATCAGAATTTCTAGAAGGGATTTGTTAGATTAATATTAAACAGTTGCGGTCCTTTTTAGTAAAAATGAGTCAAGTCTCTTAATAAAATGCTAATTTTCTAATTATGTACTATATTTCTAAAGTAATGGCTTTTAAATACCAAGCATTTAAATTTGGCTCTTTAGTGGAATAATGAAGTATTACAAAGGCTATCAAATAATTTAGGATGAATTCAGATCATTTAGTTATTTGTTTTTCCCAGTGTTTTCATAGTAAAAGCTGCCTAACTGGTCTGTCTTTCTCATGATCTGTTTTTCTTGTTTGTACCAATTTGGTTGATAACTATACAGAAGTAGAACAGTTGGGAGGAAATTCCAAGGTGTTTCAACTTTTCATTAGCAAAGTGATTGAGAAACAAGGAGAGTTCACTGAGATGTCTGAAACATCATTTTGTAGCTGTGTAGCAAGCTGGGCTGTGTCACATACATAAGGAAGAAGTCTGTGTGGAAAAGCACCCTCCTCAGAATGGGTTCCTTTTATGCGTGTATTGTCTTTGCTTCTTTCAGTCTTCAAAAATCTAAATTTACATGGGTTTTCTGTCATTTCTTCTGAGTAATCCTTGCAACTTTGCAGGTTGGTATAGGTAATAGGTGGTGAAAAAAACCCTGGTGAATGGACAGGGGAAGGTTGATCTCTAGTGCTGCGGTTATCTCTTGTTTTATGTGGCATTTTCTTAAGGATTTAGAATTTTAAATGTCTTGTGCAGGAAGGCTATTATTTAAAAAAAAGAGTAGGTGACATTGCTGTAAAGTCTTAGAAGCTAAATTCTGGTTAATTTGTATTGAACCCTGGAACAAATTTACTGGCAGCGTCCTTGTCTGAATGAATGTGAGACATACGGATTCCTCAATGCAGCAGCTCAGAAAGAGTTACTCAGCCAGGTTACTTTTCCAGTTGTGACTAAGGGGCCAATTAGCAGCATCCGGATGAGACGGCAGTGCCTAGGCAAAAATAGATGGCATTTGGAGAAGCAGTGGGCTGGCTGGGAGGTCTTCAGCTGTAGATTGAGAGAAACAAGAGAAAGAGGCACCCTTTGGAAGGGAGTGTTACAGAAGTAGTACAGGGCTGTGAGAAATTCCATGAACAGCAAAGGTAGGAGCAGCCCAGAGGAATGGCAAAAAGCAATACCAAGTTAGACCCTCCAACCAACAGGCCTCTGCTGCCAGAGGGATTCCTGAGCTGGGCTCTTACTCCCTTTCTACAAGAGCATAAGGCTGGCATTGATGTGAAAATGAAACAAGCTGTAGCATCCTCTGAAAATGACAGGAACCAGAGGTGTGGGTGTACAGCTCACTAGATTGTTAGCTCTTATGTTCAGGATTGATACATTAATGCCTCTGTCAGAGGCAGGAGTAAGTCACACAAGAGTGATGCTTCAGTTGATTTGCTTGAAGGCAATTAGTTGACTACTGCTGGCATCTCTGAGACTAAATAATTAAAGTACCATGTTGAGGTACAGGGAGGAGGACTGGATGGGCTGGGATTTTGCTTTCTCACCTTTACAGTTACAACTTATTCCTGGGACCATGACAGCTTGGATGATCCTTCTCTGTTGTTTTCACAGGATCCTGAAGCTGCTGGATTAGTATAGTTAAAAACTCTTTTGTTGCCCAGTGACCTACTTCGGCTGCATGCTAGCTATTGGATTGGGAAAGGGCCATCTGTACATGTGCCCAGTGGTACAGCCTGAGTGTAAAGAGAACCTAGGATGTTGTCTGCCTTCTCTTGATAAACCTCAGTCCAGTGGAGGCAGTTAATAAAATACTCAGTTTTATTGTGCATGGTTCGCTTCACTTTTAATAATGTATTAGTGAATTTGATACTCCATGGAAGAAAGAGAAGGCATGAGGGATGCACCTTTAGTCCTGTCTTTAAATACAAAGGATGTGCGTAAGTTAAAGACTCCTTACTAGTGGTCTAGTAATGAGCTGGCTGCTTTCTGAAAAGTATGGGCAAGACAGGGAAGGTGTGATCTGTGTACTCCTTTGGACAGATACAAAGCATGTTTGCTGATCTGTACTTGCAAAGGCTCTATAAAAATGCTTTCAAAATGTTGTGCTGATTCACCAGTAGTGTATTTAGATCACCTAACTTTTAGAGTTGCCTTCATTTGTATAAACCTGCAGAGCACACACTTTTCCTGCTGAGATTTTCTCCATTAATTTTTTGTGGAATACATAACTAATGTGATTGCTCTTCCTTTTTTTTTTTTTTTCTTTCACTAGTAAGCAATGAGCTTTCTGCCAATTAGAGCAAAGGTGTAATCGCAGTTGTAATGAACCAGAGTAACACTCCTTGACTTCAGTTTGGCCAGGGTGACACGTTCAAGATGAAGTTTGTGACCACAGCACAGCTGGGGATAGATACTGCTGGAAATCTAATTTCAGTTTATCATCTTCAATAGAGAAGCAGCTGAACTAATGAGTAGCTTGGAAGAGGTAGAGAGGGTGGCAGTTGATGATGAAGGGTGTTGTTTGGTAACCACAGAGGAAATGTTTTAATTATATTTAATGCCTAAACTGTTATGTCTGGTTAATGTTTGTAACAGTGTAAACTAAGAAGGCTTTGGAAAGTGACTCAAAGCCCAGCAGAGCAGTATCTTTGGTCATGTTGCTTGTGTGACATATCCTTATCTGTGGAGTTTCTAATTTTCTCAGACTTGTTCTTGAGAACTTGATATAGAACTTTTAAATCGTTATGGGTCAAATATTTAGTTTTAACAGCAATATGCTGATGTAGACTGCTAGTGATATTGCAGAGGGTCTAAGTAATAATTTCTAGAGAAATTCAGGTGCCAAGGCCCAGTGATCATCAGATATATTTGTCTGTCTAGGAGCAGACAGTATTTCTGGGGGTCAGAACCCCCTACGATGGATTTATACACAAGCAGGTAGATAATGTTCTGATAATATTTTCTTCAGTATTTTTGAAAAAGTAAAGATCTTCAGAAAAAAAAAATCTGTTTACATCATGCTAGTGCAACGTTATGATAAAGGTTGCTCTTTAGACAATTGTAAATATTCTGAAACTAGGTCTTTGCTTTCTAGAACCATGTTAGGGAGATAAAATGCCTATCCCATTTAGGGTTCAAGAAACAAAAATTCCTCTTCAAAAGAGAGAAAAGTGGCCTAATAGTCTGTGTCAGTCAATTTTGCAAGTTTTAGCAAAAATACCTGGTTTAGGTATAACAGAGCAATAGACTCTAAAGGTGGATAATTACTAGTAAATGAGTTTCTCATTTACATTGCTTTGAAACTGAGCTGAGCCATTCTGTGATGGACGAGATCCTATTTCTAAAGGAATAGCTGTTATTTTTACACAGACATATGTAATGATAATACATAATAACATAAAATACCCAGCATAGCACGTATTAACTTGACAGGTTATAGACGAGTATTATATAAATGTCATTTTTTCCCCCTTCTATTGCTGAGTTGTTCCAGATCCTGAATAATTTGAAGATCAGAAAGTTGCTGTAGAAGTGGTATAGAATGGAAATGTGTTTCTGTGCACCAGGGAATGTGAGAGAGCTCTACAGCAATTGCAAAAGCAAAATAAAGTGGATTTATATATATATTTTCTGTCATTTAGACATATGCACTGGGCTTGGCAGTATGAAAAAGGGTGTTCCCTTAACTAACAGCTTGGCTGATTTGAGTTATTGTCACAAGGTGTTGAATAACAGAGTGGTGGCTCACAAGTGGCCGTGCCTGAGGACAGCTGTGCAAGCCTGAGCCCTTCTGCAGGAGGGGCGGGTGTGGGAGCTGCCTTTCTGCCAAGGAAACCACATGGATTGCCTGTGGATTGTGCAGAATCCTCACGTAGCATCTTCTGAGTAATGCTTTGGAGTTTAGGAGCTGGCCTGGAGCTGTTACCCCAGCGTGCAGATCAGGGCATACCTTCCGGTTTTCCTGTGTTTTCCCTGGCTGGGATGTAGCAGGGAATGTGTTCCTGTGCTCAGGAAATACAGTGGCTGGTGCCACTGGATGGAGCATCTCCTGCAACCCCAGCTTGCTTTTGGCATAATGTTGAATCCAGCTTGAGGTGTTGATTCTCATCTTGGACATCTCAGCAGGCTGAAACTAGGATTTAAAAAAAAATGAAATATGTAAATGAATAATGAAGGCCAAACCCATGATTTTGTTGTTGGGTCATGCTGGAGCTTATACAGGAAAGAGGAGATAAGAATAAGAATGTGTAAGGAGTTGAGCTTTCACTGTGTCCATTTGGGGACTTCAGAGTGAATTCCCAGCTTGTTTCTGCATCTTTTATCATAACTTTGGGGTATGTTTACTAAATACTGTTTTTTTTCTTACACAAACACGTGCAGTTCCATAAAATCCTTACTCCCTTACACACATTGTCCCCTCTGTGGAGGGAGTGAGAGAGCAAACAGTTGGATTGCATAGCACGTTACTGAAAAAATGTTGGGAGACTGTTGTGGTGAATTAGCATAAAGTAGAATATGTTGCTGACTAAGTTTATACTGCCAAATGAGAAGGGAATGGAAATCATGTTTTCAGGGTTCAATTAAACTCTTCTCAGTGTATAAACAGGGCTATAGAAATGTATATTTTATATGTATGTATATTATTTAAGCTAATAAATGTGAATATTTTAAAATATAAGCCAGAGCTCTTAGTGGGTTATGTATGTAGAACAGCTCTCACATAATTATTTGTTTCACTCACGAATGAAGTATTCCTGTGACTTCTGGGATAAATTAGTGGGTCAGTATCAAACAAAGTAGTAATTCTGGCACTTGCTCTGAGCCTGCTTGGATAAGAGTTATGACTTGGGTTTCCTGTGCTCTTGGTTCAAGCTTTTCTGCAAATGTCTGGACATTTCTATATAAATTTCATTGAGCAGCTCTGTAGTTGAAGCAAATGAATTCTGCATATTTTATTTGGACAGATGGCAGTTTCAGAGCACTTACTAAGCAAGACACAATTTTTTCATTCTTACAAGAATCATATACAGATACATAATTTTATCATTATTTCATTATGTACTTAAGGCACTGAAGAAATGAATTGCAATGCAAATCCTGGGCTGCCTTGTTGACTGCATTTAGGGTGGAAGGTAACTGTAAGATTGCTGTGACGTGTTTGTGTTCTTATATTTAGTGGTCATTGCAGAGCACAGGACTCTCATGTCAAGCAGGAAAAAAAAAATTGTGGTCTGGTAAGAATCTTATCAAAAGAAAGACAATAATCCTCTTAAGGATTCTTCTGTCTTAGGTCAGGAGGCCATCATGGGGTTTTTGCAAAGGTTTGTTTCTTAGTATCCTGGAAGTTGTAAACATCTTTAATTTTTTTGCCATCTAAGAAACCTGAGAGCAATGTCCTGTTCATTATAAATGGTTGGTCTTGCCATAATATTGCCATTATTTTGCAATGAAAAAAAAAAAATTGTACACGTTGTAGCAATATAAAGCTGAAGCTGCAATACAATCCATCATTGTCTCTGAAATCAACAGAAAACAAGTAGAAGATAAAAGAGATTTGAGCATAGCATGACCAAGTTGAAATAACGAGCTGAGACTTGGTGTCTCTATTGATGTTTTGGGTTCCAGTGCTCTACTAAGAACTTGGGAATGGTTGGAGGATGGCAGGGTCCTAGACACCAGCCAGGCAATTAAAAATACACTAAAAAGCACCTTGGAGAGCTGTTAGAGATCTTAAAGGAAAGGGAGACAGCAGTAGGGTGATTTCCATGGAGCCATTGTGCAGCTTTGCTCTAGATTGGGTGTTTGGGGAATCCCTTGGAAAAGGAGATGGCTTTGTTTACATGGTGTTCCTGCCTCTGGTCTTTGGGATGTGATTTAGGGTAGAGGAGCTGAGCACAGTAGGTAAGCTCAGCTTACTTTGCATTTGCTGTGTCTGTAGCTTTTGCTGTTCCAATGTCTACAAAAAATCTGACTTTAATTGTGGTGTGCAGCTCCTGGTGGTAAGGGCTGAAAGGAGCTGGTGAAGGGCTCTCCTCTGGAGGCATTACCAGCTGGAACTGAGCAAAGGTGTAAGGAGTACACTTAGTGACTAATCCTGGAGCCTCAGGAGACCCAGCTGTGAGGATTTCCCTTGTAGAGTCATTCTTGTGTTTGTAACTGAGCATGATGCTAAAATTGGGGAGATCTGAGTTTGTGGATATTTTGATTCTTACACTGAGAACGCTCAAACAGCTCTGGGAGTTGCAAAGAACGAGCTGATTGTAATGTGTTTTAGTGTTGTCTCCCAGGTTTGGGGTTTTTTTTAATACATCTGGCTAAATTAAAAGGTTAGTGTCAGAAAAACAACAGAAGCAATAAACCATCTAAGAAACAAACAAAAAACCAAATGGAAAGATGCTTATGTTTATATGCATGTAGAATTTAGAAAACAGTGGGGATTTTTTTGTGGCTTTTTCTTTCTTTTAATAAAGAACATTTACATTTGCTTTTTTTTTTTTTTCCTTTCTTGGAGAACTTGGAGAGGACTTTGAAAAGTAACAATTAAATGTTTCATATTTCAATTTTCATATTCATTCATCAATGCTAGATGGTATTAGGCACAAAGTGTGTGGCAGAGGTATCCTGATAGCTTCTTCACTACTTCAGGTCAGTATTTTCAAGTGGCAGGACAGACATGGGCAGCAGCTGTCTCTGGTGACTGTTCAGCAGACTCAGTGACTTTGGCTGAGCCAAGGGTGGCTTGTACTTTGAAAGTGCAGTTCAGTAAAAACCTGCTTAAAACAACTGGCATGAGCTTTCTGAGTCAGTATAAAAGAAATTTGAGTCAGTCCAAGAAACTGGCCACATTAACTCTCAGTGTTTCAGGAAAGTATTTCTGTCTTCTTTTGGGACTGTATGCCATGTGTTCAATTTAGGGAATTGACATAATATTTTTGTGTATTTTCGCCAGCCTTCTTGCTTTCCTGGAAAAAAAGAAATCACTAATAATTGTTTTTGAAGTGTTAGCAAAAATTGGGGGGAGAGAGTGAAAGTAACCTATAAACCCTTTGATCAACCTGGGGCTAAAATATAAGTGTTAATTTGATGTCTAGGCAAACTCACCCTAAGTAATGTAATTGGATATATTAAAGATGTCAGAGTGTCAAGAACCTCCAGATATGTGACTGCTTAATCAAATCTAGCCCCTAACCTCTAACTCCTTCATTCTTGTTTTGCTCAAATGCTTTGAGCTACTACTTTTTATCCTTTTAAAATATTCTACTTTCATTGTGTACATATTCTCCAAACATTTTTTCCTCTGTCTTCCAAGTCTCCTGCTCTACCTCATTCTTTCTCTCCTGGTCTTTTAATAATTTATGTTGTTTCCCTGCCTTTAACTTCCCCCTGTCTACCCTCCTGATCATATTCACAGCCTGTTTGCTGTTCTTCCATCTCTGCTGGATTTCTTGGGTATATTCATCTACTTGCTCTTTTTCCATCAATTTTGCTCTGAAATCATTTCATTTGAATCCTTTTCCTTACCTTCTCTTTTACCTTCTTTGACCTGGATCATTTTTGGCTTGACTGGACTTGCAGGTAGAATAGGTAAATTTTGACTTGGGGTTATTTCATTAAACTCATCCCAGTTCTTGAAGAACTAATGGGAAAAAGTTGCAAATGTTGTCAGTTTACCTAAAAATGAAGGTGTTGCTGCTTGATTATGAAGTGACACGGTTCTGCTGAGTGGTGATTATCAGTCCAGGCATAAGGGACACTGTATAGGCCAAATATCTCATGAGTCTCTATTTTTGTGGGACAGCAGTTGGTGTACCAAAATACCCTGGTAGTCTTGTCTTCCATTAATTGCTCAGGAATTCTCACTATCCACCATTTATTTCCTTGATTACATGTCATTATCTGAGATGTTTGATGTAACTCTTTGATAACAGAGCCCTCATGCAGGTCAGTGATGAGTGAGAGCACCCAAATTTGTAAAACCTGAGGTCCCTTGGATTCTCTCTGCTCACTTGAGGGTGCACCTCATCAATGCAAATTTGCACTAATACAGATTTGCAGCGAGTATTCAAGGAATAATGTTCTATCATGGCTCATAAATAACTTTGACAACCAGGCTTGTGGTCTTGGTTCACTTCCAAGTTGAAAGATGTTCACAGCACAGACATCGTTGGTGAGAATGAAGAAGTGTTACAGGTTGCAGGTTAACAAACTGTAGCCCAAAGGAGTCTTTTCCTTGAAACTTTGACTGCCTGGGCTTTGGATTGAGCTGTATGAAAATAAAGAGACTTAAATTATTGCTTGCACCGTGCCTGCTGTGGAAATGGGCAAAAGGTTCAACTGAAACGTCATAAAGTGTAAAAATATAACTTCTAAAAATATAGTTTATTAAATTCTTTTTATTGTCAATTTGTAGCTTTTCATCTGTGTATTATTCTATTCAGGGTCTGAAACTTGAGGTACCACATATGTGAGTAAGAGCAGAATTTTGATTAATATAACTACAAAATTTGGGCAGTTTATATGGCTAAGAATACATCTATTAAGGAGTACAGTACCTCATGTTGTTTGTAAAGCTGCCCCATCTGTACTTAAGGCACTCAAATGATATGTTAGATCTGCACTGAGTTTTAGAATACCCTCCCCAGTAAATGATGTTTGTTGAATATCTGTGAAATGATTGGGGAGTGTTATAAGCAGTGGAGGGATTCATGGATCCAGGATCCCTGTGGAACTACAGGAGACACCCACTTGGTGAGAATTTGCTCAGTTTGAGTAGGGGCAAATTTATGGCCAGGGAAATAATTCTCAATTTTGTGACAGATTATCTGAATAGACACTGTTTATCAGGAAATTGGTGGATTATGTCATGTGTTGCATTTCTAATCGTGCAGTTTCAATGTGCTGGAAATGGTATGGTAATGTTGTGCTTTTTCTTTCTGAATGTTTTCACTCAGGAAAGTCAGCTTGAGTTTGTCCCACTGTATTTATTGCTGTGTGAATAATTGTACTGGTTAGATTTTACATATTTGGAACACAGTGCCTAACTGCTGCCCTGCCTGTATAATTATTAAGTCTAGAGAATGGGTTGGGAAAACAGCTTTGAGAAAAGCACCTCTTGTAAATGAATGATTACTGACTTGGCAAAACATTCATAATATTGACAGCCAGTTGGAAAAATTAAATCAACGCAACCAGGATAGTGATTATTTTACTCAAGAAGTGTTTGTGTAAGAAAAAGAGGGCAAACATTTGTACTTCTTGGAATGGTAAGACCAATATTCTGTGGAAAGTGACCTATAGAAACGTGGTTGTTCTTTATTTCAGGACTGTAAGTTAGGGAGAGCTCTGAGCTGGGTGTTGCTAGACCCCCTCTCGAAGTCAGCTTCTCAAAGAAAACCAAAAGGCTTTTAAATTCAAATTTGCCAGTTTTATTGGAATGAAAACTAGAAAGGTAACGTCTTTCAAAATAAAATCTTCATAGTGGTTTGTGAGGATTAGCTGTAGCAGAGTTTTATGCACCACTGCCCTCTTTATGCAGGTAGGTCCTTGATGCAGTACTTGGTTATATTTAATGTGATTTGGTGAGTGGCAGCAAAGCAGGAGCAGTTTGGGGTTTGGGAGATTTTTTTGTCACAAGGAGATTTTACTTAACTAGAAAAAGAATTGTGCTAGGTTTACTTAGTAACTGGAAGATCAGAAAACTGAGAAAGAGTTGAGGAAATATTTCGCTATTAAGTCGAAAGGGAAAGTTGAAATTTTGCTACTTAATTGAAAGAGGAAACAATCTCAGAGGGGGTGTAAATGCAGAGTTCTCAGATGTTGGGACATTATAAGGAAGTTCTTAAAATTAATCTGAATAAAAATGTTACTGTTAGTCTCTCTTCCCCATTTCAGACTTATTTGGTTTTAGTATGTATTTTTATTTTTGTGTTTAATGTGGTGTTTGCTTTTACTATCATACAAGAAGAGGATCATAATTCTCTGTGCAAATGTCATCTTCAAGCTAATGAATACCAGTAATGTATATACTGGAAGCAACAGTCATTCTGAGAGCATTTTGGTTTTAATGATTCATAAGTGTTCTGATAGTTCATATGTGGGTGAAGGGCAACATGTGTGAGCGTACTCTAGTTCTGCTTTATACTTCATACATAATCTACATATTTTGTCCTGTTTTATTCTGATTTTGGGCTGTATACTGCCCTGTGTCTGCAGTCCCATGGCTTTTCCTCACAACAGCCATGCTGCTTTGAGCAGCTCAGTTCCTCCCTCAATCTTCACTTCTTCACTCCCCTGCACTGCATCCTTCATTGCAAAACTACAGCCAGGAGTGGATCAGGGAACTGCTCCGGGTCCTCCCCCCTCCTGGTTGTTCACTTAGCAGGGGGAGGAGAGCCAGAACTCACTTCCCTGGATGCAGTTTCTCTGGTGCATGGTTTGTTTCCTTATAATCCAAAATGAGTTACTTGGGAATTACTTTAATTAAAACATGAATGTAATATAAACGTTAATATGTTTTTATTGATGTTAGAGACGTGCAATAAAAGTATCCTATCAGATTTTTGTCTTTAGTTGATAAAAGGATGCAGAAGGCAGAGTCTGATGAGAAGGGATGGGCTGGTTGGATTAGGATTATTTTGGGAAAAGGCTATTAAGAGAGAAACAGAATTGCTTTAGCCATTTTAGAATTAGTATTTCAGCCCTTGCAGTAAAAAGTGTTGGTCCATGTCTGAAAAAAAAAAAAAATTAAAGCATTTTCTGTCAGTTTTTCTGATAGCTTTATAAAAACTTGACTTTAAAGCTCTGATTCTGTCTTGATAATCAGTATTCAGATGTACTAGTGTGTGCTTTCAGTAAGCCGATTTCCTTTGAATCTGTGAATACTCACTGTATTTCAAAAGCTCTGTACAGTTTTAAATGGCTAAAGACAAAACTGACAAGCCTGAAAATTAAATTGTAGCAAAAACCTGAAAATGAGGAGAGTTCTCACAGCCATCCAGATGGAAATTTATCTTGCTTTAAATTTAGTTTTTAATAAATGTATACTCCTCTGTGCATTTGACATAAATCACATGTGCCACTTAGTAGTGTCACTTTGATTTTATTTTATAGGTTATTAAAGTATTATGTGTATTTACACAGATTTATTAGAGCAGTTGCTCAATTTTCTGTTCTTTTATGTGAAAGTAGATACAATGGTAACATTGCAGGTTATTAAATTTTGGGACCTAAATGTTTGGCTGTGTGTTAGCATGGGAGTAAAATACATTGAAAGCTCTGAGTATCTGCTGAGAAGAAAAGGGTTTGCTGTCTTTCATTAGCCAGCTGTGAACATCTGTAAGGAACTGTGTGTTTCTTTCCAAGGAGTTTCAGTAAGGAGTTCAGGAGTTCTGCTGTGGGTATGTAGCCCCAAATACCAGAAAAAGAACTCCCTACCACAAAATCTCAAACCAGCTAATGCCATGGTCTGTGTGGGAAGGCTGGGAACATGGAATACTGGCTTTATTTATTTGGAGTACCCTTTTCTTGTCTTAGGACCCCCTAATTTTTCAAGTATATTTACTCTCATAATACTTCCCCTGTTTCCAAGAACAAAAAAACACTGGTGTTAGGTGTTACCCTGTTCCCAAGGCACCCCAAATTCCCAGGGGTGTGAATCAGGAAAATTTACTGAGTGAAATTTCTTAGAGTTGTATTCCCTAGTGTGAGTGGCAACTTGCTTAATAAAGAAAAGCAGATATGACTAGAACAATTGGTTTGTGGGGTTTTATTCTGTGGGGCTTTGAGGTTTTTTTGTTGTTGTTTGTTTGTAGGTTTTTTTGGTTGGCTGTGGTTTGGTTTTTCTTAGGTTCCCCTATGGTTCATATGGCCTGTTGACGTAGTCAGACTGGCATGAATTTCATGAAGAGTTTTAGAGTGGTTTTTCTTGAGAAGAACATAATTATATTTTTTGTTTTGTTCCCACACCTCCAGACACTTAACTGGAGGAAGAAAAAGAAAACAATGACTTATTTTAATGCTTAATTTAAAAATTTTTATTTAAAACAAATGCTGCTTAAAATGAGTGTAATCTTGAGTAATATATATGAGTCGGGTTTTAACTTGTGCTGAATTGTATCCTCATGGATTCCCACTTGATTTCAGCCTGTTTTTCTTTAATAATGTCCTTGTTGGTGAAAGCAAATATGTAAGTCATGTAGGACAGTGCAACCAAACCCCATTATGGTCATGTAGCAACATAGATGGTATTGATACCTTCTAAATATTTTCAAGGCCTGTGGTAGATTATAGGTGTAATAAAGAAGAAAGAGTGTAAGTTTTAAAAATAAAGCTTTTTGAAAAGTAACCAGTTGCACTTTTCTTTTTTTTCAGCCTGTATATAAGGCTGTCTTTAGAAGAAATTTTTCATCATTTAGCTGTTGCCTGCTTGTTAATAGCAGTGAATTTTGAAGTCCATTCATCTCTCTATTATTTGAAGGCAGGTAGTAAAGAGAGCAGTCACAGAACTCTGCTTCCCCAGGCCCTTTATGTCCTGGAGGGCTGTAACCTTAGAAAGGTCGTGTATAGAAATGATCTTTTTTATTGTGGGTGAAGGCTAATGAGTTTCTCTGTCTCCTTGGCTCATCTTAAATTTCAGCTCTGCCTCTTCTGAGGTGTTTGAATGTGTGAGAGAGACCTGGCCAGTGGAATGGCTTTAGGGTGCCTGGTTTTGGGACCTTCAGTATTCCAAAGGTGTTTGTGAGGATTCTTCTCCCATGTAGATTCCCTTTTGAATCCTGTCACTATTTCAGTGCTGTAAACAGAAGCAGGTTGGACAAACTGTTGCATTTTTATTTGTGCTGCAATCCATGTTTATTCTTTTTAGTGTTTAAGCACTGGTTTTAATTAAATTGAAGCCCTGTGTTTAAGCAAAACACATTCATGGTACTTACGCCTTAAAACTACCATACAATTACTAACACCTCCCAGCATTTGCCAGGTATTCCTTACTATGACTGGTTCTTGTGTCAACAATGAGAAGTTCCATCTTAGATTAGACCTTTCAGAAGTTTTAAGAAATAAACATAAATTCTTTACTATTAAAGGTTTTTTTAAGTGAGGTCAGGAAGGTCAGCCAATGGATTTTGGTGCTGAGGCAGGCATTGTTGCCTTAAATAAAACCAGGTAGTTCAAAGGAAGTGAAGTGCTGCCTAGTCTGAGAACAGGCCTTCTGAGTGAAAATGTGGATTTCATTACTGCAACTTTCTGCTGTTGCTGTCCTCTTGTGTACATGAACATGGGATAAATTAAGTTGTCTCTGTATTGTTTTGATGCATTTGGTAAAGCAACCAACAACTAAGAAGTTGACATTCCTTTTATTATTGTATTAAGTCTTTTTATTTGCCAGAAATTAAGAAAACAGCAAAAGTAATTCCGCTTTCTTTATTGGTCAAGTACATATTATTTTTTGTGAAAATGTTCCTATTGATGCATGTTATATGTTCATAGTACAGCAAAAAAATTCTCACTGAATTTCAGTGAAATTGATTTTGCTATGGGAAGTGTCAGTGTGGGGGATAATGACTGAAACTCAAAGCTTGTTTGTGGAATTATGGTCTTGCTGTATACTCATATATATGTATTAATGTATATTCATACAGGGTTATAAATGACGCAGTGTTTTATAGAAATACAAATTAATCAAGCTTGATGTGTTTGACAGTTCTTTCATCCTTCTTTGGAGTTTAAGTTAACGATGGTAAATACCAGCCTCCAGTCCAAGTAGTTGCTTATTGTAAAATTCAGTCTTGAATGCTGGTGTGTTTCCATTCTCTACTTCAGCCTGGACTTTCTTGGTGAACTTTATTTTCCTAATAGCAGTTGATGATTAAATTCCTTCTACAATACATTCAAGATCTCAAACACACAATAGTAATAATACAGTTCCTGTAAGTGGTTCATTTGTTAATCTGAGCTCTGTTTTACAAGAATTGTATGAATGCTGCTTTCCTTTGAAATTGATCTTCAAAAAGAAATCCTGTTTTGTATAATAAGATGCCAGACTCACAAAGATTTCCTTTCTTGTTTCATAGACGTTCCATCTTCAGAGCAGCCTGAACTGTTCCTAAAGAAACTTCAACAGTGCTGTGTCATTTTTGACTTCATGGACACGCTTTCAGACCTTAAAATGAAAGAATACAAGCGCTCCACTCTTAATGAACTGGTGGACTACATTACAATAAGCAGAGGCTGTTTGACAGAGCAGACTTACCCTGAAGTAGTTAGAATGGTGAGTTCTTTCTTTCTCATGGTCTCTTTTTAAATCCACTTGCAATTCCAGTTACACACTGTGGGCGAAATTGAACTCTGGAGTAGGTGGATTAAATGATGCCTTTGGCTTGTATTTGCTAATAGACACTGCTTGGGGATAATTCTCCAAAGACAAAACTATTATTTTTTTATATATTTTTAATTAAAGTCAAGTAGATTATGGTTATTATAGTGTCACAAATGTATGAAAGGAAACCTGGATTGTTTCCTGATGAAGAAAATCAGCAGCCATAAAATCAGAAACCCTCATGTTTCCTCCAATCTACATTCCCTCTCCTCCCCAGTATAAATAATGGAATAATTTTTGCAAGTTTCTTATCTTTGAACTTTCTCCAAGCTCTTGGGTGTCTGCTTTAGGCAGAGATAGCTGGCTAAAAAGTATACACGGATAATAATTTTAGAACAATAAATGCTAAAAATGTTGTGTAGGATTGTTGTGAAAATGTCCTGGTTGGGTTATGTGGATTCCCTGCAGGTGCTGTTAGAGTGAGCAAGATTGCTCAACTATAAAGCCATACCTTGTATATATAAATTGTTAAATAATAGCATTTTCAATGTAAAAATGGAAACAGTACCGGATGCTGCATGATGAAGAATGTTCATTGCAACTGGCAAAATCAATCACTGCTTTAAAATGTTTGTTCTGTGCTACTGCACAGAACCCTTATAATCTGTTCTCTAAATGAAAAAGCAACTAATTAATTATAGATTTGGTGATGTCGGTTTCCTAATGGTACTCTGTGATCGTGGCATCCTCTGGCTATGAGCTGTAAGAAGAAAAACATGAATAGTTTTTGCATTGCATTGTATATGCTCCTCACTCCTTTTCTGACACACAGATACATGCTGTGTTGCTTGTCTGTAATACTTAAAAAATTGCTGTAAACTGTGACAGAACCATCAAACAGTTAATTGTGAAAGAAAAAAAACAGAATTAAGGGTATGAAAAATTCTTAATGTGGCTTCTTTGTGTGTATGCATTGTCAGGAAGCCTTAATTATGGGATCAGATTCTTCCCCCTCACCCTTTCTTGCTCCCTTCTGCACTGGACCAGTCTGGTGAATGAACTGCTTGCTGTGTTATTTCTTCAGTATGTGAACTCATGCACCATTCAAATAGCAGGCAGAACACAGAATGACTTTTTTTGCTGAATTTTTCTGCTGGTGCTGCACTGTAGTATCTAAATGGATTGCAAATGTTAGTTTAATCTAATGTGTACCCCTTGTGATGAACAAAGTATATCACACCCTTTGCATAGAAAGGATGTTGATGCACAGATAACTTCAATAAAATGGGGGACTTTTTCTGTGTGCAGCAGATGCCTTCAAACTTATCCCCTCAGGGAATTTGGTTTTTTTTTTAGCATCTCTGTTACTGAGGTTGTATTCTTGCATTGACTTTGGTTATAGTTGTTTACTGCAGCAACGTCTCTTGAATAAAAGCTCTGCAAGTTAGTGTTGCCTTAGCTTGGGTCCGAAGAAACAAAAAGAATTTGATTTGTAATTGTCTGTAAAGTTCAATTTGAATCATAAATCACAGTCTATGAAACAATGTGATCTTGAACTGTGGAAGACATTCAAAACCCCCTTGGTATCATGTCCTACTGTCCCTGCAGCCACTTGTATTGATTCATGCAACAGTTCTTAACTTCAGGAAATGATGTATTACCTAAAGAGTTTGAAAAGCATGGTTTTGAATAATTTCCTTAAATATAGCCTGTATCTACGATATGGAGGAGTTATTGGAAATACAGCCTGAATATTTCAAGTGGATTTCATGGATATTCACTAATGGAGCTTATGAAATTCCAGTTTCAGCTTAGATCCTTTCTGATTTCTCTCATCTTTTCCTTTCATTTCATCATGCCCTTCTTCATTCTGCTCTCTTCTACTTTGCATGTGTGGTGCTGAACCCAGGCTGTTTCCTCTTCAGTGCCAGGGTACTGAAGCAGGGGAGGACTGTGAATATTGTCATGTCCTGTGTCTGGCTACTCAGTTGCCCTTGACTGCCCAAACCTGGATTTTTTTACAAATAAAAAGATGCCTAAGTATTTAGGGAAGTGAACGTGGTTTTTTCCTGAAGAATTGCCTGAGAAAATTTTAAATAAATGTGATTGTATTTTAGATTTTGAATGAAACTCTAGCCTGCAATAGCCGCCTTTGGTGAAGGTGTTAGCAGATGAAAGCTGGAGTCCCCTAATTGTGCCTATCACAACCAGTGGTGCACGTGCTGCTGGAAAACCACTTGGTTGGTTGTATTCCATGGGAGCAGGATGCAGAGCTCTGATACTGAGTTTGTGTGAGTGAATCCACAGCAGATGCATGAATGATTCCTGTTGAACATCCCAGTGAATGCTATTGCAATGTTTCTGTTAAACCACGTCACTAGGCCTTTTGACACTAGCAGGTATTTGGGTTTTTGTAGATAGACTATCTGGTAAAAAATGCTGTTTTTTCCTGCTGGTCTTTGCCTATAAAAGCAAGACTTGTTCACCACTTTGAGCACAGTTACACAGGTCCTAGAGGGAAAGGTAGTTCTTCTAATATTATATAGAATAACTTTCAGCTCATGCTGCCTGGTGAAGAGATGGCATTAGTCACTCTGTGCTGAAGCACTTTTTTTTTGGTATAAGTTGTTCTTTGCAGTAAGTACACGTTCTTATTTCATGCAGTTTTGTACCCAGAGTCATACACTGAGACAGACTTAAATGTGCACCGTTGACTTTGTGAGTGTAACTAACACCTTCATGTGCTTTTGGGGATTTTCACCAAGGTCTCCAGCTGTGTTCACAAGGGAGCTGTCAACGTTGACAGTCTGAGACCTGTCATGATAGTGAAGAAAACAGCAGTATCTATGTCCTGACAAAATTAGCATCCTCACTGCCTGCCCGCCCCAATTGTCATGGGAGTGTTTTGATTGAAAGACCAGGATCTTAAAATTGATCAAAACAGAGCCAAGTTATTCTATTTTCCTTTGAAAGATCTCTACCCTCTTATGTGTTTGTGAATCTAAGAATGAATGTTTCCTGCTTGTCCCTCTGGACTACTGTGATTTGAAGGTGAAGGGAAAAAAAAGTTCCTTTGTGAGTTTTAGCATCATCCAGGAGCAGGAAAAACAATAGACGTGCTCCAGTCGAAAACTGGTATTTTTAAAGTTACTAATATTCATAGAGAAGGATTAATAGCTAGAGTTTTTCTCATCTAAATCATCTAAAATGTTCAAAAAAGTAATATCTGTGGGTGATTTTTTTTTTAAGGTTTTATAATGCATATGTATGTTAATGATATCTGTTAAGTGACCCAAAAGGTATTTTGGCTCTAGTCATACTAGGCTAGGAAAACAGTTGCCAGTGGAATTCTTCAGAAGAGCTGAGATTTTTAATTGCATCTGAAATATAAGGGTTTGAAAAAGTCATTTGTGGTAGCCAGATAACTTACGGATGTTTTTCATGCCAACCATCTAAAATTTATGCATTAAAAGCTTTATCCATGCTTGTAATATCACATGTTTTCATCTTCTTCTCTTGAGCATGTGATGTTGTATATAGCTAAATGTGAAACCACTTGGCTGTTTGTCAACCTGTGTGCAAATCTGCTTCCTTATACCATTCTCTTCAGCTTGATGCCAGTGTCTGGCATGTTATTTGCTATTCAAAAAAATAAGATAAAACAGAATCTCCTAATGACCACCAAAGCAAGTTGCAGAGGCCTCATCTGTGTCATCAATATCAGTTGATGGGGAGAGCGATTGGGATTTGTGTTAATGGCCATGAGCTGAACAGATTTATTCAGGAGGGTATTGCTCAGCATGTTTCCCCTGCAGCTTGATGTGTTGTTCAGAAGGGCAGATGACATTCTTTAGAATTAGGCAAGTCTTAGGAAAAATGGCCTTGCCAATTAAGCCACACTCTGCTAAGAAGGAAATGCCAGTATTAGGACTTTATGAGCCAATAATTGGGTACTTAATCTGTAATTTATTTCTCTCTGAGCAAAATGTGGAGGCTTAAACTAATGATACTGATTTTTGCTGGTAGATTGAGCAGTGGTAGTTGAATGAAATGAATGTTTGTTTTTATCTGTGGTATCCTAGAGGGTGTATGTGGTAGAGCTGTTTGCGTTTTATGGATGATAAGGCATAGATTGAGGAAACTGATCCATTTCATTTAAAAAATGGATGAAGAAATTGACAAGCTGTTAAACTGAGAAATCTGGATGAATCTCTTTGTTGGTGAGCAACCTTTCAGCTCTCCTACTTGCTTCTTTAGAAATTGTAAAGCTGGGCCCTGACGTTTACACAACACCAGTGTGCGTTTGCCAGCCCACAGGAGATGGCTAATGAAACTCTCTTCAGATACATCTTTTAGAATGGAATAGTCATACTTTGTTCTCTTTTCTAAGTGCTGAAATGCCTCTGCCTTCCCATTGTCATCTTTATCTTTTCTGTAATGGCAAATCGACTAAAATAAGACTGTAATTTCTGTACAGTCCAAGTGAAACATCATAGGAGATGTCATGTGGTGTAAAAGCTGTGTTAAGCAACACGGGGAAAGAAAACTTGGTTAAATCAATACCCAAATAAACACAAAAAATGCATTTTAAAGGTCAGATTCTGGTCTTTGTTTGGGTTTTTTTCCCCTCTCTCTCTTTTTTCTACTGACATGAATCTAAAGAGATTGCATTCATTTTTACTGCAGGTTTATCTCAACAGATGTGAGGGCAGAGTCTGTTCAGGAGTTTGTTTGTGACAGACCCGTTAAACATAAAGAATATCTTGCTAAGCCATGATTTTTTTAGCATGCTGAGGAACCTATTTTTAGGAAGTGTTCTAGCTGTTAGACTTCATAGGCATTATGTTTTTTATATTTTCTATAGCTTTAGCTGTGTCTTATGACTAAGTATGACATCTTCAGAGTTTCTGTATTAAATGTTCTTGGATAGAGATTTTTATGCAGGTCCACCTATATTCAGTCTTGCCTTTTTTGATTTAACAGAAACCCTGTCTGTATGTTCCTATTGCTTCTTGTATTAAATTTCAAAATATAGTACTGAATACAATTTTAAGGGAAATAAACGAAATCATGTACTCTCATAAGAATTGACAAATCATATCCCTTTCTAATGGGAATTTTTTATACGTTCAGGAATTCTGTAAAATATTAGGAATTAATCTTGACTCAGTGGAACTGGAACAGATTTTGAAGCCATCTGAAATGCTGGAAGGAAAATGCAATGTCGTTTGCCACCCTCCCACCCCCCAAAATGCTTTTTTGATTTAAAATTGTCATGTAGGCGCAAAGATAATGGAGCAAGCACATTATTGTTAAAAAAAACACATAAAAATCACATCATGTTGTAAATTCTGTTCTTTCTTTAATGTGAGCGTTATCGATTCTGTAGAAGCAAGAAAAGAATCTAACTTTGATTTCTTTTATTCATTATTTCCAAATACTTTTGTTAGATGTTTTTGTTACTCACATTCTTTATACACCTAGCTCGTATTAAACATACAATGCTTATTAAAAGAAGAGGCTCTGATGTTCTGTGCTCCTCTCAAAAAATCAGTTGGAGGCAGCTCCTCTTGCAGCAGTTGTCCCTAATAATTTTTCTGGACAGTCTGTAATTACATTTACCTGTATCCGTTATTCCTGCCTTTGGTTACACAGGCCTTGCATCTGTCAGACTTTATCTGCATAACAATTCAGTGACTCGGTCTAAAGCAAAGAAATAAACTGGAAAAACACTTTCTTGTTCCAAGAAGTACTTGAGCTATATTTATTTATTTACTTAAAGGACCTTTATGTCCCCACCCCCTGTTCTGGCTGTGTCATCCTCTTAAGTACCTTTAAAGCATTTTGTCTACAGACGAGCACAGGGTTAATCATCTTCTGAGGGACTGTTTTCCTGTGTTTGGAATTGTATGTTTTGTTCTTTAGTTTGGAGTCCAGGACAGCATGAGTTTTGTAACGCTGTCTAGAGTTCAAGTTCATGCATTGGCAAGCTTTCACTTCATCTCCTGCCTGTTCTAGAGGTGAGGGGCTCTTTCTGCTGGTACTGTTCTTTAATTTGTCCAAGATACATGAGCTACTGCTATGATTTTTCAGACTGTTATAGAAATGTATTATAGAATTACTTGGGCACACATGAAATAAAAAATTCTTCCATTGAATCATCTGAAAACTTAGATACAAGGGGATAGTGATGAATGGGGTTACTGGTAGGGTACCCAAATATAGTTGGGGTCTGGGTGACCTAGAGTGGAATTGCAGAGCTCCAGTTTCCAGCAGGGAGAAGGTTGTACCCAGGGCTGCTGCCTGGGCTGGGGTCTGGACTAACACTTCTAATCAGATCCAAAGTGTTGTAATCCACCTTGATTCTTGATAGAGTGAACAAGATTAGAACAAGGGGTAATGGTAATGGCTTTAAACTGGAAGGAGGGAGCAAAAGGTAATGTCTTGAATTTGGAAAGGGACAGGGATGTATTGTGTGTTAGGGTGCAATTCTTGACTATTAGGTTGGTGAGTCACTGGCACAGGTTGCCCAGAGAAGCTGTGGCCATCCCATCCCTGGAATTATTTAAGGCCAGGTTGGATGGGGCTTGGAGCAGCCTGGTCTAATGGAAAGTGTCCCTGGCAGGGCACATTGGAATTAGATGACCTATAAGGTCCCTTCCAACCCAAAGTGTTGTGTGGTTCTATAAGAAGTTTCAGGGTTTGTAAATTGAGTTTCTTTTGGGCAAAGCATCCACTGCAGGAGCATAACTACTGCTTTTCTCAGTGCAAGATATCACTAGAAAGCAACTCCTCCCTCCAAACACACATGGTGTGGACATTGCACCTGAGCAGTTTTGTCCTACAAACCTGGTGCTGTTGTAGTTCTGCCAGAAGAAGCATTGCCCAAGGATCTCAGGTTTGCTGCTTCCTCATCTGTATGGAGGGAAGCTGCTACCACCACTGAAGTGGATGATGGTAAGCTAACAAGTTTAGGAGCCCTGATCCAGAGCTAAATTGTTGCAGGTTATTGATTGAATTTTTAGAAGACTTAAAGGTCAAAGGAAAATGAGACGTGTTTCCCCCCCCCCCAGCCTGTGATCTGGATTGTTGACTGTGTTCAGAGTCCAGTGTAGTTCATTTTGATGCAGCCAAGTCAAAAGTAATGCTGCTGGGCAAAAGAAGGTACATAATATTAAGCCCTGAAAGACTGTATTCAGGCAAGCAGTGGTGCAGAAAAGAACCTGAGCATTGTGGATTGCTTATCATGAGTATCTTAATATGAATTTCTGGTACACTGCACTGTTCAAAGAAGTGAATGTCGATAAATTAATACGACAACATGCAGGAAAAAGAGGGAAATGGTCTGGCTTTTCATATATACCCCAGTGCTCTTGTGCACAGGTGGGAGGTTAAAGGAAGGAAGCAAAAATAATCACAGGATTAAAAGCAGAGAAACCAGCAACTGCCTGGGTTTAGGAGCTTTGTTTTTCCATTTAACTACATAGAGGTTGAGAGTTGTCATGTGTCTATAAAAATACCTATCTATAGATAGACACATACTGCCTATGCAAATATATATATACAGGTGTAAAAGAGATCTCATGGTTTAACAAGAACCAACAGGGTATCAGGCATATTCAACCTTGAGATCAGAAGCAGTGCTGTAGTTAAATTAGTAGTGAAACTTGAGGAGATGAGAGCTGGTGGAACAGTTTATAATCATTTCAGATAAAATTAGATACTACATTTTGTAAGATGTTCTTTAGTCAAACTTTTGGGAACAATTCAGCGGGTTTTATAGAGAGATTATAGCTGAGTGACTGCAGCAGTTGCTTCAGGCTCTAGAATATGTAAATCTGTAAACAATACTGAAAAACTCCACATATGCAGATATGTTTCAGAAGGAAAGTCCAGTGTCTTTTCCAGGGGCCAGTGTTGTCTCCAGGTTACCATGGCTTCATGTTATGACTTAATTACATTTTATTGTTTCTCTATCTTATTGTTATGCACAGCAGTTTAAACAAGGTGAGCAGAGATACTGGGTTTCAATTTTATGTGTGCATGGGGATGATTCCACATATTTTTAATTGAAGAACAGGTGCTCCCTGTAAGCTAAATGGGTATCCACTTACCCTGGTTTTATATAGAGAATATATTAAACTTTGCAGTCTGTGTGTTTGTTTTCATTTCAGCTTTCATTCAGGAAAACTATTACTGATAAAAATCTTTGTTTCAAACAGCACAGAGTAGAAGTGCTCAGCTGCAATTCAATTTGTGAAGTGTTCCTGTTACAGCATTGTCACTTTTATAGCACTTCAGTGAGGGGCAAAGAGAGGACTTCTCAAAACATGAATTTTGACTTCAGACTTGAGTCTCTTACTACCATCTTTTCTAAAAGTTATTTCAAATATAATGTAGGTGATAAAGCTTTCTTGAAGTTTGATGCTTTTACCTATATATTCATGATTTTGTAGTTCTGCATTTCCAGGTACCAGCCATCAGATCTGTTCAGAAACTGCAGCACACTCTCTGCGGGGGGAGGGGGGTACAGAGCAGCCTTCCATGTGTTGTTTGTTTTTAACGAATTGACATTGACTTGTAATTGCCTGGGAAAGCTTTTTGAGATCTTAAGAAGAAATTCTTTATTAAGAGGGCAAGTGAAGCACTGGCACAGGTTGCCCAGAGAAGTTGTGATTACCCTATCCCTGGAAATGTTCAAAGCCAGGCTGGAGGGGGCTTGGAGCAGCCTGGTGTAGTGGGTAGCACCCCTGCCCATGGCAGGGAACAAGATGGACCTTTAAGGGTCCCTTCCAACCCAAACCACTCTGTGATTCTGTGAGCTGTGCCTGCCTGACACACTGACTCAGAGGTTTCTGTGCATCTCCTGTCTAGAAATCTGTCACCTGTCTAGAAATCTGTCATTTCAGTATTTCCAGTTTGATCTTGGATTCCGTTTTTGATTCAGTGCCAATGGGTAGATTGAACTGCTTGTTAAGTTGGTTTCTGGCACTTGTGTGTTCAGATCCCACGTGGTGGAGAAGCTGTGGTGGACTCTGTACACCCAGTTTGGTGTGTGCTCCTGAAAGGTGCAGCCATGGAGAAGAAGGTGCAGGTGTCTTTGAGGACAGAGAGGGGACATCTGTCTTGATACAACTTTCTAGAATTCTGGTTTAGAAGTTTCTCTTTTAAAGTCCTGGTTTGCCTTCCAGAAAGATCATCTGGGCTCGGAGGCATTCCAAATCAGTGGCAGACGGAAGTCAGTATTGATCCATAGTCATTTGTGTTGGCTTTGGGAGAGGAATCACTGGGGATTGTGCATGTGCAGGCTGGTAGGGATGTCCTCTGGCTTGATGATCCAAGAGAGGTCAGGAGAGAAGTGATTCAGCCATCCAGCTGAAGGAATTTTGGCATGCTGCTTGGGCCCAGGGATAAATATTAAATAGCTGCCTTATGCCTATCTGAGAAAAAGTCAGTCCAGATCCAATGCAGTGTGTTCCTGTCTTAGTGTGGTGGCTGTCAGGGTCTCCAATGTACAGCTGGGCACTTCATGCATGGAAGGACTTGTTGCCTTCAGTTCTCCCTTAGAGGCTTATAAACATTTACCACCCAGAGGCTACTGATTTAGATAAGCATGCTATAAATTGACACTGCATGTAAATGAGCTATCGTGCTGTGTTGTGGTGATTAATGTAACTGTAATGGCACACATTATCTCCTAAAGTTATGATAACCTGGGGAAATCACTTAAAGATAACCTGTTCTGTCTGTTCTCCTCAGGAGAATATCTACATTTTGGCTCCACATAGCTTATCTTTATTTCTAATGCAAAACAGAAAATTAAAGAGAGTGCACTGCATACTAGGACCATATTCTAGCTTGTATTGCATTTACTCCTGCATGTTAATTTTCTTATGCAAAAAACACTGCTTTTGAGTTGCCTTGAGATTGGCATTTTTTAATAGGCAGTCTCCAGAAATCATACTAATTTTGTCCCAAGCTCAAGATCCAGGTGTCAGTGATGGCACTTAACTAATTGTTGCTGAACCTCTCATACTTCTGTCATGCTGGTAAAGTCCTGGCACTAACTGCTTGAGGCTTGGTTTGACTTAAATTAAGTCTTACAGGAATTTGTCTTTGTTTAGCTTTTCATTCTGAAAGTATGTACTTTCCCTTGCAGGTTTTGCTTGTGCCATAATTCAGTAGTTGTTCCAGTTTCTAAACAAAACAGCTGATGAGTGATCTGTAGGCACAAGTTTTAATAATACATGTATAGTTAAATTTGCAGAAAATTTTCTTTTTTGTTTCAAATTAAATTTGAAGCAGAAAAGGAAAACAAAAAAAAGCTGCCTTTGGTTTTGCTTAGTTTCTTATTTTGATCCAAATCCTGAGAGAGCTGGGATTTTTGACTGTGAAGCATCAACAAAAAATGCTTGAGTAAGTATTTCAGAATCTCAGATATTTGGATTTAAGGTACATTTCCCACTTTTTACTTGGGAATCCTTTGGGTTGCCTACCTTCCTTTGTGTTCTACCATAGAAACTCTGTCTTGCTAATTCTGATCACCCTCCTCCTCTCCCTGTGTTTTCATATCAGGGATAGTAGAAGGAGGAGCTCAGGAATCCTTGAGGAAAGACAAACTGTAGCATGTGTGTGTATTCCTGGAATAGTTAATTGACCTCTCATGAGATTAGAAATGTCTCTTTGTGAAGGGGCTCTTGAGAGAAGAGAATGAGTTGGGGAAGAGGCTGGAGAAAGGAGAAAAAGATTTCCTAAAGAATGCTGGCAGTCAGTCTGGTGTGGGTAGGGGCAGGAGGAGTCAGTAGCCATCAGCACAGGCTGGATAAGTGCTCTGTCTCTCCAGGCTGAAAGCAGTGCTGAGCTTTACAGAGTGGGGCTTCTGTAGAGCCTGCAGGACTGCAACTGCAGTGGCACACACCCTCTTGTGGCAGGAAGGGACAAGTCCCAGCACAAACCAGTGTGGCCTCTTGTTTTCTGTGCTCACTGGTTTGCCTCGCTCACTCTTTTGTGAAGATCCCTCACTCGGGTGCACCACGTATGCTTTCCTGCACTTACCTCTTTCATCTTTCTGCTTATGCAGTGCCTGAATCTGTTCTGTTTGTCTTGCAAATTGTTAAATTTCACCCTATTCAAATCTGGTTTTATCAGTATCTGGATTGTATTTAAACTATGGGATTTAAAGTGCCCTTTCTTACTAAGTTGCCAAAATACTGAAAGTATGCCTTATAGACTAAAACATTTCCAGGACCAAAAGCTGGGAAAATAAACAAGTATGCTGAAGAACATGCTAATTTCATGTCTTAAATAGCTTAGTTTGTCTGAACTACTATGAAGGGGTCATGTATAGATTAGGGGATAACATGCTGCTTTTCCCAGCTGTTTGATTAACCAGCTTAGAGATGGGTCAAATGCGCAGGAGCAGAGTGCAAGGAAGGCACATCACCACCTTCCAAGTGCAGAGAGGCCCTATAGCATGTTTGCAGTTTATCAGATTTGCTGCATAATAAGCTGTATGCTCCATTCAGCACTCTAATTAACCCAGGAAAGCTCCCTGGCTCAGTCTTTGCTGATTGCATGAACCTCACAAAGCCAGGCAGTCTCACCAAAGTACCTCTAAATAAGATTAAGCAAAGCGAGCCAGCCATGAAATAAAATGTAGGCTAAGTGTCGAGCAAATACTATTATTTGCTTTCATTTAGTACCAAGTTTTGTACTTGGCATGAGGTGTCCAGGCATTGAATGTGTGAGTAGCATTGGCAACTCCTACCAAGTGCTGACAGATGAGACCTTAATCATTAATGTTTCTCTGTACAGACAAAAATAACCAAGTGCTGTATGACAATACTCATAAACACGAGTTAATGGTATTTCCTACAACTCTTAGGCAGTCCTGGCTCCCATTGATGCCCATCAGGATTTTGAATTAGATGTTGGTGGGCTCCTCTGGAACATGGTGGCAGTCTGGGTAATGCTGGGATATCAGAAAAAAGGAGAAAAGCCAAGGCTGGTGTCAGGTTTGTTAAGTCACAGGTCCCTGTGCTGTTGCTAAAGATCCTTGTCAGACAGCAGGAAAAAGAAATAGTGTTTAAGTGATGGAGGATAGAGCAGGTACAGACATACAGAGTCCTGAAATCTATTACCTGTTTGAAGAATGGATCTCATCCTCCTTTCTCTGCCTTTCCAGGTATCTTGCAATATCTTCAGAACTCTCCCACCTAGTGACAGCAATGAATTTGATCCAGAAGAAGATGAGCCCACCTTGGAGGCATCGTGGCCGCATTTACAGGTTTTTGATTATTTACCTCAGAAAAAATTGTCATTGCTTAGTGTATCTAATAATTTTCTCAGGTTTTTTTTAACCTGTGAATCAGAACTGGTCTGTGAGACATTAACATTTATTAATACTGTTTATGATTTTAATATAGTACTTAGAGAGATGGGAGAGAACTTCATGATATTTGCAAAATGTTAAAGCTTTCTGTCAAAATTATATTGATGATGTCCCTCATATTCCTGTTTTCCTTCATTGATTTAAAAATTTTGCTTTCCCAACTGCTTTGATGCCCAAGTGTTTTTCAACAACTTCACCAAAAGCATTGTGAGGATGACACTGCTGGCAGTTTTGCTTTTTTTGAGGGTGGTTAATATTCATATGAAAGTGCACAGGTGTTGGCAGCTGATCAGAAAAATGAACGAGAAGCTGCAGCCCTATCTAAGTCCTCCTTCCTCTCCTCGAGTCAAGGTTTGCTCCCAGGTGTTTGTAGCAGGATTCAAGCTCTCTGTCTCATCCCTTCCTCTGAATTTCAGTTGACAAAACAAGGGATTTTGAGAGCCCCGTGTGGAATAACACTGCATCCAGGTCTGGAGTTACTAGCACAAGAAGATTGTGGATGTGTTGGGGAGGGTCCAGAGAAGAGGGTGCAAAGATGATCAGAGAACTGGAGCACCTATCCTGTAAGCACAGGCTGAGAGAGCTGGGGTTGATCATCCTGAAGAAGAGAAGGCTCCAGGGAAGCCTCATTGCAGCCTTCCAGTACTTGAAAGGGAGCTTATAAAAAAAAAAGGGAGAGTGAGTTTTTACACAGTCAGATAAAGATAGGACAAGGAGAGATTCAGATTACATTTTATTAAGAAGTTCTTGACTTGTGAGGAGGTGAGGCCCTGGCACAGGTTGCCCAGAGCAGCTGTGGCTGCCCCATCCCTGGGAGTGTTCAAGGCCAGGCTGGATGGGGCTTGGAGCAACCTGGTCTTGGGAAAGGTGTCCCTGCCCATGGGAGGGAGGGTGAGATGAGGTGACCTTTAAAGTCCTTTCCAGCCCAAACCATTCCACTGTTCTATGATATTGAATGAAGAGCATAAACTAAACTGGAGAAACCATCATTGATACTGATGCAAGAAATTCCTTTATAGAAAATGTAGATGAAGATCCTGCATGTGTTAGTCAGGATAATGACTCACAGCACTGGTAAATTTACAAGAAATTTCCTTGAGTAACAGTTTGTGGAGTTTGGGAGTTCTTGTGAGCAAAGGAGCAAAATTGATCTCAGCCTGAAATGAGGATTTTATTTTCCAGTTGCATGTACAGTGCTGTGAGCGGTTTGTTTCACTCTTTTGTGCTCTCTAATTCAGACTCTGTTGAAATGTAGGTTCATCCCTCATTTATATTTAAATTTCATAAAAAATAGGAATCTTCAAAACTTCAAGGCAGCTCTGAGGAGCTGTGCCTGCCTGGAAACAGCACATTCAGTGACACTAGTGCTGTAGTTCAGAAAGTCATTATTTGCATGGAAATGATGGAATTTCTTATCCAGTGGATGACTTACCATTGTCAAGAAGAAATTCACCAAAGTATTTGTGAAAAGTTGATGGAATTGATTTCCCGAAGATTTAATGTTGGTGTTATGTAAGCTGTCACTTTTCCCACAACTTATTTCTAAACCTTTCTCCAGCTTTTTGATATCCTATTACTTCCTTTGAGAATTCAGAGAACGCTGTTAGGAAGTACCAGCAGCAGTTCTGCAGCATATTGCTGTCATGGAAAATTTTAAAATGAATTTAAAATACAATTTTTTAGGCTTCCTTTCTCCTTTCAATATCAATATTCATACTCACTAAAGACAAAAAGGAAAAAGTTTTCAATGGCTGCTCTTTATGAAAAGGTTGTGCAGAGAGAATGGCTGGCTGCTAGCTCATTATCAGTGACAGATCAGAGTTGCTGTCTTATGAGGCCACAGCAGTCTCTGTTTCACTTCACTTCCTTGTTCCCTGGGTTTTATACTCTTCTTTTTCTGCACTAAATGAAAAGTCTTGCTGTCCCACTGAAGAGTTTAGGTAGAGATGGAATTGCATGAAAATAAGCAGATTTTCTCTAGCCCTGAGGCTAATCTTTACAGTAAGTTAGGAACTTCTGAATAAATTCTGGTTTGTATTCTTCTTCTGTGTTTCAAGTTGTACTAGAACACTACTCTTAAGCAGTTTATAATTTAATTTGAATATTTCCAACTGTTTCAACAACCCCTTCAGAATTGTAATGTCTGTATTTGATGTGATTTCAGCAGTTCAGAGGGCAGTTTAAATGTGCTTCCCAATTACTCTAGGAAGCTTTACAAGATGATAACAAGCATTACAAGATGGCAGTGCCTGTTCTTGGGTGATGAAATGTCTTTGACTGGAGTTAAATAAGTAAAGGCAGCTTAAAGAGCTCATGTAATTAATTTTAAGTAAAAGGTGGCAATTCAATAAAGGAGAAAAATATTTTCCTTTTTTTTAACCCTTTGTACTGGGGAAAAATAAGCATTTAATCTTCTAACAAAATAATTTAGGGAATTACTAAAAATACAAAGAATAGTCAAGTCATAAACTAAACCCGTGTTTTGTTTATTTTTGCTTTTGCAGCTTGTATATGAGTTTTTCATACGATTTTTGGAAAGCCAAGAATTTCAGCCCAGCATTGCCAAAAAGTACATAGATCAGAAATTTGTATTGCAGGTAAGCTGGTGTGTTTTCTTTATGGCTTAGTGTTGCTTTTTTTTTTTGTTGGGGGGGGGGGGGGGGGGAAGTACTTTAAAAAGATTTTGTTTAGAATTTGAAAGTGTAACTTCATTTGCAACAGAAAAAGGCTAAGCCAGCATCTACAATAAAAGTGTTCAGTCTGTGGAGGTAGTGGAAAAAGGTGTGTATGTTGTTTATATGTCAGTTTCTGTTGCTATAGATACATAAAATAGATGGTTTGCATCCAGTTTCCATACCTCAGTCAAAATATTTCACTTACTGGTTTTGAGACTGAGCTGAAACAGTAACTGTTGAAAAATGAAAGGTTTGCTACTTTGTAGTCTCAAAATGCTGTTCTCTAGCTGGAGAGACTACTTAAACACCAAATTTAATGTGTTTTGTATTGTTTATACATACAAGGGTGGTTGAAGGAAGTTGTTTTCTGGGTTAAGCCAGGACACTCCACAGATGCATTTTTGTCTTCAGATTTGAGAACAGGCCTGTCTTAGCTTTTCTTTTCCTTTCATGAGTTTTTGTGTAACTGCAGAGTCAGAAAGAACTTTGTGCTTGGTGCTGTCTATAGCTTGTTTTTGAAATCAGGGGAAATTAGAAAGATTCCTACTTAATTAGTAAATGGAATTTCCTTGCAAGCTGACATTTGAATGAAAAACCAACTAGAGTGGGCAGGAGATACTCAGCATTTCTGAAGAACTTCCTCTTATCCCTTGTCACTCATGGGGCTTTTATTTTCCCCTGTAGTGTTCAGGCAATAAAAGTTGTGCTTTTACTGTTCATGTATGTTGTTTGGGTGTAGAGTACCTGAAAAACATAGTGAAAAGAGCAATTTCTGTCCTTACATTCAAAGTTTCAAAGAAGGGAATTCAATTTTCTTCTCGGTATCACAAAACCTTCTTCATCCTACAAATGCAATAGGATATGCTTACATTTTTATTTTTATTTTATCCTTCCCCTAAACACAAGAGCATTTTTCATCTGGGTCCAGCCTCTGCTGGTTTCCTATTTATTCATCTCAGTATTGATTTGACAAGGAGGTGCAACAATGTGCTCATTCAGTACCTGGTGGGGATAAAAGAATATGCAGGATAAATCACTCCTGACAGGTTTTTCCAGGCTGGTTTTAGTTTGATTAGATAGAGCAGGATTGCATTAGGATGAATGCATGTGCCCTCCTTCAAAATCTAGTAAAAATAATTCTTAGATTCTCCTCTTCTGTGCTGCTGAACTTGGTCATGACTGGCAACATCCCACTCTCACCCTTTCAAGACATTCAAAACTGTCAGTTTGGCACAGAAGAATGGGTCTAAACCCAAGGATTTAATTTTGTTTTTTAAATACTGCTAGTTTTCATTAAATCTACTAAATGGAGAATAGTATCTACTGAAAGAGAGGAGATTTTAAAGCCTATGTACCAGAAAACATGATTTGACAATTAAGAGGTCAGAGGAGTTCTAAGGATTCCTGTGTTGTTGCCATGTGATTCGGTGATGCACATTTTATATTGCTGTGCACAGTGTGCCAATTTAAAATTGACATTTTTCTACGAAAAGTTCTATTCAGCCCTATATATATATATATACACACACACACACACACAAGCAAGTAAATATATTTCCATGTGTGTACAGACTTTGTGGTGAACTGGGGTTCCTTCCACTTGCTGTTGTATTTGTTTTGTGTCAGGAGTAACTCCCTGAATATCTGCAACTGAGATCCCTTACACAGGAGAAAGCAATTTGAGACTTAAGAACATTAAGCATTTTGGTGTCTTGTGACACTGACAACAAGTGGGGCATTTGGAGTATTTGGAATAGGCTTTTTCTCAAAATTAATTTTTAAGTTTTTTTATTAAATTTTATTGAAGTGTTTCTTGGCAGTAAGGATGCCTGTATGAAAAAAATATATAAAAAAGTTACAGTTTTTTTAATGGACTTTTTTCAAACTTTTTGCTTGTTTGCTTGCTTTTTGCTTTTTTTTCTTTTTAGGTATAGCTGTATATTTTAATAAAATACTGTATTTACCAGTGTAGCTGTTCATTTCTAAAGCCTGCTTATGTACAGTTTGAAATGGTTGGCAGTGGTTGCTAAGAGACATACTATTCAAATATATCCACAAGTCTCTGTGTTATGTAGGTTGCTATTTTGGAAAATTAATTTCCCTTTTCTATGTATGTTTAGAATAGTCAACATAAATTATGGAAGTCTTGCAGCTTCTCCATAAAAATAAGACTTTATTGCTGAAACCTGATAACGAATGGGACATAGCAAAATAATTGTCTTTTTTTTTTTCTTTTTTTTTTTTTTTTTTTTTTAAATGAGAGACTGAGTCTTAGTTTAGCAGTGTTTCCAGAGAGGATCTGCATAAGAGAAATGGAAATATAAATACTTTTCAATCCAGTAAGAAAATGAAAAACATAAGTGCTTCCAGCTGTTTGCTGTCTTAGGCTGAAATGTGCTATTTGGGGAAGGATGAGGTGACTGTTTATTTATTTAAATCTAGAACTAATTGAGCAAAGCAATGTGTTTATAACCTCTGGAGAGCAGCTGACAGACCTCATACTTCCCTCATGAAATTCCCATAACAGATTTTTATTGCAAGGAAAATACAGTGAGGTCCCATTGCAAGCTGCAGAAATGTTGAGAACAATGAGGAAAAATGGGTGCATCAGTCCTAGACCTGGATGGTAGAAAGCAAAATCCCAGACAGCCTAACAACTTCTGATTATATTTTTTCCTGCCTTTTTTCACCTCCTCAAAGTTGTGTAGCACTTTAACAGAGCTCAGGTGTAGCATGCATACACTGACATATCTACTTGTGATAGGTATTTATAATTTATCTGTTTGTGACTCTAAGATAATTTTGTTTTCTGCCACTCCTGTAATGATTTTCTGACAGCATCTTACCCATTTGTAAGACCTGCTTGACAAACTGTCTTTATTTCTCTTACAAGACAGATACTGGTTGACAGTTGCTTTTTTTTCATGCAAGACAGATACTGGTTGCTTATGATTACTAAAAATTACCTAAAATTCCCTATTTTCTGCCCATTTGTGGCAGTTGGTTGTGCTTTTTGCTTTTAAGTAAAGTTTGCCCCTGAATTTATTCCAAACATCCTCCAGAACAGCCAATGTTGTGGTGTCACAAAAAAATGAAGAAGGTGTCGAAGGGAATGTTCATACTTTTGTGGCAGAGGATTCAAGGGCAACAAAGCAAAGATCTGCAGGTGATACTCCTGCTGCTCTTTCCATGCACCTTCAGGTGTCAGTGTTTGGGATATATTTTATACAATACCAGACACTGAAACACCTTCTCTCTTGAGTCTCTTGTAACCACTTTGCTGTTTATTTAAGACCTATTTAGTAAATGTGAGTTTTCTGTTGTTGTTTTTTTTTTTCTTCGTTCGTTGTTATGCTTTGTTTTTTTTAATTGACATTGATAATGAAATCAAACCATTTTGTTCAAAGTGGAGGATTAATTCCCTCTGATGCTTTTGATTTGTGGCCATTGGTGGAGATCATGTAACAGCAGATCCAGTGCTGGCATGGACTTCCCTGTTGAGTCTTCCCACAATGTGAAGGCCATGCAATCACTAGGAAGGCTTAAGAGCTCACCATATAAATTACAAGCAATTAGAGAAATGTGACCTTGACACAGTGTTGTGAGAACAAAGTATTGGAGCAAACGAGGATCTTCTTCTTCTGCAGAGTCAGGGAATGGTGGATGGGAAAAGGCAAACTGTCTTATCATATTTATTTTTGGGGAGAAGGAAGGCAGCATTTTGGAGCTAGTTAATCACAAATTTATTATTCTGAGTTTGGTGATGTTGTACTGAGGTTCCAGTAGATTTTTTTTTTTTAATACTAGATATCTACCCCTTGGGTACTGTGGATGTCACATTCTTTCATTCATGTTCTCATGAATTCAGTTTCGTACAGAAGTCTGTGTGTCCTGCTTGTCAGATGGTCTCCTGTTTCAGTTCTCTTTTTCCTTTAAACACAGCTGTTGGAGCTGTTTGACAGCGAAGACCCTCGAGAACGAGACTACCTAAAAACAGTCTTGCACAGAATTTATGGCAAGTTCCTGGGTCTTAGAGCATTTATCCGAAAACAGATTAATAATATTTTTCTACGGTAAGTTGTGGAAGAAGATGCTTTTCACTTATGAATGCTTTAGGAAACTGATATATCGCTTATATTTAACTTTTCTTTTTTTAGATTTGTTTATGAAACTGAACACTTCAATGGCGTAGCTGAACTGTTGGAAATTTTAGGAAGGTAAATGAGTCTTTATTTATTATCTAACTCAGACTTCCCTTGTGGACACGTCAGGGTAGTGTCAGATTCGGAAAAAGTATTATGATAATCCCTGATTCTGAAAACAGATGTGTGCACATGCTCATCTTTAAGCCCATGTGCAAATCCCTGTCACATCTTTGCCAAGAATATATAACTACATGGAAGTTACAGCCAAAGTGTTGGATTGATTTTATGTGTCTGAGTCCATTAAATACTGCACACTTCATCCTTATGTGCTGGAGGATTATTTTCTTCTGAGCACACTTAGCAGAGTGAATGTTTTGAGTGAATCTAATTTTGATAGGTTAGTTACCTTGCTTACATGAATTTGCAGACCACATAGACAGGGTCTTATCTGTTTGGCAGCAGGTTTGTGCAGCTGTTTATGTGATTATTCCTCATGGGAGCTGGATTGCTACCTAGATATGTAGTGCCCTGCTAATATAAAGCAGGACCAAAGTCAGCACCTGTTTACAAGTGCTGTTTGTAAACAGGTGCTGACTGCTAAATATATTTTAGCCTACAAAGTGCTTGTTCAGACCTCGGTATTGCTCTCTGTGATGATGACACTAACAAATATTTCTTTTCTAATTTCCAGTATTATCAATGGTTTTGCTTTACCTCTCAAGGCAGAGCATAAACAGTTTCTGGTGAAGGTGCTGATCCCTTTACACACTGTCAGGAGTTTATCACTCTTCCATGCACAGGTAGAAATTATGAAAATATTTTCTGTTCAGTAAGAATTAGATATATATTTTTAAGATTGCTTTGTAAATTTAATTACATGTGCATAAAAAGTGAGGGGAAATTCTAAATGTTGAAAAAAAATAAGTAGATTTTTTCAGAAATTAATTTGGTATCCTTTATATAATAAATATCTAGCTTTTGATCTGATTAGATAATTAAAAGCGTAACGTGCATCTGTAATATTTTGGAAATTTTATTTAGTAGTTTAGCTCTCTGTCTAGGTTTACCTCTCTGCTCTTGCCTGATTTTCACAGGTTTGTATTTCCCATTCTCTTTCCCAAGAGGATGTTTGGGTTTCCTTAGTCTTGTGCTGTCAAAGCTCTTCTTCACCCTGGCAGCCTTCTGAATACTAATACCAACATTCTTTCATTTCATATTCTCCCTCTCAGATTCCTTAATACGGCATTTATGGTCTCATACATTTTTTTATACATTCAGCTTTCATGATGTAATTTTTCCTCTGATAACTGCTACCTGTTGCCTTTCCCTCTGATTTTCAGGTAGTGCAGTATTTCTTATGGTGATAGGGCTCTGCTTTCCAAGTATGTTATTCCAAGTTTTAGTTGTCGACTCACCTTGCAAGAATTCTCATGACTTTGCTGTATAAAATTAGTAAAAAAATAGAGTTTAAGAGAGTACCAGAAGCTTCAAAACATTGCTTGTATGACTATATTTAGAATTACAAGTTGTTCTGATTTTTGTTTTATATGCTATTTTGTCACTCTAATTGTTCTTGTAAAGTGTCCTCTTGTTTCTCATAAACTGAACTTTGAATGGATTTGCACAGTGCAAACTGCATCTCAGTCTAAAAATGGATGTAGTTTGAGAGAGCTGAATAGCATCTTGCCTTAAGTGTCTCTTTTTAAACAAGTTGGGGGGTTGTGGTTTCTTTATAGAAATGTTCTAATTTTGTTTTTGTAAATTCTTACCTCTTCACAGCTGGCATATTGCATAGTACAGTTTCTGGAGAAAGACCCCTCACTCACAGAACCAGTAAATATTTCTTTCATATTTCTTTTTTTTTTTCACTATGGATGATTTACCCTGTAGGGAAAAAATAAAAAATCTAACTTCTTTTTTCCTTCTAATTTAGGTCATTAGAGGTTTAATGAAATTCTGGCCAAAAACCTGCAGTCAGAAAGAGGTAAGTGATATACTAGTATTACAAAAATAATAGTTATTTTGCTCTAAAGCGTAATAAGCAGGGAATCTTTAAATCGTGGTTGATAGCACATGCTGTATTTATTTTTAGCACATGGTATTATTTCTTGTAGATGATTTTTCAGTACTTCAGTTCTAATTTTTTGAACAGTTTTGACTGCGAAAAGTTTGATAGCCGTGGTTTCTATTCACACAATTAGTCCTGGTACTTCTGCAGAGAATTTTTTAGAAAGGAGAAAATAAGCATTGAGGATAGGTTGGAGAACTCAGTTAGATTGGAGTTTTTGTATGAAGGCAGTATTTTTCCAGTGAGGATGAAAGACATTTTATGAGGTGTTTACCTACTAAACATGTAAAAGATGCAATTAAACATGTACTTTTTCATTTCAGATGCAAATCAGAGTTTTCCTAGTGAGGTTTTGTGAAACAGCAAAACTGTTTTTTCAAATATTGCTCTCAATAATGAAGTAAAAATAGGAGAATCTCCTTAGTTATTAAAATTTAAGCTTTGGTTGTTCAGATCTTTGTATGAGACAAGGTATTCAGCATGGATGTATATACTGGTTCAATTATGAATTTAGTTCAAAATACTTTAAATGCAGCACTTGAAGAAACTTGTCCTTGTTTTAAGGGACTGAGTCCAAAAGCTGCCAACGTAGAACTGATTACGTTTTTTGAGAGAGGGTCTCACTGAGCTAGTGAGGTTTCCATTTCTTTCTGAAGCAGTCCAATTTGAAGGTTACCAGCATTTTTCTCCAGGACAAGATGATTTGGAGCTTTTCTGTTCAATGCTTTCTTTTTTGTCTTTAGGTCATGTTCCTAGGAGAGCTGGAGGAAATCTTGGATGTAATTGAACCATCACAATTTGTCAAAATCCAGGAACCCTTGTTTAAACAAATTGCCAAGTGTGTCTCTAGCCCTCATTTTCAGGTCAGTGATAGAGGTTGTTCATATAGGAATGTATAGTCTCAGTTCTCTTACTCCCCCCAAATGTAAATACCAAATGTAAATATTATTTTATGTGTTGTTTTTAAATACTTGTCTTACGTGGAAGAGGATACATTGGTGTGGAAGGTTCAGTCTGAGCTCCACAAATAACTTGTTAGAGGTGTTTGGGGTTACAGCACAGAACTTGTCCTCCTGATGCTTAACCTCCTCACAAATGCTTAACCTGTGTCCAAGCAGACTTTGAGCCCTTCTCACTGTGACGGGTGACAGGTGTCTCAGGGTGACAGGTGCTGGCCCTGCAGACCATGGAGGATGGATTTGCTGCCTGGTTTTGGTGCAGTTCTTGTTTCCTGATGTGTTTCCTTCTAACCATGTAACCACGTGTCTGGTTAGAGGTGACACAAACTGTAGCCTATTTTAATCATGTTGTATAATAGAAGGAAGGGGAATAAATGGGATGTAAATGGATATGTGAAGAGGATATAGAGTTCATGGCCTATAGTGTCTCCATATTAAGCCTGATCTGTCCTGATGTGACTTTTCAGCTCTTCCTTGGACTGCATCTTTTTTTTAATCATAATTCAGATCAGCGTCCTCCTTCCTAACCTCCAGCTCCTCTCCAGGGTAATTACTGTCCTTGGTACCTTCCCCACACGTAGAATTTCTCCTCTTATCCAGCCCAGCTACTGGGGCTTTCCCCCGTCTCCTTCCTCTGGTATCCCAGCACTGCTGTTTTTTCCCAACTGCACTCTTCCTGATTTTGAGGGAAAGGGTGATGGGAAGTCTCTCTGCTCTTCCTTCCCTTCCTCAACTGCAGCACTCACGGATGCTGTGTCTGCACCCAGGCTTCAGTGAGCAATAACACAGTGCTGAGGAAATAGAGAGTGGGTGCTGTGGGACCAGAACTACAGGATAGAAACTTAATTCCATTAATGCATGTTATGCTACTGATTTGAATTGAATTCCCAAACTAATGATTCCTGTTAGCTCATCTTTGTGGAGTTTCGCTGTGATTTGTTTTTCCTTCAGAAAATTACAAAATTACAGGTATCTGAAGTCCTGTTAATATTTTATTTCTTTGACTCAAAGGTGGCTGAAAGAGCGCTGTATTATTGGAATAATGAATACATCATGAGTTTGATAGAGGAGAACTCAAATGTTATACTTCCCATCATGTTTTCCAGCCTTTACAGGATTTCTAAAGAACACTGGAATCCGTAAGTTTGTGCATTTACACTTTTATCTTACCACTTGACATCCCACTGATGAACTTAGGGAATGTCTGCTGAAGAACATCTGAATGGGAGAGGTGCAGACTCAAAGCTGCTCTGAGCAAATGCAACTCTGTTAATGCCAATTTATATTAGTCTGCACTTGAGCTTGTCTCAGTGTTCTTAATTAACTGGTATGTGTACAAGTATCACTACCTTGTGGGATAAAAATAGGCCTTCTCACGAGTTGGAAAAAAGAAATTAAATGTTACATTGTTATTGAAGGAAAAGTGTTGCTCATCAAGTGTTTCTCCTGCACAGTTTTTTATAACCGGGTTGGCTCTTAAGCCTGATTGTAAATTGTCTAGAAGAATATCACTTGGCATTAATAAAGCTTTGTGGCTGCATTATCAGCTGATACCTCTGGGAGACTTTTGGTGTTGGCATTTTTTTAAGCATCCATAAAACATACAGGCAGTATATTCTTAGGTTGGGTTGCTTTTTCTGTTCTCTGTGACAATAATTGAGCAGTTACTTTATATTGATACCATGATCATTTATTTTAAACTGAATTGCCTAGTAAAAAGTGTTTTCATGAAAAATTCTATTATAGTTAGATGACGTATATCCTATATTTTAGTTGGAAAGTTTTTCTAAGTCAAGATGATTAGTATTTGTATTTTTAATGAGCTTTGTTATGTTCAGGTCCCAGTTGCTTTGAGACCTTACTCTAAAATCTTTCATCTTTTCAAGCACTGGTCTTTTTGTTTTGTACCTAGTCAAACTCTCAAGTTTGTGTGCTTACATGACAGATTTAATTTATTTAATTACAGAGGCTTACATGCTGGAAAGCCTCTGTAACTTAACACTGGTCACAGAAGGACTCTTTCATGGCACAGAACTCCAGTACCAGTCTCCAACCTTTTACATTATGCACTGGGATACTTCTGGTAATGAGAATATTCCAGTATCCCAGATCACAGAGTTTTCATACCCATCGAAATTTTGTTACACATGCCAGGTAAAGGCACATCTAAAATAAAGGAGATATTTAAAGAATTTTTATATTTATAAGAAAATTTTTCATGTAGGCAACAAAAATGAAGGTTTATTTAAAGAGATGAGAGAGACAGGGGTGCGTGGGAAATGGCACATAGTTTGTGTGCTGTAAGGATTAGCTCCAAAGGTTCCTGGCACTTGTACTGTTGATTCACTGCCTCCTGGCTGAAGAGCTGCTTCTTAAGCAGCCCTGGTCTGAATATGACAGCCAGAGTAGTAGATCAGGAACTGTGAAAGGGAAAATGAATATGAACTGTATGAGCACAAGGAAATCACTCTTGAAATACAGCTTTGTATTTTGCATAGATGCACTAAATATTCAGCTTCACAGAAGAGTCATAAGGAAATATGAATCACTTTCATTTTGTGTTTGAATTCTATTCCTTCTGCCAGCATTGACGATTTGAATCTCTGAAGTTCAGAATTGCTCCACAGCATGAGGGAAGAGACTGTAGTCATGTGTAATAGCTTTCTGTTGTTGCCTTTTACCCTAGAGTTTTGGCCTGCTCCATTTCAGTAGTCAGTAGGGACATGAAAGCTGATTCTCACCTTTAAGTATGTTAATCAGCAGTAGTTTTGCTGAAATCGAAGAATTTACATAACCATCCTTGTAGGAACAGCACTGGTCACAGAAAGGCTGGGAAGAGAAGGCACCTTTTATTTCACGTTTGATTTTACCTGAAACTAATGGATTCCTTTCTTCTTTTTCCATGTTTCACAGGGCTATTGTGGCTTTAGTCTACAATGTGTTGAAGGCATTTATGGAAATGAACAGCACCATGTTTGACGAGCTGACAGCCACTTACAAGTCAGATCGTCAGCGGTAACTTTTTAAAGCTTTCTTTTGTCAGCTGTGCACACGGCCTGCAGTTTAGTTCTCCCCTTACACTCAGGTGCAATTGCAGAATCTCAGACATAATAGGCACTGCCCCATTTTTGTCCTTGCCTGCTCATCAGGCTTCTCATTGCAGGATTTGAGATTGTGTGCAGGTCCTTCTTTAGCCTTTATTAAATACAGTATCCATTGCATGGTTTGGGAATCCACATTCCAAAACATTTAAGTGTATCAAGATCTTCAATAATAAAAGGAAAACAAGGGTTTAAAGGTAACACTTTGCTTAAAGACTTTCAGAAAAAAAAAGTTACACTGATGTTTGGAAAGAGATATGAGGGAAACTCCTATTTTCCAAACTGCTGTTCTGTGGGCTGGATGTGGTCTTAAAGCAAAGAAACCTTTCTCAGCCTTTTTATTTCTTGTTCAGAGGTTCTGCTGTATCTGTCTTTCAGCATGCAGGATCCATGAAATACACCACTCATAGAGGTATTAGTTCAACTCCATTGGCTTCTTGTCTTTTCTCCTATTTTCCCCTGATCTTTATTTCTCCATTACACTGCAGCATCTTTTCTCTAAATTTCACCTTATACAAAGATTAGGTGAAAAAAAGGAGCAAATTTCAGCGACTTTGAACAGGTTGCAACTTCATTTGAGTCATACCTTGGCTGTGACTCAGGGTTCCCCCTAGCAATGCAAAAGGCACTGCATGTCAGCAGAGATTTTTAGGGTAGTCCAATGTTGAAAGTCTCTTGGCTGTTGCAGCTTTTTTGACTTGTGTGGCTGGAGTAACATGGACCTTTCATTACACTTTGCTTTGTAGCCCAAAAGACCTGCACATAACAGGCTAGTTCATTAGTATGGTATTTTAATTTTAGAGACTTGTTTAGAGATACATTTAAACTAAGAAGCCAGATATTCTTGATATGTATTGATAAATTAGTGCCAATCTTGCAGTGCAGTTAAGACAAACTGTGTGGTTTCCTAGCAAAAAGGCAGAGTTTTAGGACTGATCAGCTAATCCAGCTATTCACTGGTGGACTGGAGGCACCTCGGTGACCTGAATCAATTTGTGGTTGCACTTTGCCCCTTAAGATGAGAAATTCTGCTCTGAAGAGGCCCAGACATTGCAGTGGTGTGTCCCATGTCTGGATAATGGGGGAAGTTTAGTGGCTGAACTGCACAAAGGATTTCTTTTGCACCTGCTGACATTGTATTTTTTTACCAAGGCTGGTGCTAACCATTTCACCATTTTTATTTGCTTGTTACAATTTTAAACTGTGAATGTATAAACCAGGGTATTTACCTTAATGTTTTCAGAAAATCTTTAACATCTTAATAAAACCATATTTCAAAAGGGTAGCTTTGATACCACTTAAAGCTTGAGGAGAAATACGTTCAATTTTAATGGCTAGGATAGGTCAAATAGGTGAGTTGGATGAGGATATCATCCTCTGACAGACCTTTAGGTAAGCAGGCATGTATTGCCTAATGATTAGAAGATAAATATTGGTAAGTAGCCTGAAAGTGTAAGGCTATTTCACTTACTCTTGTATTTAATTTTAATTACTTTCTAGTAACAATAGGCTCTTTTTTTCCCTTTACTGTTCTTCAGGGAGTTATCTGAAAGTTGTTTGTATTTTTCTGTATGTTTAAAATTCTCTTGGGAAATCAAAATTCCAAACAAATGGGCCAGATGTTGGTATGTTGACTGAATCAAAGTGTGTAGGAATGTTTCTAATCCCTTGAAATACTTCTCAAGACTTCTGTAATGTGACTGGCAGAGAATCTGTGCATCTGTCATTGTTAGATATCCAGTTCATCTAAACCTACAAGGTGATGTCATAGAACTTTGAAAGCATTTTGTGCCTTGCAGTCTCAAGGAGATTTGTTCACAGTTAGCTGTGGCAGAGACAGGAAATTTAGAAAGCAAACAAGGCAGGTAAAGTAAATGTTAGGTTTGCTGTTTAATTTTCTCAAATCAGCCACTAAAGTCTGTTGTTAAAGCAAATGCTACCTAGATCTTGAAGGAATTTAGTGTGGAAAACAAGTAACTGACTGAACAAAAGGCACATCTTGTAGGTTGAGCTTTGCCTTGGTTGGTGCCTAAGCTGGGAAGCCAGCAGCCAATGTAAAAATAAAAATAAGTAAAAATAGTGATTCTGAAAGAATCAAGGAGTGCTTTCTAGAAAGTTGCTTTATAAAGCATTAATTATCTTTAATCACTTATAAAGTGATTTATAAGATTACTTATATCTTAAATAGACATAAAAATAATTGCATAACTTAGTCCAAAATGTTAATTTTTATAATTTTGATAGATCAGTTCTGTGGTAAAAGTCCGCTGCATTTTTTAGTTCCTCATGGCAAATTAGTGTCTATGAACACTGCCACTTTGCTCAGCTGACATTTTATGCTCTTCTCATACTGCTTTGTTTAGTTATATTTATGTAACAATTTTTAGGTAACAAAAAGGAAAAAAAGAGAAAATATTAAAAAAGAAGGATAATAAATATATGTTAGGAAAATTGCAGTTGTGTTCAAGAAATTAGTGCAGCTATTTAATGTCAAATATATTTTTTTTTAACATGAATATTATAGTTTTCTCTCCTGCTAACTCTTTGTTTTATTTCATCTGTCAGTGAGAAGAAGAAAGAGAAAGAGCGTGAAGAACTGTGGAAAAAACTGGAGGATTTGGAATTAAAGAGAGGTCTTAGACGTGATGGAATAATTCCAACTTAACAAAAAAACAAAACAGCATTATTAACCTGTGGAGTCACACATTTATGTAGTAGAAGATGGAGCAACAGTTTTCTGTATTGTGCAACTTTACAGTAGATTTCACATTTGTTTCATTATTACAACAGCACTGTATATACCTGTCTCTAAGTAAAGGAAAAAAATAAGGACTTCAATCCAAAGTTTGGACAACAGATGGACTTCTCAGAACTTTGCAAACATAATCATTGTTTTAACCCTTCTTTAAAACCAGTCTTCAAAGATCTGTTGATGAAAATTGCAATGTCAGATTCCATTGTCAGGACCTGTTCCTTATTTATCATTAGCAGAGAGTATAATACAACTTTCAAATGTGAACAATCTTAAAATTTAGCTTGTCTTTCTGCTAAACTGTTACGTGTATTTATAGTAAAAGAGAAAAAAGACTGTCATTTCCTTATGAGTTTGTGTAACATCCTCCTTCTCTGGATAACTTTACTGTAATTTGACTTTCTTTTCCTTTTGCATATCTTCATAAGTTGAATGTCCATTCAGATCAGGGCCATGAAAAACATTGGTCCTGAATAAAAGTTTTGTTTACTGGTGTGAGCAGTTTTTTAGTACCAGGCTGTCTCTGGTGCTTCCTTAATTTGAACATTAGGAATTAAAAAACAAGTAGGTGATAAACATAGTAGGAAAGGGAGCTTTGGATTCGTGCACCTATTTATTGCAAATCCAAATTAGTGTCCACAATCCTTGGAAAAAAAAAAAAAAAAAAAAAAAGGGCAGTGGTAACACCCTGGACTTCAATACCTGACCAGTATTAGTGATGCAGCATTGGACACACGTACCAGAGTTGGTTTTGAAACACCAATTGCTAAATTATTACAGTATGTTCTTATTGGACCATTCAGAAAGAATAAAGACACATGCTGAGCAACACAAGCATTAAATTGATCTCCAGTGGTCATGGATTTAATTGGAAATTGAGTTGAGATAGCAGTTTGGAGAGTTTGGAGTTGTTGCCTTACTTTTTAATATGTATTTATAAAGTGTTCCAGCAAAAGAGGATGTAGCCTCTAAGAAACATACTCTAGTGTTTTTGTGGTTCTAGTACTATTACTCATCACAGTACCGGCCCTATGGTCTTAGCTGGAAAGGATTCTGGATAATACACTTCTGCATTCTCATCTGGATGCTCATTCCTAACTACTGTATTTGTTACCAAAAGTGGTTCTACAAATGCTACTGAAAAAAAAAAAAAAATTCTGGAAATCCTAATGTTCTGAGTATTAATAATAAAGTTTAAAATGCTTTTATATCAAAGGTGCATTGTGACCAAATTGTTTAAAACAAAAGAGGAAAAAAAATACAAAAACAAAGAAGAGGGCTGTATTATAAGTATACATTATTGGCTATCTGCTTTGTATTTGAAAGTGGAATCTTACATCTTTGGTAGGTAAAATGCTGATAAGACTTCTGTACAGTATATATTTAGCTAATGCAGTTGCATTATTCTATACCGGAAGGTATGTGTTTCAGGATTTTTCTCCAGGATGCTTTTGAACTGTTATAGACATACAACAACAGTGAATTGATAATCCTAAACCATCAATCCAGCAGTATTTACAGTATAAAAATGAATTGGTGTTCATGAGTCTTTGTGATAGTTGCAAACATGAATTTATGACCTGTTGCCATTGATAGAAATACAGTATAAATACAAGCTTGTATATTTTTCTTCCTACCATTTAAATATACAGTAGAATTTGAAGTTTTCTTGTTTTCAGGCACAGAAAAAAGGTAAAAAAGAATTCCCTCCTAGACTACTGACTGTTTCAGGATTATCAGGTCACAGTTTGTACTCCTGGGTCTGCACACACAAATGTTGTAAACTCAAGGTTTTGTAAGAAGTTGACACTGTTAATTCTGGAAAAAAAAAAAAAAAATGGAACTAGTCATATGCAACACCAAACACAACATGATTTTATGGGATTATTATGAGCTTCTTTTAACAACATTGACTGGGACGCAATGTAAATTAGGCAGTTACTGTCATAGTTGAAACATTTTATTTTAAAGTGCTGAAGCAAAGGTGCAAGCTGAAATACTGAAGATTAAATAAATTTATAACAAATCATGTCCCTTAGCCCATTGATTTTGACAGTCTTTTATTTTAATTACCAAAAAAAAAAAAAAAAAAAAAAGAGAAAAAGAAAAAAAGAAAATAACTTGCTAGTGTGATTTTTGTGTGAAATGATCATTTCACAGTGCAAGGGGGTGGACTCAAACTCATGCTCAAAGACTGTGTTCTATTGTGAAAAACTGAGAAACAATGGAGGAATAAAACTTCGTGTTTTTCACCTGGTGGAGTAAAACACAACAATGTGAAATTAGAAAAAGCACCTTGTCCTGTACTTAGAGTTTAGGTGAGTGTTGTTTGCTCATAACTATTTTTGGTTTTTGCCATGTCATTCTGCCATTGATCATACAAAACTGATGAGAACCTGGTGGGTTGCAATATTTCGTGGCCTCTGCCGCGGGGACAGCGGGGAGCGTCTGACGTTTCTAGATGATTTATCACTTCTGAGAAGGAATGTTCCTTTAAGGAGAAGGAGAGATGATGTGCTGTTGTTATGAAGTCACTTGACTCTAAAGCTGGGTGATGCACCTGAGGAAGCTCCTGCTGCCAGGATCCCACGTGTGTGTGCCGCAATCCCGGCGCCGTGTCCGGCCCCGCAGGGCTCCCACTGCTCCCGCTGGAGCTGCAGGAGGAGGAAGAGGAAGGCAGCCCGTGGGCCCAAGTGTGATCAGTGCGTCATAAATTACGCTTTTGTTTGCTTCTTGAGTTCCACAAACCACCTTTGTTCGTGTCAATGTTGTTCTTGACTGCTCGTCCGGCTGGAGTTGGGTGGTCCTGCGTGTCCTGGGCCACAGCGGCCTCAGGGGGAGGGTTGAGCATTGTCTGCTCACAGGAAAGAGCTGCGAGGGCATTGGGTCATGGGGATGTAACAACTGTACAAGTAAAGTTCCTCTCATACACTCTGAATTGACCACATGTTGCTTTCTTCAGCCTGCACGTCTCCTTTACTGTTTTCCTTTCGTTGCTTTCGAGTGTTTTTTTGTCTCACTTCCAAAGGTTGGAATGCTTTAAATAAAAGTATTCTAATGCCACTGGAGTGTTCGCTAGCAGGGTTTTACAGTAAATTTAATCTTGGTTTTGTTAGCATAAGTAAAAGGGTTTAATTTATTTTTTTATCTGTTCTCATATATGGAAAAATCGAGGGTGTTGGAGCCAAGAATTGCTTGAGCAAGAAATGCAGCAGCTGTACTTACATTATACGTGCGTAAGTACAGCCTTAGGCTCTCACTCGGAAAAGAAAATATATTAGGAGCTCTAAAAAGCTCTTTATTGTTTTGTGAGGGGTGGGAAAGATGAGATTCTTCGCCCTTAACTGACATAACTTCCTTTTAGTTCTCTTTGAAAACAAAAATGCCCTTTTCTCTAAATTGTGTGACACCACAATCCCAAAGCCCTTAAAGAAGACTAAAGTGATGATGCTCAAGGTTGAAGAATGTTTTTATTTACTTGTAGCTCTTATAATTTGGCTCCTGTGCTTCCCTTAGCAGCTCTGGAGTGAGCCATGAATTAGTTTTTCCTAGTTGGCATGTGCAGCAGATTTTATGTAGCCCAGTTCTCCATTTTGAACTCTGAAACAGCATCTTGGAACAGAATGGAACTGCTTTTGGTTGAAAACTTTTATCCAAGTGTTGCTTCCCATCCACAGAAGCGTGCGCTTTTTATCACGACCTCTCTGAGTAAGAGTTTTTGTTACTTGGATCACCTGCTGTAAATATGTTGTATTCATAACCTCATGGAGCCATGAGGAGTTTTCAAATATAAATAGTACCGATACATTTCTTCTTGTTGTCCTATTTTTGATTGTAGTATAGCAAATGACCTGTCATGCTTTTTGTTTCAAGGTTAGCATTAGATTCATAGATCTTAATATTTTAGCATTTCATTGTTTAAGCAGGAGAGGGCAGCAAAAGTTCATTTTTCCCCATAGGAATGCTCTGGTCCCATTACTGTTTTTAAACTTAGGTGCATCTAACTATCTGTGGGTAGGGGGGAAAACCGAAACTTTTTTATATATATTAAAAGGTGCATATGAAAATATATAGACTGGTCCAACCAGACTGTAAAAATGTCTTCTACTCTATATCCAAGTAATAATAAAAATACCTTCCACCTCTGGATAAAGTACAAACAGGTCTTAAACTCTTGGATTCAAATGTCATTCTTTGGAAACAGTTTACTTTCTTAAAAATGGTATCAAAGAAACTCAAATTCAATGGTGCTCCCCGCTATAAATGTGTTATCTTCCTCTTTTGCACATGCTCAAGAGGCTCTGTACTGTGGGTGCATCTAAATAAAGAAGCAATGAAGTGTTTTCCAGGTGCTTGGCTTTTTATTCCACCTCCTCCCATCTAAACTTCGTGAGCCTTTTCAGCAGTGAACTTGCAGCAGCCAGGTACCATCCTCATATATGACATGTAAGGACTCATGTCTGGAGGAGAAAAACCAACCAAAAAACGAAGCAGTGAGGTGGTAACTTAAATTTCAGCCAGAATTGCCATAGTAAACACTCGATTGTCATTAAGTTAATTTTTTTCAGAGGTCCTCTGATGATGGTGAGTATCCTTGTACCTCACACAACCTCTGCTGTGAGGGAGGTCAGGAGCAGTGGGAGCAGGAAAGAGGCACTAAAGCCACACAGTGTTCTCTGGGAACCCTCTGAGCCTTACACTTTGCAGCTGGTGAAGGCATTTGTTCCTTTATGGCAGCATTCTAGTGTTTCAGTCCTTGTGCTGTTGTGCCTTGCAGTTTGGAGGTGAAGGAAGGGCTGGAGATGGTCACATACATGGGGAAAAGAGCCATGGATAGAGCCTGGAAAGGGGCACTGCAAGTGGGTGGCTTTAGCAGCAGTGTAGGAGAGCTAGCTGGTTGCTTCAATAAAATGACAAAATATTTATTAAACATCTGATTTTTAAATACCACGGTTTTTACAGGATTTATTCCAATAGTCTAATCCTTAATTCTTTCATTTTTTTTCCCCCCAACTTTAATCTTAATCAGTTGGATCTTGCCTTTGTTAGAAGAGCTCATTATCACAAGTCTTTAAATACTTGTAAGATAATATTCAGATCACTTAACAACTTCCTGTCTCTCTCTTATTGCAAGGCGAGGATTCTCTAAAGAAGTTTTAAAAAAAAAAAAGAACATGCAGTACGTTGGCCTCCAGGGTAGGATTTGTCTTCTTACTTGCAAGTTAGAAATAAACCTTTACAGGATTAGAATTAAAAACTTAAATTAGTTTCCTACTTTCAGGAATGATAATTGCTTTGCTAATATTTCACCTTGGTCTTTCTGAGGGATGTTTTTGTTTCTCATACAGCAGCAGAATGTCTGGTTTATCTTGCATTGAGTTTGGGCCTCAGATCACAGAAGTGTAGCCTATGAAAGTAGTTTTGTGTGCAGGTAGAGGCTGTTCCCAAGGCTGCATTAATTAGTGCCTCAGTGTAATTTGAAGGAATAGCTTTGGAGTTAAACTGGACACTGACACAAAGTCTCAAATTATGATCTGTGGTTTTAAAGATCAAACACTGGAGCTGAAGCTGAAGCAAATATCCTGAATTTGTTAGTAAGTACCTTGAAAGCAAGTGTACTAACCCACTGAGTGAACACAGGCTGTTCTGGGAGTTTCCATGACATGAAAAATGGTCATAGAAAAACTTTATCTTGCACTATTTTTATGTTTGGTTTTGTTTCTCCCCTGTCCCTCTTGTCTATTCAGTATTATCCCCCCTAAAGTCACTGAAGGTGTGAGAAGTCGGGGGTCACTTAGGAAGGATGGAAAGCTTGAGATGTGTTTTCTTAAGAAAAGTCTGGGTTTTATACAGTGGTTCATACTTCAATACACACTTGAAAGTATCTGAGAACTTGACATTATCCCTGGAGCTGGGAAGGGCTTCCAGAAAGAATGAAAGGAATATTCTATACACCACCTGAACCTTGTCTTAAATTACATTCTTAATTTCTTACTTTGCAAGCTTTTCCTTGTGTAAGAAGCCTCTGCACTTCCCTGGCAGAGGAAGCAGTGACCCAGCAGTGAGTATTCCTGGAGCCCCAGCCACAGCAGGAGCACGCTGGGGCAGAATGGCTCTGACAGCCAGGAGGGAAAGACCTTGTGTTAGCACAAGGATTTGTGCAGCCCTCCAGCAGCAAAGGCAGAGGTTGCCTGCAAACCTTTTGTGAACTGAGCAGGCTTGGGTCAGGTTTGAATCTTTGCCTTCTGAATCTTCAGCACACATGGTTGAGCTGCCTGAGCAAACTGGACCAATGATCCAGCTCAGTTTTAGGTTTTAATGTTAATTCTGCAAAGTGTACTAAGCAGGGTTGCAGTTTATGCTCATCTGTCATCCCAAAGGCTATGCAGCAAGTCCCCTGCATTTTTAGGTATTTGGCAATGGATATGATGTGTATGAGTGGAAGATTGCTGAATATTTCTTTAACTGTCTCCAACCAACATGGGCATCTGCATTACATAATCTTCCATTTCAGGCATCTTGGAGGCATCAGGCTTAAGTCTGCAGATGCCAAATCTTGGAGTAAACTGTAGCTTGGCAAAGGACACTCTTGATTTCTGGAGGAAGGAAATGTGGAATTCAGACAGTAGTAATTAGTTTGTTAGTCCACAGACTATTTCACAAGCACAAGGGGATATTATTGCTATTTACTCTCCATGACACTCATCAGACAATAATTGTCACGGTTAGTGGATATGCACATTTCAAACATGAGTTCTGGCCTGACAAAAATGACTCAGGAATACAAAGAAAAGAATATTTCCCACTGCAGTGTGGTTCCCCCAGCCCCTCTTTCCCCTGTGCTGCACTAGGTTCTGCAAACACAGATGTAAGGACTTGTAATGGGCTGAATTTAAGCAAAATGTACTGTTCTAGTTGAGATTATCAGAAGGGGAACATAACTACAAACCAGGGGGCATTTCAGCCTTTTCCAGGCAAATCCCTTTTCATGTGTTCAGCTAAAGAAATGGGATTTTTTCTTAGAGGTCCTTCCACCAGATCACGTTGTTCCAAGCTCTGTCTGATCTGGCTTGAACATTCCTAGGAATGGGGCAGCCACAGCTTCTCTGGGCAGTGTGTGCCAGGGCCTCACCACCCTCATAATAAAGAATTCCTTCCTAATATCTTGTCTAACCCTGCCCTCCATCAGTCTGATGCCATTCCCCCTTGTCCTCTCACTACACACCATTGTAAAAAGTCCTCTGATCAATATCTGCAAAGATCCAAAGCTCACAAGCTTCATGAGCCTTTTGGATTCTGCTGCTAATACAGCTTTGACAGGCCAAGCACGTGCAAGAATTCTTGCTTGCTTGTAGATTTTTGTCTGAATTTGGGACAGCAGAGGTGGCTGCTTGTCCCATGGAATTTTAGTCCCTCAACTTTCAACTTTTTCAGCTTCTTTTTTTTCCCTGAACTTTTCATCTGGATTTTTTGCACTAGGTGTGTGTTACTGACTTTCTCTGCAGTTCAAATACACTCGGGTAACAAAGATCCCCTGGTTTACATCGAGTGCTTCAGACCTGACCAAACCAAGAAGGGGCCCTGGCATTCAGGTGCAAGGGAACACTCTTCCAGAAGGAATCAGTGTGCCCAGAATGTACCCTTTACTCTATGATTTCAGTTGCTTGGAAAAGAGATTAACTAAATTAGACTCTCAAAACAAACACACACACACACACACACACACACACACACACACACACACACACACACACACACACACAAACACACACACACACACACACTTTCTTCTCCCCTGCCAATAATTTCTGTCATTTATATTGCTGCCAAATCTATCACCAAACTGCTTCTGACTTTCTATTCTAATTTACCAACCCCATTTAAAATCATTGACAATGATAGGTATGCTGTATATAATTTCATGGGACAATATCTAATCTATTACTAGGACTTGAAATCTAATAATTAGATTTATATGCTTGAATTAATTGCTTAGGAGAACAGAATCTATAAATAAGCCATTTAATGTCATAGTGACTTCTTTTTTAATTTGGGTGTCAATTAGTCACTGATGTAGAATATCCTGTTTTGATTGCATCATCAGTGCAGCAGGGAGTGTGGGCATGGAATCCAGATCATGCAACAATACGTAAAAGTTGATTCTAATGCTGAAGTTGTTGCTTCAACATAAGCCTGATTTCATGGGATTGCTATTGGGCCAGCCTGCATTCATTGTGGCAGGGTAGTTCAAGGCAGAAATGGATTCAGTTTTATATCCCACTGCTTTATTGACCACAAACAGAAAAATCAGATGAAAGGAAAACATTTCTATCACAACCTTCTTTTTCAATAGCCAGGGAGGAAAAATACAGGTAAGGCTTAGGGGCAGTGATTTCAAGCTTGCTATGGAAATGCTGGTAGTCAGTTAAACTTCTGTGACCTTACTTCCACACTGGCTTGTCTCCTTCTGTGCTGCCTGACTTGGCAGCAGATGAACTCCTTAAAACACAGCTTTAAAATGTATTTTCCTTTACTGTAACCTTGAATTGTTTTCCATGTGTTCACATTCTCTCATTCCCATCCATTATCCCCATCAGGCTGTTCATGCTAATACATTTCCCAAGTAGTGTCTCACCTTCTGCAAGTGTCTCTCTCCAGAGCTGGGGCTGTTATCTCTCTGCCCTCAAAATGAGGACTGAGAAGGTGAGAGGAGGAGGAGGAGAAGGGTTTCTGGCATCCTGTGCCAGAGGGGTGGGAGTGTGAGGCATGCAGGGAGGACATCTCTGCTCCCTGTGTGGTTCCTCTTTTCCCTGAGGAGGGAGGGCTGTGGGATAACCCTCACTCACTCTCCATTGGATCCCCAGTCCTTAGTTTTTTCCATCCCACCACACATTTCCCTGAGTTCTTCACTTCCCAAAGAATCAGATTCCTGGAGGGGAGGATGTGCAGAAAAATGGTTTGTGTTAGTCTGGAATAGAGTTCGTTCCTCTGCAGAAGGGGATTTTGTTTAAAGATAAATCAGATGGTTTTCTATCCAAGGCTAAGGTTTGGGTTTTTTTAAATATTGTATTATTTTTACCATGACTTCACTAATATGAGCTTGAATTATGGAGATCTTGCCTTTTCCAAGTACAGAAACACGACAAGACAAATTAAGCACAGCTCTTCTGTAAACTGCAGGACTTAATTCTCTTCCTGCCAGAGTCAATGATGGAAGTCCTGTTGCTGTCACCAAAAGTAAAATAAAGATCTGTGAGGAGATTGGACAAATCTGCTGTGTCTATGTGGGAAAGTGGTCAGTACTAACAGGGTGACGTGGGCTCATTTCCTCTTCCTGCAGTAAATTGATCCTATTCATATCACCCACTATTGTGTGTACATCATCTGCATGACCTCTGGAAAGCTTTTATGGATGTGAGCTTCAGAGAGAATGTGTGATCCCAGTTTGCTTCCTGCCTATTTAACAATGACACCCATCAGCCCCAGAGAAAAACGGATTAAATCTCTGCTGCACTATTTGTGATCTGTACCTGAGCATTCAGGTAAACACTTCAGCACAGCAGTGAACCCAAACCCTGGGATGTTAAGTGAGGCAGTTTTTCTGAGGCTGTCTAGACACAATGTCTGCCTACAAAAGAATTTGGTTATGAACAGGGCAGCATTGTTCAAAAGGTGTTATTCTGCTACTGGGGAAATGGAAAGGATTTTTTATTTTTCTTTCAGGAGCAGGGAACTGCCCTTTCCTGGTGCAGTTGTCATTTCATGATTGGTGTTACTAAAACTTTCCTCCTTTGAGATTCTCCATTATTATTAATTACATAAAACATGCTGTCTTGCAAAAAAACCCCCAAAAAACCACTGCTCCCCTATTCTTTGACATGAGAAAAAAATAGAAAGAAAGCAGTAAAACTTCACTTGCTTTGTTTGGAGAATATCAAATGCATCCAGGAGAGGTGTTTTGTATGGACTGCAGTAAACATCACTATGATACTGAGAAGCAAGGTGTGTACCATCAGTTTTGGCACCCTGTAATGGAAGTGGACAAGCATTTTGTAGAGTGTGGAAAAAGGGAGTTTGCATGGAGTGTGCTGCTCTGCCCCAGACCTGAGAGCAGAGGAGACACTGGGCAAAAATGTGGGTTTGGAATGAAGTTTTAAAGATGGAGGTGCTACAGTGAGGTGAAAAGACCAGTGAAAATCTGTTCAAACATTTATCTGCCTTGAAAGATAATCAGATGTTTATGGAATTAAGGAGACAAGATGTTTTGGAAGATGTCACGTGTCTTATGTCCAAGAAAACACTTTACTCCGATTGCCCAGTGTATCAGGACAGGGCTGTCAGTCAAAAGCTCAATCTGGATTTTTTAATCTGACTGCATGGGGGTGCTGCTCTACAGTGGCTGAACATGAGCTGGGTGTGCCCAGGTGGCCAAGAAGGCCACTGGCATCCTGGCCTGTATCAGCAACACTATAGGCAGCAGGAGCAGGGCAGGGATTGTCCCCTGTGCTGGACACTGGTGACACCTCAGATCCTGGGTTCAGTTTTGGGCCTCTCACTACAAGAAAGATATTGAGGGGTTGGAGTGAGTCCAGAGAAGGGAACAGAGCTGGGGAAGGGTCTGGAGCACAGGTCCTGTGAGGAGCAGCTGAGGGAGCTGGGGGGGCTCAGCTTGGAGAAAAGGAGACTCAGGGAAGACCTTACTCTATACAGTTCCCAAAGCTGTGGCCATGTGGGGGTCAATTTGTTTTCCCAAGTAACCACGAATAGGACAAGAGAAATCATCTCAGGTTGTGCCAGAAGAATATTTAGACTGGGCATTAGGAAAAATTTCTTCACCAAAAGGGTGGTCAAGCACAGGCAGAGGCTGCTCAGGGAGATGAAATTACCATTCCTGGAGGTATTTAAAAGATTTGCAGATGTGGCACTTGGGGACATGGTTTAGTGGTGGGTTTGGCAGTGCTGGATGAACAGCTGGACACAAGTATCTTAAAATTATTTTCCATCCTTAATGATTCTGTGGTTTTACCTGTCCTTGTATGTGACTATTTTAGGCTGGCCTCTGTGTGGGGTTTGGAGAGGTTGTTTCCTTCCCTTCAGTGCTGAGGAGAGGGTAACAGAAGGAGTGGGGAGCTTTATTTAGTGCCTTCAGTAATTTCCTGTTTGCATGTGCCAAACAGGTTTGGCAGAGGAGAGATTCTGAGTAACACCATGTCTAGATGAAATGCCCCATGCCGTTTAAAAAAATGTATGAAAATTCAATGTCCAATGGTTTTGGTGATAAAATCTCCTTGACAATGATGCCAAGAAGACCACACTTAAAGAAGCGTTCCATGGTTTGAAGTTCCCACTTTCCTGTGACATGGAGAATCCTTTTTATTCCAGAGTTTGCCTTGGGTCAGGCAGAATCTGTGTTGCTCAGCCTGTAGCCACTGCCTGTTTCTTATGTATTAATTAGAAGGTTTGGAAAACCTTTGCCTGGACATGGTCCTGTGCATGCACTCAAACAACTTAAATGGGGAAGCAGATTAGCCAATTTTAATCTATCTGTCAACACTCTGGCTCCTTGGATTAAAAAAAAATAAGGTGATTTCTCAGTTGAAAAAGGCTGTGCAACTATGATGTCCCAAAGCTGTCATTGGCACCAGTCTCTTTAGAGACGTGTTATAGTTCCACCAGTGCTCTCCACGCTGTGCAGGGAATGTCACCCAAAGCAGGAAAATCAGTAAATGTTGGACTGTGGCTCTGGAGTTTGTTCTGTGTCTTCTTGGCATCCTGTGGCTAATCTCTGTGAGGAGGGTTTTCTAAAGGAAGTACAGACCAGCAGTTTTCCCCTTTTAGTGTCAGATTTGGCCATTGCTAACCCTGGTAAATTTAACCTACAGTGCTTGTTGCTCTTGGGTGATGCTTTACAAAGTGTTCAGAAACTGGAGCCTGCAGGACAACTGATCCCTGATGCTAATTAAAGAGGCAGACTTTAATTTTAATTTTCTAGCCTTATGTTTTGAGTCAAACCCAGCATTTTATTATCTTTCCAGCTTAATCTGTGAGTCATTTGTAATGTATTTTCCTTATAAAGCAACATCTGTACGTTGTATTCTTTACATGTCCAAGAAGTTCAGAGTCTTCTAGTACTTGGAGTCGAGTGGGAATCCCTGGGGTACATTTTGGCACACACCTCTGCAAACATACCTTTTAGTCATTTCACTGCTGGGTTAAAACTTAAATGCATGTTTGAGGATTTAAGCAGCTGGATTTCAACATCTATTTGCCACATACCAGCTGCAAGCAAAGCAAAAAATTATTATACTCAGCCATGATTTACATATTTGACCTTTGAACTTGAGAGGATATAGCTGACATTGTCAGAGACAAACACTGGATGAAGCTCTGTGAAACACGAAACTTGTCTTGTTAGGCTCTCCGATCTTTATAAATTAATGTCAGGTTTGAAAGTGTCTTTAAATGTCAGAAGTGTTTTGTTTTTATCAGGATTTATCTGTCTGATCTAATTAAAGAAGACATAGCTTACAAAGACTGTGGAATAAAAAGCATGCTTAAAGCAAGGCAGGGGTGCATAGCATTGGCACCATAAAATTGAATTTGTGGTACTCTTTTCAGTTAATCTCTATTGATTAATCCATATGCAGGAGAGTGCAGGCTCTGACCTGAACCTTCAGCTCAGGTCAAATCATTACTACTGTGATATCAGAATTTGTAAATAAGCTGTAAACTATAATGAGTGATGTTAATTAGGAAGAAATTCGTCCCTGAGTCACAGGGTGATGTGCCTGTGGCAGTGATGCTCAGAGGTGAAAGATGGACTTTTGTTATCTCTCACTCTTCTTATCTTCCTCCCCTGGTGAGTTGCTGATAAATTGGTGACTCAAGACAGACAACAGAAACCTGGGCAGCCTCTGGTACCTCAGCTGTCTCTCTATGGTGGTGGGGTTTGTTTCTGGCCTGCTGGAACCTATTTTTCTTCCTGGCCTCTGTGAGCCCTGCTGGTTCTGTGACATGGGATGCACCCACAAAGAATTGTTAAGATCAGTAGGAACAGGGTGAAGAACTTAAACTGGAAATACTCTGAGGACTCAAAGTGTTGACTGAGAGCCACATTTCCCCAGGGGATAAAAAGAGTTCAGGCTGGGATATTTGGTTTTATGTCTGACACTTCTTGCCTGTTACTGTCTGGGTCTATGCTGTGCTGAGGTTTAATTTGGCCAAGTGCCTCTTGGGGGTTTGGGACTTCTCTTTGTGTTTGTTTTCCTGGCTGGATCTTGATTAGTTCAATAGTTCTATGAGTTTATTCTGACAGGATTCACAGGAAGAAACAGTAGCTTTGTTTCAGGAGACTTCATTTCCAGCTCTGTGTAATTTGCAAACTTCACTCCTCATGAAGGCAATGTTAAAAACAGAGCATTAGCACTGGGGGTGATGTGAGTCAGACAAGGTGTCTGTTTTCCAGTGCACTGGCCATGAACAGTAGGGAAATTGTTGAATTAAGGTAATGTATCTTTGAACTTCTGTAGTTTTGACTAAGAAGGTTCATCTTCAAATTCTGAGCCCAGAGCAGCTGTGTCATTGCCCATTAGTCTGTCCTAAAAAACTAAAATGTCTTTTCAGAAAAGACTCTGAGGAAAGCTACGGAGTGCAGAAGTGACTTGAGCTGAAGTGGTTATTGTCATCCACATAAAGTCTGCATAGCATCTGTATTTATAGGAAAAATCTTTTCCACACTGCAATGAACACAGATGAAATCTCCAGGCAATTCCCTGGTGTACAATTAGAGAACCCAGCTCTCTCTCACATCAATATTCATCCAATTCCATTGGACTTCAATTCCTGAATTCAGATTCTGGGCTGAATGTGATCAGCATCATCACCATGAAGGGATAGTTTAATAGGAATGAAAATGCAGTTGTGTTTGATGACAGTGTAGGGGTGCACATGCTTCCAAAGTGCCTGTGAAAACAGAATATTACCAGCAGTGTGGTGAAGTGATGTTTGATTGCTCACTATCAGGGGCAATGCTTGACAAATGCACCTTTCCAGAGCAAGGATATTGCAGCCTTAAGAAATGAATCTCCTTACTTTCCTAAGGACCATGACAAAGTTGTTCCACAGCCTGGGCTCAGTGTGGTACCTTTATTCTCCTCCTCACTCACTCTGGATATGTGTTTTTGTGTTTGTCCCCTTACCTCTGTATATATCACAACCCCTAAGCCTTCAGGGAACTCCCCTGCAATGCCCCTGTTGCAGGTAAATTCTTCCTGACAGTCAGTCTTTGAGAAATGTGTCTTCAGCAGTTGTTAATCTTTGCAAAATGTAACTTACAGCCACAGTAGAGTAGGACTCTGGATTCAGTATTTGCACTAGTCAGACTGGGACAGATATCAGACAAACTGGTCTGGTCTATCACACCTTTTATTTTAAACTTTGCTATCCTTTGCCATTGGGTCAGGATGAATTTTGTTGGAACCTTGATATTTTCTTGACAATGGAGAGTCTTTACTTCCTTTCTTGCCTTTATATTTTTCCATCTGATTTCTACTTATGAAGAATTTTGCTCAAAGTTTAAGGTTTGAGAAATTAGCTTTTCTGATGTATCCTGTATATAAACATATAAAAAGGGAATTTTAGTAAATGTGTTCAAACTACAGTTTTTGTCCATATAGTATCAAATCAGGTTAAGATCAGGCTCTGAACTGAACCTGCAGTTCGGCTATCGATTTTTTAAATTGGAATTACCCTGTTTTGGGTTCAATACCTGTATGTTAGAGATGTGCAATATCAAATTTTAGAAGCTTTAGCTCTTCCAGTGTCTGTAGGACCTTCATTAGTTCTCTTCTGGATTGAATCCATCATAGCTACAGGCCTTTTTTTAGCAGAAGCGTGTTATCTCTCCAGGATAGATGTGCCTCAAGCAAACTGTGGATTAGTGTTTTTTGTTACTGTTAAGCCTCACCCTTGGACTTCATTTTCCAAGTCTGATGGAAAAGGAAGAGAAGAATAGTGTCTGACAGATTCCTTATAACAGCCGTGCCGCTGAGGCAGTGTCTGTGCTGAAACAGCTGTGATTTTGCTGCAGTCAGCACAGAGCTTTTCCACAGCACATCAAATCTGCAGGGCTGGATTTTACATGTGTGTTCACTGGGCTGTTCTGCCATGCCTAACACAGGTACCCCCACAAGCTGCAAGAAATGTTTGTCTCCTCTGTGAAAGGAGGTCATTCCCCTGAGTACTGAGTGTGGTGTGATTTACTGCCACAGCAGCCTCAAGAAATCCTCTTTCCCAACTACATTCTTCTCCCCCTAATGCTCATTCAGCCAGTGCCAGCTCGTGTTGTGTTAAGCCCAGGAAGCAAAATGAGTAGAAAGTCTTTTGAAGCAGAAGTGGCTTTGTGTGCCCGAGACCTTCAGCGGGGACTGGTGTCCCATTGTTAGCAGGGAGAGCCCACATTTATCTAATTCCTGCCTGGGAACACATTTCCTGAGGCTGCATTTTGCTCCCTGTGCTTGCACTTGGCAGTGTTTCTATCAGAGCCTTTCGAGGAGCTTTACTTGCTGCCTTTGATTTTCATTTACAGATCAGCCATGCCCTCTCAAGGTTAAACCTGCTTTGTCTGTCCCTTTACAAGCCAACGCTTTGAATTCTTTCAAAATGTAGAAAATGACAGAAAGTCCCACTCCAAGACAAACACGCAGCAGCTGTGGGAATGGATTAAATAATCTTATGCACTTGTTTGAAATGCTGTTTTCAGGACATAAAGGTTATCTTGTTTTCAAAACTACCAGCAAAGAGTAAACAACCTCTTGACATAAAGTCTGGTGTTAACTTGTATAGAGAAAAGTGATTCTAGTGCTATTATTTTCCCATGAGTTCATGAAATTACATCAAACATTTATAGCAATGTATCCTACCTGATACATTGTTCTAAACTGAACCCTAACCTCTCTTGGATGCCACCTTCTGAGAACTTGGCCAGACATCCCACACCACCTTGATTCCTCACCCATTTCTCCTTCTGTCTCACTTTTGAACTAACACCCACCTTCCCAAACCCCTCTTGTGTGCAGTGAATTAAATATCTGCTGTGCAGTCACTGTCCTTTCTTGCCTGAGTGGTCACCAGGTTCTTTTGGCCTGCCACAGCATACATGGCTCTCTGCAGTGCTTACTGTGTGCAGCCACTCACCATTGCTATTTCCCTTGGTCTGTCTAATTAAATAACTCATCTCAGCTCCTTGCTCATCACCAACCCAATCTGAAATCCTACTTGTGTATTTACTGATTAACTTAAACGAGATAATCTCACAGAACAGTAAGACAGCAAAACTCTGTGTGGGAAAAAGCCAGCACTCAGGGTTTTCACACAACACAACGAAAATCCTTCAGGAACTGGTGTCTGTCCCACAAACAGACAGGATTTTCTGCAGACAGAATAAGTGAGAGTCTGCGATTTCTCTTTTGTTTCACTCTAAGAGCCTGTTCAGTACAAATGGAGATGAGAGAACAGGATCTTACTTAGCTGAAGTCACTGAAACCAAGCTGAATTTCACAAAAACTCCAGCACCTGGTTTTTTAATCCATAGAAGAAGAGGGATCTGTCAAAGCTGGCTCATCTGCCATCTGGCACGTATTTCCTGTACCTGTCTCTAATCTGGGGCTGATTTTTTCTGGCACATTTCCAGAATCAAATGAAGGGGACTTAAACTCAGTATTTTCACTTTTACATGCTTTCCCCGTAAATCAGGAACTTTTAAACTGCGCATTTTTGAAAAAAATAAAGTTTATTTTAAAAGTTTATATTTAAAAGTTTATTTTCTAGCTTTATTTTTGGTCAGTGAAAATGACAGAAAAGTAGTTTTAGGGTTATTTTAGTGGAAAGTTGCTGATCATTTTAGATCAGTGACAAGACTTTGGCTGATCTCTTGACTTGCCTGTGATCTCATTTGTCTTTGAATTTCCTGTTTTTCCCTGTTGGTTTCAAGGGGGAAAAAGGTGTCTGGGACTTTGTCTGGTGCTCTGATGGAGACATTTACAACATCTCCACCGAATATTCCTCCTCCAACATCTCAGTTGATCACCCTTCACCTGAACCTGGAGCCCTTTACTGCCAGTAAAACTGAGAAAAATAATGAGGGAGAATACTGGGACAGATTTTAAACAACTCCTCCCTCCTAACTTTTCAAATCTTTTATTAAAAATTCCGTGGGTTTTTTTGTTTGTTTGTTTGTGGGGTTTTTTTGTTGTTTGTTTTGGTTTTTTGGTTTTTTTTGTTTCTGTTAAGTGAATTAATTATTTCAAGCAGTTGTTTCCCATGTCATGATGGCAACATGGCAACTGCACTAACTGCCTGCTGCTTTTCTGTTTTTCAGACAATCCCTTCCCTCTTTCACTTGCTCCAATCACTTGTTTCCTAATTTAGACAGAAAAGGTAGACCTTGAGAGTCAATAACCAGCCTTTTGCATTCCAACTTGTGTGGCTTCTCCAGGCTGAATAATGAAACACAGCAAGTGCTCTGGGGCTCACAGGGGTTTGAGGACAAGTGTGAGCTCTGCTGCTGCACCAAATGTGGGCTGCTGACCTTGGCAGTGAAACAAGGACCTCGAGCCATGGGTTATTCACCCTGAAAAAGGGAGAGCACCGTTGTGGTGTACCTTGTTTGGTCCTGAATGGTTCACTATCTCATTTCCTCAACGGCAATTTGCCCTTTTCCACAGCTCATACCACAGAAAGCCTGAATGCAATCCATCAGAAATATGTATTGGATATTCTTAAGGTAAATTCACAAGCTCATAGTAATCACTGCTTCATATTTGATAAGATGCATGTTCTGGACATCAACAGATGCTGTTTTGCTTGGTTGTTGTTTTTTTCCTCTATTCTTTTTTTGCTCTCTACTCATTTTGGTTTTTCCTCTAAAACATTGTAGCATGGATTTTATTAGAATCAAGGCTTCTCTTGTATTTTCTATTCTCATGGCTGGGTTGTATTACTGAGGCTTCCTCTGACAGCATCCTCCTGAGGGGTCCATAACCCCTGACACTTGCCCTGTCTTTCCTGGATTTTTCTGGGTACTGGAGCTGGGAAGTCACCGTCCACCCATGGTGGAAAGGGAGGTGACTTTCTCCTGGCCACTGTGACAGCTTATGTCTGCACTTCTCTTTCCCACTCATCTTTTATGAACTCACTGACCAGCAAGTTTTTCACAGAACCAAGTTCCTCAGCTGCTCCCTGTCCTGTGGACAGCTGAAAATTGGGTTTGCACAGTGGAGGCAGAGGTCATGATTTCTAAATTTCTTGTCACAGTGGTGCTCACCAGTGTATTTCAGTTGTCTGGCTCACCTAGAGAAGAACTTTCTTTCCTTGCAAGCTCACACTTCCTCCCCCCATCCCTTGCCCTTGCTTGTACAAAGAAATCGAGTTAAAAAAAAGATCTGCAGTTGACAAAAATCCTGGCATTTTTTTGTACAAATATCTGAGAAGTCTCCCTTGAGGATGTTTACTTAGGGTTTGTTAATTAGAGGGGTAATTTCAGATCCAGCTTCCAATTCCTTCACAAAGGTGTTGATATTCCATTATGGAAAAGAAGATCTATTTTGCCCCAGTGCATGCTCATAATTTCACTCACCAAGATACTCCTTTTTTGATCAGGTTATGAAACAATAACCTGCAAAAACAATAATTCCCTTGAAGCTAATCACTGCTGGAAAAGGGAGCCTTGCTTTACAGTCAATGACTTTTATGCCTTGGGTAGTTCAAGTAAGGATCTGCCTTGATTGACAAGACCCTTTCTATAAATTTGAGCAATTAGACATCCCAGTAGCAGCTGCTGGGGAGATCTACTGATCACAAAGCTGACAGAGATTGCAGTGCAGGTCTCCTGCTGCTCACTCTGACATCCTGAAACACCATCTGCAATTTAAAACTGCAAAAGGAATTCTGACTCCAACGAGTTAGGTGAGTGCATGTCTGTGTTTGCTCCCTGTCATGGCTATGGCTCATGAATAAAGCAGCAGGATTTGCTAAAGTGGCAAAGGATAAATGTTTGATTTGTTCTGAAGTTTGTCTATTTTGCTCTACACATCTTCTTTTAAATATATGGATTTTTGGCATATTTTTTTACCCTGTTGAAGGTTATATATAACCATACTCTCTTTAATCACATGTAGGACTCTAGTGTATACATGGTGACATATATGATGCAAACATTACATGCTGATCTAAAGCTCTGATTTAGCAAATTTAAATTATTTTGTTTAATAGGAGCCTAGAGACTCAAGCATCAGCCAGGCAAATGGCTGACCCAGCTCACTTAATTTTGATCTGTCCAGCTGAGGACAGACCCCAGCACACACCAGTCTGTGCCTCATGCAGTAGATGACTTTCTCAAAATTAAGTTTCTAAAATAGATTTATTTAAAGTCAATGACAGTATGTGAATTGTAAAACAGACCTTGTGGCTTAGAGCTACTTTTCAGCTCTCTTTTTTTTTTTTTTTTTTTTTTTTTTCCCACAGAGGAGCTGTTCCAGAGAAGTTGCTTGCTTTCTTTGCTGAGACAGAAGGTCAACAGGTATCAGAGGGTCTTGGTGGATGCTGGACTGCTCAGGTGTGAGTTCAGGGTTCCTCTGGTCACCTTGGCCATGTCCCCCTTGTGTGACCAGCTCTGATCACTGGCTTGGCAGCCTGGCTTGGGTCTGAGCTGTGCTGAAGGGACAGGAATGGCACAAGCCCAGGGCACAGGGTACTGGCAACTCCAGTAATACTTCTGGGAGATGCTGAGATTACAGCACAAATTCAGGGATGCTTAGCTCCCAGCTATGCAGCTCCTGGCTTTGTGTGAGCTCAGGACAACCCAAACAGGGCGGCAGAAAGGCATATGCTGCAAAACAAATCTGTAATACGGAGATTCCAGTGGGGCTGGCAACTTTATGACTTCCAGGCAAACTCCCACTGCTCTGCAGGGAAAGTCTTCACACTGCTGCGCTCTGTGACAGACCTTTTTACTAAGATTTTCCTCTTCTGGGGGTAGTGACCCCTCATTCCTCCACCTGCACCTCTTCTCCCAGGCAGAGTGAGGATGGGTTTGAAGGGAGGAAGGGCTACCCCCGCTTCAGCTGAGCCTGTCTCCTTGCACTTCTTGGCTGCTGGGCCGTGCTGGCTCTCCCAGCCCTTCCCTGCTCTCCCTTCTGCCTTCAGCATGAAGCTCCAGTGCCCGATCCTGGGAGCTCTCCTCGTCCTGCTGCTGTGCGGCCGCGCCGCCGCCACCAAGGCCTCGGCCATGGAGCTGCGGACGTTCGTGGGCTGCGCCGTGAGGGAATTCACCTTCCTGGCCAGGAAACCCGGCTGCCGAGGGCTCAGGGTCACCACGGACGCCTGCTGGGGACGCTGCGAGACCTGGGAGGTGAGGCTGTGACCCGGGGACATCCCCGGCTGGTGGCTGTCCCCCGGGACAAGCGCCACACAGACACCCCTCCACCCGCAGTGTCCAGCCCCATGAGCCTGGCCGCCTTTGCTGAGGGCTGTCCCCTCCCTGCTCCCACTGCCCCAAGGGGAATTGAAGCCATGTGATGACATTAACGAAGCACTTATGTAATGCTCTTACTACAGTCTGAAAGCCTCTTACAGCTTGAACACTTAAGGAGAGGGGGACTTTATTACTTGGCTAGAAAAAAAAGTATTCCTTGGAGATTAAGATGGAGCTCTCGATTGATGGGTGGTATATTTTGTTGGAAAGAGCAGAACCCAATGATGATGTCTGTTTCTAATTTGGTTCTTTTATAAGTCACAGCCCTGTATAAATATGAAGTACTTAAGTTTTAGGGGTGTACAGAGGGAGAAAGAAAGAGCATAAAGACATCCACACACATGTCAGAGGACAAGTTTCTGACTGTGCCGTTCTGCAACTGGAAGTATCAAGGGGCCAATCCCGGTTTAATTTATTTGGAAAACCTCAAGTAACTCAGAGGGATTTTGTCCACATGAAGACAAAGACTCTACCTAAGTGACCAGAGGAGGAGGCAAGGTCTGTGTGCCAGCTCTGACTCCCCTTTTTTGTGACTTGGTGGGATGAGGGGAAAGCCCACCAGTGGCCAGATTCCATGCTGGGATGAGGTTCCTTTGAGGGAGCCCTGCTTCCCCCACTCCCAAGCTCTTCTGGCAGCTCAGACCTTGCAGCCTCTCTTGCTGTGTTGCAGCATCCCTGGGGTGTAGCTCAGCTGAATGCACCTGGCTGTGGGTTCAGCAGCTTCCAGAAGGCACCACAATGTGTTTGGGTGGAGGCTTTTTAAGAGGAAGGGTGTCTGCACATCTTCTTGCTGAAATGCTGCATCTCTTCTCTCCCACGCCATCCTTCTTCCCACAGAGGGATCTTCGCACAACACAAAGGGAAAGAAAGAAATTACAATGTCTCCTGTCTGTGCCATTATGCACTGGGCTCCCATTCCTGTGTGTGCTGCCCATTCCTGGAGGCTTTGAAAATAGTTGTCCCTGTTAAGGAGAATTTGAATTTGCAGCAAAACCAATGCCGCTGTGATACCACGTGGCAGGGTGGGTTTCAAGGCCTTCAGGCTCCCATTGTCTGATGGTTGAGGTCTCTGGCCAAGCTGATTTTCTGCAGAGGAATTGCAGACTTCTATTGCTGGCTGCTGTGCTGAGAGCTTTCCCCCCAATGAACAACCATTGGGATTTGTGGAAAGTGCAGCCTGACAGGGAAGATTGAGAAAAAACCCCAGCCTTTGGCACCTGGATGCTCCCCTGCTCTTAGGCAGTTTGTGCACATGAAGGGTTTCCAGCAGAATGTGTTTAATGGAAAATCAATGCTTTTGGAAGAAAGCAGCTGCTTTTGGCAGCATTTGGTTGAAACACTCATACTCTGCTAAAAAACAGCTTTTGGGATAATCTCTTCTCTTCCTTTGAGCAGGTTTTAATTGGAGCTTTATACTTTAAACAAACTGAAGCACATACATGCACCCACTCCCCTCCATGGCAGGGCTCCAAGAGGCAAGCGTTGAAGGATGGAGCCTAAAATTTATTTCCATGGCCCCTTCCACCTGATCCAGTAGCTCCTCTGTTTACACAAAATCCCCTTCAGGAATCTGGGGCTCCAGATGTTCATTTTGCATCTTGCCTGAGGCCAGCATTCCCACCCCCCTCCCTGCAGAAACCGATCCTGGAGCCGCCTTACATCGAGTCCCACCACCGGATCTGCACCTACAATGAGACCAGGATGGTGACAGTGAAGCTGCCCAGGTGTGCCCCTGATGTGGACCCTTTCTACACCTACCCAGTGGCCATCCGCTGTGACTGTGACATCTGCTCCACTGCCACCACCGAGTGTGAGACTTACTGACCTCCCGTCCCAGCTTAGGTGAGGAAGGGACAAATTCTCCCCCAGCTTCATACCCTTGCTACTTCCAGTGTTCTGGAGGGTGTAAAACAGCCCAGAATTTGATCTCACCCTGTAGTGCTCCTAATCACTGACTTTTCTGGGCAGATGAAGCTTAATCCCCTCTCCTCATGCTGCTCAAAACATTACTGCTGTAGAAACCCAGAGCCTTACAATAGCAAATCCCGTGGTAAAAAGAAATGTTGCAGTTTCCCTTCCTCCTTGTGAGCTTTTCACTCTGTGTGACCTTTCTCCCTGCACAAAGTGCACATGGACTGAACAGGCACTGGGGTGTGGAAACACACACCACAAAAGCATTGGCTCCTCCATAACACCCTGATTCATCTGGGGTTTCGCTTCTTCCCAGTAACATAAATGCAGTTACCAACACTTCCACCACCTCCCCCTCCCAGCCCCAGTAGTTAATCTTACCCTGCAGTCATTCAGGAATAACAGTCAAAGAAAAAGGTCTCAAGGCCAACAAAATGGAAATAAGTATTCAGATCACTACCTTGAAATTAGGGAGAATGCATTCTTAGCCCTGACTCAGCCAAGGGCTTAAGCTCATGATTAAGTGTTTTGCTTAATATCAGTGGACTTTTACAGTTAAGCAGTATTTCAGTGCTTTGCTTAATTGGAGCTATTGTTTTGAAAAAAAAAAAAACAAAACCCTCACAAGGGACAATTCCTGAAAAAAAAAAAGAAAAAAAGAGAGAAACACATTAAATGTGCAGAACCATCTGCTTTTGTCCAGGGATTGGAGGGGAAATAGCTTCACGTGGAATCAGTGAGACTCTGCAGAGCCCAAGGCATCTCTCCTGACAATTTCCAGAGTCAGAGGGACCAAGCCAAACTGCAACAATCATGGTTTGGTTTCAGCAAGCCCCTGGCTGAGGTGGTGGGAAAGAGGGGGCTAAGGAAGGGTGTTCCCTTCCCAGCTCAGTTCCCTGAGCTGCTCAGATCTGTAGAGACCTGCTCCTCTGAGAGTGCACACAGAGCTGGGGGATGGCCAGATGTGCTTGCAGGGAAGCTGTGGAGTGTCCAGTAATGGTGGATGAGACAAGTCCAGCACAGGAAAGAGAGCAGATGTTCTACAGGACACTTCCCACCTCCTCAGACCCACTCTGTACAAACTAGGGGGACACCTGGGAACTGCCACAAGAGCCCCCTGTGACCACAGCCACACAAGTGCCTTTGTTCCCTGGTTCCCACCTGCAGGGGGACACACTCACATTCATCCCTCATTTCTCCCCTGAGAAAACCGAGAAATTAATTGAACGAAGGAAGATTTGCAAAGTGAGAGAGGCCCACAGGAGCTCACAGAACAAAGACACCTTCTCAGATAGCCATTAGGAGAGAATTGCTGCTCGGAGTAATACCTGCACCTGTCTCCCTCCACTCAGTGCCTTGTCTCCTGGATGCAGTCACCTTCATTTTGCATGCTTGAAGCTTTCCCAGGTGTCCTGTCCATGCTGAGACAGATTAAATTTAACCTGTAATTTATCAGCTGATACATGTTTTTTTTAATCTGTAAAAGCTGCTCTGTGACTGAGTAGGAAAAAGGTAATTTTATCACCCTGCCTTCTGTAATTCTGAATAGAGACTGCTGTGTCCAACAGCAGCAGGAGCAGTTTTTGCTGATGGAGAGTTTAACTACCCCTTAAAAAGCCCTCATGTTTTGTTTCAAATTGCACCTCATGATCTCTCTGATATTGTCAATTGGCATTACAGTTATTATGGGAAACCTGCAAATTGTTTTGTGTCCTTAATAAACCTCAGAACTGTAGTATGAGAGCAATTTAAAACAATGTGTCCCTCTTTTTCTATGTGTAGAGATTTCTCACGTAGAATATCTATAAGCTCCTACAAACTCTTTGCCAGAGCTGTAAACACCTGCAAAACATCTCCTTGGTGTGAAATCATTTCCTTCACTGAATTTCTCTGATGGAGTCTGGCTGTGCTGCAGTCTCAGGATTACAGGCAGGGTTAGAAAGTGGCAAACTTCCTTCCTTTACAGCCAGCAGGAAATCAGGGCTATACCCGGACATGGTGAGACAAGAGAAACCTCAGCAAGTGATCAGAACAAAACACTGCAGGGTGGGAAAAGGGCTTTGACTGATGCAGCCAGCCTGGGGAGCAGAAGGGGGAGGTGGGAAGGGTGTAATGACTGAAACCAAGTCAGCAAAAGGCTACTTTAAGATGATCTCTCAAGGAGGAGAGCAAAAGAAATGCTGTGGATCTGCCCTGAGTGACAGAAGTCCAATTAACAGCAGGTTGCAAATGTGGAACTTTTCCCCCAGAAGTTGCTACACTAGTAGGTTTTAATTCTGTTAAATTCACATCAATTTTCATACTTAAATCACAGAATAGCTTGAGTTGTTTTCAGTCCAGCCCAGCTGCAAAGAGCAGGAACACCTTCCACTAGACCAGATTCCTTAGAGCTCTGTCCAGCCTCACTTAGAATGTTTCCAGGGATGAGGCATCCACCACCTCTCTAGCCAGTGTTTCACCATCCTTATTGTAAAAAACTTCTTGTATAAATCAATCCTCTTTTTGTTTAAAACCATTGCTCCTTGTCCTGTCACAACTTGTGACCAGGACTTAGGTTTTTACATCCTAATGCTGCAGCTGAAGTGGTACATCCTGCTCAGAATTTGCAGGCAGTCAACACAGCCCACATATTTCAGAGCATGAGAAGCTTCTTCCCAGGCAGATGTCACCTCCTTGGGAGCATTTTAATGCTCTTTAAAGCCATGGATTTAGAACTCACCACCTAACCTGTCCAAAGTAGTTGAACAGCTTGTCTGCCTTTGGTATATGTTTGCAAGGAGTGTTTGTCACAAAGCCTGTGACATGTCAGGTATTCTGTCTCCCACAAAAAGCAGTGGATTTCTTTGTGCCTCGGTTTCCCTCTTGGACACTGGGAATGATGCTACAGATGATTTTTGCCTCTCTAGGTTGTGTTTTGCAGTGTATGGGCTGCAAGACCCCTTGTGACCAGTCACATCTGTACCCTGCAGTGCACTCAGTGCCTCAGGTTTATTGTAGCTCATAAATTAACTTACTTAACCTGAGCAGCAATCATCACTGCCATGCAGTGCTTTGATTTGTCAAAACACCCTCCTGTTCCATGAGTGCCACAATAGTCCACTGGCCCTGGAAGCTCAGCTCCCCTGCAGCTGGTGTGCCCAGCCCAAATGACCATGCCAGAAGTAGTGTTTTTTACCCCACTTACAGAGCTGTGTTGCCATGAGAAGGAGGGCAGGATGCCTCCCCTGATGGGTGTTCCCAGCACTGACTGGATTTCTCTTTGGGAGATGGCACAGGCAGCTGCCTCCTGCTCTCATTGTCCTCACATGAAAACACTGGAACCAGTGCCCAGGGTCAGAGCAAACCTGTCTCACCCAACATCCTGCCAGGGAGAGGAGCCAGCTGTGGGTATTCAGGAAAAGCTGCATGGAGGTATCCTTCCCTTTGCTACATCCACCCATCTTTATCTGGCAGCAATTTAGGAATTTTCTGATCTGGGGGATTCTGCCAAAGGCACGTTGCTGTTAACCCCAGACATGTGGGTCCTCTGTGGGCTACTTCTTCACAGATAAAATCAGACCATGGGAAGTCTGGTGAGTAATTCCACCTTCCTCTGGGGGAAGGTGAATAAAATATATTCCAGGCTATATACTGTGCCCTCTTGGATTGCCCTGGCTTCTCTGAGGAGGTATCCATTTATAGCAGTCAGGGATTTGGGCTGCAGTGCCTTTTTATTAGGGATAAGCATTAACATGCTTTGTCTTTTCTTTACAAGTGCTCCAGGCAGGGCTAGTTAAACCTGCTGAGCTTCACAAGCTGCAGGAACATGAAAAGAGCCTTCCTCTGGTGAAACTTGCTTTGGTCCAATCAAGATGAAGGATGTTCAAGAATGGTGGGATTTCTAGGCTTAACTTGGAGACCAGAGCAGATGGTCAATAAGATTGCTTCTGGTCTTGAAACAAATTTTAATGAACAGCTGGGTAACAAAGGCACTTTTTTTTGGTAATTAATTTTGTTATTTTTTAAAAAACCAAGATCTACATCTCTGCACTGAATCCCTAGAAGGCTGGAGCCACTCATATTCTTGTTTCCAGACCAGCAGGGCTGTCTTTCTTCATGTAGCTTCTTCATCACCATAAGCCTTTCACTTTCCCTCCTGACTCTACCTACCCTGGCTGCTGGACCACAGGGTGCACAGCTCATCATCTTCCTTACCAATATGCTGGTAGGTGTTTTTCCTACCTGAAACATCCTGCAAGGGGCATGTGATTAGCATGTGGGAAAATAAACACAACAGCTCACCTCTCCAAAAGGATGCTGTCAAAATATTTCGTAATACATTTATTTTGTTAAAATAAACTATGTACAATAAACGTTATTAATGTGCATTACAATATACAGTAATTACATGTTTAAAAGATGATAAACAAAAGAGTACAGAATTATGTGCTGTAAATAGGAAATTAATACTGCTTACATGATTTTTAAACTATGCAGAATTCATTTGCTTGAAAACTGAATTTCCATGGTTTGAAATTGTTTTGCTTTGAATTCTGAAGATTTGGTTAAGCTTTGAAAAAAGGCATACCACTCAAAAGTCAGACATACTGCTTTAGTGCCCATCCTTTGGTTTCACCAGACCCATATTCCAGCAATATTGCACACAGCAACTTTTAAGAGAGAAAAATTCAGTTGCTTACATCAAGTAAGTGGCTCTTTCTCCTAACTGGCTAAGACCTGACAGGTGATGAGTTAGATCCTGATTTGTGATGAGGTCATTACATCTGCTTCACAAACTCAATCAGAATAACTTGTACTGTTAGTTTTAAGCATTTCTTAAGGAATAATTTTAAGTATTACTATTAAGTAAGCACAAAAATAAAGGAATGAAATGTCCTTGTCTTTGAGTTTTCAGGGGAGCAGAGAATCTCTGTGCAGTGAAATTCTTGTATTTGTATAAGTGCATCAGCATTATGACACATTAAACTGGATTCAGTTATGCTCACACTCCATCTTCCTGCTCCTCCCTGCAACCTTTTTTGAAGTCCTTCCAGTCTCAAGGTGCTGCTGAGCCTCAGGAACCCAGGTGTGATTCTACAGAGGCACCTCCCAGCCCATTCACCAGCCTCAATCTGTATTTTTTGGGGCATCAGGGCCACCAAACCATGTCTTCCTTTGTAGCATTTCCCACCTGGCATCCTGGGCTTGGGTCACTTCTGCTCATGAATGAAGCAGACTTTGCCAGTGTCTTTCCCCTCTCACATAACTTTTTATTATTGCTTATTAGTGAATTAATATTTACAAGCTTGGGAAGGGTTTGAGCTCCTTTGCTCTGTGCTGACAGGGCAGTTCAGTGCCTGCCAGGTCTGTGATGCAGTTAGAGCAGCTGCCTATTTAGGGGAAAAGTACTGAGAGAGATGAAATGATAGCCACAGTCTGGACATGATTTACCCACAAACTTTGACAGATATCAGACAAATTTTTCTACATGTTGTCAATACAAAAAAATGTGTTGGAATATCTGAAAACTGTAGACTGGTGACAACTGTTTACTCTGAATTCATTAACCCCCAATCAAAGTCAAAATTCACCAGAGTTGGTACAGTGAGAGCTCAAACTCATCTTCACCAAACCCACAAAACTTGGTGTCCTGAATGGGCTGAGATGAAATTAAGTGACAGCAATGAGTTTAGGGTCTTTAAGCAAAGATAACCATATTTCTTGAATATTATACTGTTAATTTAATGTAACTTTCATCTTCAGCTCAGTAGTGGTTGAACTGAGGCATTTCAGATCCAGCCTCCAAAGGTGAGATCAGCAGTCTTTGGATGCCCCAGCTCCTTTCAGGAGCCCTTAACCAGCAGCCAGAAGATATAAAAGATTCTTGGACCTGGCTCAGTGTATCTGTGTGCTCAAAGCTTGGTCAGCCAAAATAAAAGGTCAGAAAAGGAGGAAATATAAAGACTCTCAAAAATTTTCCACATTAATCATGTGTGAACCCCATTGAAATTTTCCATTGCCTTCATGAGAATTGAAATGAAGCCAACATAGAGGATCTTTGAAAATCCCACCCTACCATTATAGTTAGAAGCAGCCAAACACTGCATTATGGTCTGTTCAATCTGGAAAGGGATGGGGATCCATACTTTCAAAGTAAAAGAGATTTTTCACCACTAACAGCAATTCACATGATGTTTTGCTTGTTGCTCTAGGTTTCTGAACTCATTTTCCTCTTACAATGAGCTGCTTCTGCCTCTTTTTGCTGTTATGGTGTGGTTCCTGGAACTGCCCAAGAGAACAGATTTTTGTTCCCATGTTTCTGAAAGCTTTAATTGAAACAAAGAAAAGAGAATTTGAAGATTTGTCATTGTTGTTGTTCTAGTTATGGGCATCCCCTTAACATCTTAAAATGGAATTTAAGGTTTAGGATCAAACTGACTAATTGTGGCTCTGGGCCCTGATTTTGCAGCTCTCGCCTAAAGCAGAAGTGATTCTGTTGCATTCATGACTTCCAGTTGGTGATTTGTCCTGACTTTTCGATGCAAAAAATATTTCTATTCCTGTTTTGTTTTGGTAGGTGAAGACAGCTGAGATCACAAGCCTCTACCGAAATCAGTGGGAGGCTTTTTCCTGCTCTCAGATGGTCTTTATTCATGAAGAGGAAAATAAACATTCATAGTGGAAATTTGTCTTCATTTTTGCAAAGAGTTCAAATGTGCCTAGAAGTTATCTGACGTAGGTCACTCCATGCTCACCTCCTGTCACAGCAGATGCTCCTCCAGTCCTATGGAGTTGTGAACCAACAAGAAGTTCTGTTATTTCCAGATTTTCCTTTTTTAGTGTAGGATAAAACAACATTACAGGTCCTCCTCAGGGAAAAAGAAAATACATGGGGAAAGGCATGTGCAGCCAGATTCCTACGTTCTACCTCTTTGTTTAACAAATGGTCCCTGGGCCAACGTGAGCATAGGGATTGCTTTGTTGGAGAAGACAAATGTGCTTTTAGACAATCCTGGCCTGAGACTGATTGATGCCACTGAAAATTATTTTTAATCCAGATGAGTTTTCCTTGCGGTGAGTCAAGAGGTATTTGCTGCGTCACTTGGGGAAAAAAGGTACAGAAAAAGGTCATGGGCTCTAAGCAAGGCAAAAAAGCAGACAGGCATCTTTCATATATGAATTAAAGGGAGAGACAAGCTGACCAGGGAAGTGATTGAGTCACCATTCCTGAAAGTATTAAAAAAAACACAGGCCACCAACACCAGAGCAGCTGGAAGAGGTTTACTGGTAACTGAACTGCAAGGACAGGTTCCCTCATCACCTGAGCAATGCCAGTGGGATTGAATGAGACATGAGCAACTTGGAGACAGTTCCTTGTGAAGTGAGATTCTCTTCAGTATGAGGAAGACTGACAAAATCTGTGCCTTTAATAAAAGTATTTGGAATGACTTTATGTCATATTAAGATGCAGTACTGTATTTAATTCTGTGTCTATTTTGAATGCTTTGAGTGCTTTGAAAGAGAAAAAAGGTGAGAAATATCAATGTCAGGTGCTGAAATGATTGTTTTGATTGTCATACTGGACTTGGGGTAAATTCTGTACCTACACAGGGTGTATATCCAGTTGAACAAATGAGAATGGACCTGAGTGGGGCCAGAGCCTTGTTTCTGCCTTCTCCCCAACTTTTCAGAGCTCTGGGAGGCGCAGGACAAACCATGAATTTTTGTGAGACCTCCTTCAAGTCGTGCTGGAAGTAGCAGAACTGCCCCAGTTGCTGATGTTTTCACAGGGCTCTGAAGGGCAGAGGCATCTGTAGGTGGTTTTAATGTGACAGCAACTCTCTGATGAATTGAGATCTCTCTCAAATACCTCTAATCTCCTTGCAGGGGTTTGCATGATGGGAATTTTTGAAACTGCAGCTTCGGGTTAAGAACTCTTGGTGGAACAGGAAGGTTTCAGAAGACACCAAAGGAGATGGGTTTTACAGGATCCAGCAAGTTTCCTGTAAGTTGTAAGTGCTTTTGACATGACAGCAGACTATTAGCAAAGGCAGGTCTGTCAGGAAAGGCTTTGACATCAGCTGCATTAAGGGGACGTTGTCAAATAAGTTCCAGGGATAGTTTCTAACCTTTATGACTCTCCTTAATAATGTTCCTTTTAAGGTGAAATTGGGATCTGATTTCTAGCTCATCTCATAGTGAGTAAACCCATCTCCTTTCACCTGACAGTCCTTCATTGATTTTCTTTCCTTATTACTAATGGTGCTTGAAAATAACTTGAAGTTTGTATCTGTGGCCTTATGCCTGCACTTGCACTATGCCTGGTGTTGTGGTTTTTCTGAAAATAAGCTTTACTGCCTGTTCACACACCATCTGTTGCTTTTAAAAAAGGCATTAAGTATGACTTGCCAGATAGTCAATGACTCTCCTTACATCTGCCTACAATCCCTTTCTAAAGCCTCTTGGCCTGGGCTGTCCCTGCTCCCCCAAAAAATAGTGTAACAGGACAGATCCCTGAGAAATTACCACATTTCATGGACAGGTATGAGTACATAACCTAACACAGGAATAATGTTTATGGGATCTGCATTAAACATGGCTTTTCAAAAAAAAGGTTATTTTTGCTGGAAGGAAAATTAAAATAAATGGAGTGCAGATGCCATTTCTTAGGGAATTGTGACCACTCTCCCCCTCTTGCAGCTCCCAGAATTCAAATTTTCTTCAAAAGCAGTTTGAAAATCTTGAAATGTTACTGCCTCGCGGGCTTGACCTGCTCCATTTTGTAAGAGCAAAGAAACCCCTGTTTAGCCTTAACATTTTTTGTATGTATATTAACACTTTTCTATCTGCTTTCTCTATGCAAGGATTTATTCAGCATGCTTCAGTTTAACACATTAGGACAGCAGCATTTTAGCTTCTCCATCACCATACGTTTTGTAGTTAATTTCCCTCAAACCACTGCAGTTACATTAATGCTACAACTTCCCACTTGATTTTTGATTTTACTGTGGATCCTATGCCATTCAATTAAGATTAACAATCACCCCTGGTACTCAGTGGCACACAAAACCCCAATTTGATTATTTGTGGCTTTCCCTGATGCATGCCAGGGTGCTCCATTTCACTTTTCCAGTGTGCTCGTTACGTTAGAATGAGCTCAGCTGTCATATTGGATTTTCTATTTCCTCTACTTCCACATTTTTTGAAGCTCTAAAAAAACCAGGCAGCTCCAACCTGAGCATTTGCATTGTGCTTCAGCTAAACCAGACTTCACCTTCTTCCACCAGAGACTCATGCATCACTCTCCAGCAACCTACATGAGCTAAAACGATCATCCTAATTCATTTCCACTCAAGTAAAAGGCAGCACAGTGCAGATATAATTTCCCTGAAATCCGTTAAAGGCTTTTTGTTGTTGTTTCAGTGGACTTCTAGTCATGTTGTAAGTCTGAATATTAATTTATTTAATCCATGCCTACTTCTCCTCATACTCCTCTTATGTATTTTTACTCGTTACAGTTCAGCTGATAGACAGTGTCCTGTTGAGGTGAACGCTCACTGCTCTGCCTGGGGATGGACACAAACTCTGTGGCATGGCAGGGACCCCTGCACCTCTCTCTGAGCTGGACTTTAGCAGCCAGGCCATCTGAAGTAAGTGACTGGGATGTAATAAAACCAAATAGAAAATATGCGCAAAAAAATCACCAGCAATGAGAAAAACTTGTCTGTCTCAGGTATGGCACAACTGTGTTTTCATCCATGTTTGTGTGCAAAGGGAAAGGGATGGTGTGTGGAAGCCACTGGGTGAAAAAAGACCAAAGCATTTGCCTCGAGTCTGATAGTTTTTGTCAGAGAGAATTGTTGACTTCTACCCAGAAATGTTTTGGAGTGTCAGAGCTGGTTTCTGTAGCTGTCCATGGTAGATTGGGGGTTGGAATTAGATGATCTTTGAGGTCCCTTCCAACCCAAACCATTCTACAGTTGTATGAAATTGAATTTGTGCTGAAGGAGGAGCTCAGATCCATAAGCCTGGTCCTGATGCAGGACTGGGCACTGCACCAGTCTTGGTCCCTTCCATGTGCCCTGGGTGCCCTTCCCATGGTCCTGCTGCAGTCACTCATCACTCTGGGCAGCACCAGGACTGGAGTTCCCTGGTTTGTCTGGTGTCAGGTGTGTTCTCAGTCAGGACACTGCTTCCCCAGAGGAGAGGGCTGCCAGTCTCATGGAACCCTTCCCCATTCAGAGGGGAGCAGGGCCCGTGCCCCCAGGCTGGGGGGATGCACTGCTGTCACTCGCTCCCTCCCAACACTTCTGGACACGCTGGCTACACACACAGCTTTTCAGGGAGTCACATCTTCAAATCTGTGTGTGCTGGTACTCTGATTTCCTGCTTGGGGGATGAAATCCATGACCAGACAGCCTCGTGGCACTGTCAGGGTACCCAGAGGCAGCTGCAAGTAACAGGTCACCCTTCGAGTCCCCCTCTGAGTGTCTGTGATGTGCAGAGCTGCAGGATCCCCAGAGGGGCTTTAGTGAAAAGGCACAATTTCCCCAGCAGCCAGGGGAGATCACAGGAGCTTCCCTTCCCCTATGGGCTGGACTTCCCATCCCTGTGCTGTTGGCTGCAGCCCATCATCTGCCACTCAAGGAAAAGTCCACTCCTGGGGACTGCAGCCATGCTGCAGCTGAAACAGCACTCTCCGTGAAGATGGAAAAATGGGAGCAAGGAGATGAGAAACGAATGGGAGGAGGGAGGCTACAATAAGTCAGCAAGTTCACAACTCCACTTTGATGGAGTTTTTTACAGAAATACTTCATAAAAAAAGGATAATTTTAAGGCAATTGGATCACCTCAAAGCACTTAAAGTCAGTATGACCTTTGGCTTTTTTTTTTTTTTTTTTTTTTTTTTTCTATTCTTGGCTGTTGGGTGAGATGTAGAAATCCAGCTGATCTATAAGGTAAATTCTCAGTTGCCATGGCAATGTGTCTCGTTCTTATTCTCAGCTGGAAGAGAGATTGTTCCATGCTGCTATTTCATGTCTAGGGCAATATTCTTTGGTGGCAGAATTTCTTTGTTTCAGTACATTAATGCTACAACTCTGTACTTCCTTTCCCAGCTTATGGAAACATGGCTCAGCCTGAACATTTCTCTGTAAAAATACAGTTATTTGCTTTTTTTTTTTTTTAAGTTGTAAGAACATTCCTTAAGTCTGGAGGTAAATGTTGATCCATTTTGGTAGCTTGGGTGCAGCAACATCCTGATGCTGTGAAGTTTCACCATTAAGTGAGAACAAACTGGAATCACTCCACCTTTGCTTCCATGTGGTTTGAACAAATGAAAGTATCTCCTGAACTAGCGAGTTTTATAAAAGAAAAGCAATTTTAAAGTATATCCTACCTATAGTGTATATCTTACATATTAGATTTCTACAGATCTCCATGTGCTTTCAGTCAATTCAGATTCAATTCCTAAGGACTGCAAATTCCTAATTTTGATCAATTCTTACTTAAGGCCACAAAAGGAGTTTCTCCAGTTTCTTTTGCCATCTTTAGCTCTATATTTTGTCACAAGCCACCTTCATGTTATTCCTAAGGTGGGGAGACAAGCAGGCATTCTGGTTTCTGTTGGTAGAGTCTGCAGCAGTGGGAATAGGCTGCCAAACAGCTCTGGAGGGTTAGGAAAGCACAGAGACAGGAGTTGGCCAAGGGTGATTCAGCTTGGAGGTTTCACAGAACGGAGAGCTCCCAAATTTGGGTTAGAAGGACGCTTTTCTGCTCATGTTCCCCGTTTCAGTGGCATGTGACCTTCATTGCCTTTCTAACCTGCTTGGTCTCACTGAACTCAGCTGGCTCTGCTTCCCAGGGGATGTCACACAAGGGTGCAGCATCTGTGGCACTTTGCACAGCGCTTCTTCTTCTTCTTGGGGTGGAAAATGGTCATGATTGCCTCATCAAAGACAGTCTTGAGGCCTTTCTGTGTGAGTGCTGAGCACTCCAGATAGCACTGGGCTCCAATCTGAAAGAGAAGAGGGAAAATGAGAGTAAGTATCCACTGCTGGGAGAGACAGAGTGATACAGTTCCAGTGTCTTTCTACACTTAGAAAGGGGTCAGACCATTTCTCTGTTGTGTATCTGGCTCCTGTGGGATGAAGGGACAAGCTCACATGGTCACCCTGAGCAAGAGAGCAGGAATCAGCATCAGCATGAGTTTTCCACCACATGGGGGTGAATGGGCTGCAGGAATTCCCTGCAGGACCCTCCAGAGAGATGGGGGTTGCACCCATGTTTGAGTGCTGGACCAGCAGCTTGGCCTTGTGCCTGTGCAGCTGGGGAGGCTTCAAGGAAACACTGGGTTGTAGCTGAGCTCCTTCACACACTTGGCTCTTCTACCCTGATCTGTCACTCTTGTGTCCTGTCTCCTCCAGTCCCAGGGAGCTGCTACCTGGGGAGGGCTTCCAGCAGGTTTCTGGGAATGGGGGAGCATCGTTTTGAGACAGGAGTCTCCTGGGTAGGCTGGCATGACAGAAACGCCCACTGAGGCCTGAAAAACAGCCTCAGCTTATTCAGCAGCCTTGTGGCTTATTCTGTTTGTTCTGCTCATGGCTGCTCTGATTTTGAAGGCGAGGAACAATAATAACACCTATAGAATATAAGGGGACAAGGCCAGGACACAGATTTCTGCATCCCAGGGCTTGGGGAGTGCTTCTAACCTTCTCTCTCTCCAGGAGAAATGTACAATACCGCAGAAGCTTTGGGAGCACCTCTCTGCTGCCTGAAGTGCAACGGATAAGTGGGAATCCAGTTGTCTGTGCTTTTGTAAGGGATAGGGAGGAGTTTAACAGAAGGTGGCATGACTGCAGAGAGGGGTTTGCCACATTCATCTCCTGACAGAACCCTGAGCAAGAAACACTTGGCTTAGATAAAATAGTAAAATCTGTTCTGATGCCCATTTGTCACCTTCTGCCCTGTGTTCCTCAATTCTTTTCTTAGACCTCGGTCATGGCAACTGCCAGAGATCAGAAGTGTATGGACAATTCTGTCTGACACATGATGTGATTTTTGGGGTTGTCTTATGCATACCCAGGAGTTGTGACTCATTGACCATTTTGGGTCCCTTCCCACTCAGGATATTCTATGTTTCAGCTGATATGGCGGCAGAAGTGCAGGCTCAGTAGTCACAAAATGTGCCTGGGTCCAGCCTGTTTGAACAGAGGCTTTAATCTGTCTGGGACCAATGGGCCTTGGGGGAGCCTTGAGTGAAAGAAACCCAGTGGAAAGCTGAGATCAGTCAGCTCCATGTGACACCAGAAAAAGCTGTTACCTCCTTTGCCAGCTTCACTCCATGCTCATAGGTGAGTGGTTTCTCCTTCATGTACAGCAGCCGTGCCAAAGTTTTGGGATCATCCCGGAGGTCAATCTAGTGGAAAATACACAAAATCTGTCCTGTAATTCTTTAATTCTTGAGGCGGATATTCATGGCTTTACAGACACATCAGGGCATCTGTATCACTCCTCAACTAATCTTTTTTCTTTTTTTTTGTTTTTAAGTTTACCAAGAATTAATTCTCCTTTGCAGGTTATATAGGTGTGGTACAGGAAAGAGCCTCACTGGTAGGGGAAGCTGCTGCAACCCTGAACTGCCTTACCCAAACCCCACCCTGACAGGCCAGACAGACACAGCTCAGTCTGACTTGAAACAAAATCCTTTATTTTCACGGGAAACATCAAAGTGAAATACTCTGGCATTTCAAACCTGTCCATTTTCAGACTGTGTGATCCAAAAGATAATGCTTTTATTTTTAGATGGTTATTTTAGATTATTCCAGTCTAGAAAACAAAGCCAGTGTTTTAATTATTTGCCTTTCCTGTGGCATGAAGATTTGGGTTTTGACCAGAATTTGATCTGTTTCTCTAATTTGACTTAAATTACTGTCCAGTGCTCTGACATTTTTCATGTGGTTGTATCCCTACCCTCGCAGTCTCTGTCCACTCTGTGTCTTGGTAACAAACCCATATTTAAGGCATTTTTATTTGATTGACATATTTATAGATTTTAAGGCCAAAATAAAGGGGTTTGATCATTCAGTCTGACAATCACTGTAACACAAGCAGGATGGTGAGTCACCATTTGTAAAGTTGATGTAAAAACATGAAGGGAGGTTACTTCCTTTCCATGTCATTTGGCTAAATATTCCCATTCTTAAAAAAATTAGTTTGAAGTCTAGCCTCAGCTTCTAGCCACAAACTTTGATTTTTTTTTCTCCTCATTAGAGACCTGTACGAAAACATTTCTCCCTATAGGTGTTTATGACTTGTCACCACATTAATATACATTTGAATAAAATGACGGAATGAGCTTTGCCAGTCTGGACAACTGCATGTTGGCTTTGTTTCCCAGTCCCTGAGTTTTACTCTAATGGAAAAATGTGGCTGACTTTTCCATGAGTTAAATAGGAAACCTTTTCAGATGCTCAGGAGGAGCTTTACCTGTGTTCCTATGAGGACATAAGGCACGTTGGGCATGCAGACTTTCAGCTCGGGCACCCACTCCTCCTGCACGTTGTGGTAGGAGGCAGGATTCACCACTGAGAAGCAGATCAGGAACACATCTGTGTTGGGGTAGGACAGGGGTCTCAGCTGGTTGTAGTCCTCCTGCCAGGGGAGAGCAGCAAAAGTGTCACAAGGAGGGGATGACTGCAAGTGGGGGTGTCACGCTGGGTTTGATGAAGTGGTCAACACTGTCCACAGTCATTCACACTTCTAAGCTCCAAGTGGCTGCTGGAGAGGGGGGGGAACCACCCCTCACAGGACAAGGGTGCTGGTTTATCAGCATTTTACCAAAAAGAGCTGAAAGATGCCCCATCTCTGGAATTGTTCAAAGCCACATTGGATGGGGCTGTGAGCAATCTGGTCTTAGTGAAAGGTGTCTCTATCCCTGGTGGGATGTATGTGTGTGTGTGTGTGTGTAATTAGATTATTTTGAAGGTCCCTTCCAAATCAATCATCCTGTGATTGTGTGAAAAAATTTTGTCTGTGTTATCTGTGGAGATGTTGGTGCAGAAGGTGGTGCTGAAGGGTCCTGCACGGTGCACAGCAATGTGCCATCCAGCAGAAGACACTCATCCTGAAAGCAGAAAGCAGATAAAATCCAGCCTGCAATTCCTGGGTACTCACTGTGGGTGATTTAATGTTTCCACAGGCCATGGATGGTGGAAGGAGAGATGTTTTCTCCATGGGCTAGTGGTGAAGAGGGGGAATTTTCAAATGCTGAAATCACAGCTGTGATGTGTCATGAGCTGGCTTTGATAGCTGAGTTTCAAGGAAGAATTTAGGTCTGTTTTCAGGCTTGAGAAGCTGAGAGCAAGCAGAGGCTTTTCAAGCCATGTGAAAGGGATAGCCTGGCTCTTTCTGACAGTGGGAGCATTTGTAGCTGTGCCTGGTGGGTATTGTTCAATGAAACCTGTTAGAAAACTTCAGTGCAATGAAACAGATGCTTTTTAGAGGGTCTACATCTGTTCCAAAGGCTTTGTTAGGGGGTCCAGAATTAAAAAGGGGGAAAGAAACAGAAAAAAACGCTACCTTGGAGTGTGGGAAACAATAATACATGCTGCTGTCAAGCCTGACTGTGATGTAGATCTGCAGTTTATAGTTTCTGCATTCTGCACAAGTCTCAAATCTCTGCAGTCTGGTCGCTTTTGGTTCTAGCTGTGAAAATTTAACTGGTGTGGATTTGCTCTGCAGATACAGACTAGTTAATAAAAGGAAATAAGGCTAATAAAAGGGGGAAAAAAGACACCAGGGTGCTGTTTCTCAGACTCAGGAACACTTATTTTAGGCAGGGCAAACCCACATTAGGGGCAGGAGCAATGCAAGGTGCTGCCTGTTCTGCAGGAGACAGTGATGCAGGGCTGTATCAGAGTGTGTCAGAATAGATGATGTTTTAGTGCAGCCTCACTTCTGCCTTGCTTTGATGGGGTCAGCAAATGAGAGGACTTAATTGTGGATTAAGACTGGCAAATCACTTTTCTGAAGTCTCTTTTTCACTGACTATACACTAATAAGTTGAGGCAGACTCCTGAATCAACACTACTTTCCAAAATATACTCATGAATTACTCAAAACCAGTTTGCACCAACTCTTTCTTAAAAAATCCACAAAACTTTAATTATTTATTCTGAAAGGAAGCATGAGCCCAAATTTGGCTCTCTGTCACAAAAGAAAAGTTCAAAAAAGCATCCTGAAACACAAACAAAATGTTTTGTTTTGTCTAACTGGAAGTTTATTGTCCCCAAACCCAACTTTGTCAGGAAGAATAAATTCTCATTTACTACCTCCAGACCTCACAGCCACAGTATTTGGGGTAAAACCAGAATATTTGTCAACTGATATAGTTATGCCTTTCCAGAGGCATAGAAAGTATGGATCTCAAGAAGAGATGTTTGGATATATCACCTCCCAAGAAAGTGGATTCTTTACATTCAAGGAATAGCAGGAAAAAAAATCCCTCAGAGATGTTTGTGGGTACACCTGTGATGCATTTCATGAAGGAGCAAAGCTGGTGACAGGAGATTTATCCAAGGCTCTGGAGTTGTCAGCCAGCTCCCAGCAGAGGTTAATAGAGACAAAGTGGATGCCAAGGTGATGGGATCAGAGGAGAAATTGCATTGTGGGGACAGTTTTATGTGGATGCTGTGGGTTAGGAAAGCCTAAACCTGATTATGGGACATTATTTTAACCCAGAACATCAAACCTGAGATTGATTGTGGCATAGCCACCACGGGCTGATACCGAGTGCTTGACAGAGATATTTGTGTTTTTGGTTTAGCTGCTGCAAGTCAGGTTCCTGTAACCAGCCACGTGGTGGCAGCAAGCCTCAAGGAATCCTCAGCTACGAGTTTTGGGAAGAAATTGGCTAAATATAGCCAGTTTCAGTATTCCAGACGTGTATATTTAGAGGGGCTGGGACTTACTGTACCATTAAAACTACAGATTAAAGCCATGAGCACTCTGCCTGGCTGTGACAGCTACAGGAGCGTGCATTTAATTTTATTTTCCTTGTTCCTTCCGAATCCCTAGAAAATCCATTTTCAAGAAGAGCATTCCTGATTTAGCTATTAGCACAGAGCATTATATAAGTTGTAAACAGGGACAGCCGTGCATCTTTTAGCAGAGATCTCCCACCAGGGCACATGGGATTTTTTACAGACAGGTTAAAACACAAATGTCACGGACAAGAGTCAATCTGGGCTCGTGTACATGTACAGGCTCCTCCAGACCACATCAGACAAGGACCTGTTCTCTGTACCTGCTCTCCAGGAGAAGGCCATAAAACCTTGCAATGAACCTTTACAAAAGACAGCCCTACAGGTTCATTTCTCATTCAGAGATAGTTGAAGCAAAGCAAATAAATAATATAAAAAAGGGACTGGACACTTGCATGGTTATGGGACATATCCAGAGTAGCTGCAGTGAGTGACAATTGTGTTTGGGAAGGGACATGAGTCCTTGTGGGCTTGGTCTGTGGCTGATCAATAATTTATTTTTATTTATTTATTTTCCCAGCTCATGCTTGCTTTGTGCTGTCTGCTGTTTAGAGGGCATGAGGCTTCCCAGTTAACATTGCCTGGCCAGTGGTTTGGCTTGGAAATGCCAGTGCCAGGCCTGGCCCTGCTGAATTATTTGCTTGTGACTTGCCAGGGCTGAGATCAGCTGGTGCTGCTCCCTCCCCTCCATCTCGGCCATCAGTTCAGCAGTGTTTGGGCCCCAAAAATGCATCAAAACTGGTTTTTATTTTGTTTTTATATTGTTGCTGTGCTGGTTTCTCTTGTGCATTCTGCTAAAGCATCTTGCACCTGAGTCCAGCCTGTCAAAAGGACCACATTTTTTCCTCCTAGGGCCATTTGTACCAGGGATACAGAAAGCCAGATACCTCAAATCTGGGGTCTTTGCCAGCTCTCCACACTGACAGAGGGTCCTGCTGCAGGAGTACCTTTTCCAATTGTTATTTCATTAGCATATGTTTTATAGCATCGCAGTGTCAAGGGCTATTTCTGGCTATGACTTCACACTGATGCCTTTGGAAAGCCACACAGCACAAGGAGAAGGAGGGAGGAAACAACCCAGATGATCTGTTGTTATAACTGGAGCATGTGGGAAGCATCATCCCTCCAGCCTCCACGGGGACAATCCAGTCATCAAGGGCTGATTCATGCTCTGAGCTCTGTGGCCACCAGGGTCTGGAAGGGACAGGAGTTAGAGAAAGGGTTTAGAGGCAGGTGGTGAGCTGTCTGGTTTGAAGCAGAAGATGGCAAAATGATGTGGAGAAATGGATGGAGGGGTGAGGTTTGTCAAAGAGACTGCTGAGTGTTCCTTCTGGCTCAGGAGGACAAATGAGAGGAGGTGTTGCTGCGGAAATGGGTGGCAGGTGGAACTGTCAGCCCTACAAAACAAGTAGGAATATTAAGGCACAGGTTGAAAACTGACTGGGAACTGAATATAACTTCAGTCTGGCTTGCAAAGGCTTGCAGGGCTGATGGATTGTGACACAGGCTCTGAGATCTGATTTTGTGAACACAGAATAAAGGATTGAACAGGCTTTGGACATGGGGCAAGGACTTGGGTCATATTTTGGGGTTGACTTTTGGATCATCTGTTTGCACACCGTGTGAATAGGAAAGATGTGTGGTCTGTAAGGGCCACCAAACCAACTAAGACTACTGCTGCCTACAGAAATATGGTAAGAATAAAATTAAAGAAAGTGAAACCCAAAGCATCAAAGCCCCAGTTCTGCTGAGTGCAGGTTTTTCTGGAAGTGACAGTCTGTCCTGGTGTGGGTTTTTTGATCTCTCTGCATAGCACTGCGAAGTGTATTCTGCAAGAAGTGTCCTTTTGCAGACAGGAGGGTCTCCTTCTGCACTGTGTGTGCCTTTCATAGCAGTCAGTCATGGCCAAAACTGGCACAGCCAAGAAGAGCTCCTGGTGAAAGCAAAGCCCTGCATCCAGGGCTGCTGGAACCCAGAGACAGTGAAGCAACTTCCCAAATCTGCTCTCTCCCCTGCTGGCTTCAGTGTCAGCTCTGACTGGTGGATGTGGGTTGCAATATTCCCAGTCTGTGAGGAACCTGGAACTTGCTCCCTCTGCTCTCAGCAGATGATTTTTTGCAAAGTTTCTCTGCAGACTATGTACCTTTCTTTATTTTGTCACTCGCCAGCCTTTGGAGTCAGGAGAGGGAAATTTCACCACAAAAAATGTGTTGCTCCCTGTACTTTCTTCTGTCCTTCTGCTGGCAAAGCAAAGCAGTGAGATATAATTTCTTCTCTTCACGGGGTGAAATTATTCTGCAAGCCTTGAGTGCAATCAGACCATATCAGAGTGGGGACAGTGAAAACAGCAAAAGCATTCTAAATGTAAGTAAGCATGGGAGACAGACTCTTGTAAGGGACACCCTTGTCCTGGGAGAAGAATGTTGGGATGGATTCAAATCTGGCTGGGTTACTACTTAAAAAGTCAACAGCTGGTGACTGATAGACTGGTGCTGAATTATACCAGTTTTCTGATCTTGAAAATGGAAATTGTTCTCTGTATCTTCAATGCCACCGTGTGGTAAAGGTAAGAAAACTCTGACTACACAAAACATAGTATTTGCAGTAGGAGGTGGCTATATGGGGGGGTTGCACAGCCTCATCAGGCTATGTTTTTTGATTAGGCAAAATACAGTCTTAGGGACGAGTGTATTTGTGTGTATTTTACTGCTGCAACAGAATGAAAATAAAAGGGAGAAGGTCAGCAGTTCAACCATTACAACTGAAAACTGATTGTTACTATATGTGAAAAAAACCCAACAAACTCCACAAACATTATTAACAACAAACCCCAGTGTATGATAGTAACAAACAAACCATGGAAAGGAAAATGATAAAGGTTTTGCAGTCCTTTACCTGCCCTGCAGTGTCATAAAGCCCCAGCAAATGTTGTTGTCCTCCCACGGTCACAGTTACTGGAAGAGAAAAAATAAGAAATGTTGTTTATGCACAAGCCAGTGGCCTCATTTTGATGTGTTTTAATCCCAAAATGCCAATTAGCACGTGTCCTCCACTTGGCATCCTGAGCCAAGCACATCTATTCAACCCAAATTGAAGACAACCTAAGTCACAACAAAAGCAAACCCTTTATGCCAAGATCTTAATTCTGTACAGAGAGCCAAGTGATGAGCTGTACACACTGCTGCCACCAGGGTCCAGATACAGGGGGACATTTGCCTGTCTCTGCAGCCACCGACTGAACATTCTGGCCTTGAAAACAGAAGATGCCTGCCTCCCCACCATGGGCATTGGGGTGGGGTGGTCATGGATCACTGGGAGGGTTTTTTATTATTTTATTTCTTCCAGGCTGTGAAATGATGAAGCATTCAGCAGTGGCTGGTGTTTGATAGGTCTCACTGAAGGTGCAGCTGTCCTGTGCCATCACAGGTGAAGTGGCAGTGTTTAATACCCGGGGCTATGTGGTGGATGATTTGAAGGACAGGAAGGAAGGGGAGCTTGAATATTTTCAGAGGTGTTGACCACAAATTCTGTTGCAAATGAAGGCAAGCATGGCTTAGTTTGTTGATCACATCCAGCATATTTATTCCTTTAGCAGAAATCACGTTGAACTTCATTTTGAGCCCATTGACAAATTTTGACATTGACAAAAATGTTTTCTCATTGTCTTTGGATGAACTCCATTATTAGCTGATTCCTGTAACCAGTGTTATTTTGTGAAAACGACATGATCTGGGTTAATGACATTTAGTTAACCAGTTAATCTGCTTAAATCATTATTACTCAACTGGAAAGATGGGGGCAGTCCAGTTCCACCCATTAGTCAACAGGAAACCTTCAAACATTTGTCAGGAATGTTGCTTAAAATAATGACATTGTTGACATATGACATTAACGACATATGTATTATTATTTTTTTTAAACATAAGGACAAGCTGAACATAGAAGTGAACATAAAACTTTGTCAGGAATAGGGGAAGAGGCTCAGACTGGTGCTCATCAGGTGATCACTATCTGCAATTAATGAGGGCTGTGGATGAGTAATAGTTATTTTGGACAAAAAGAAAAAAAAGATACTTGAAAAATATCATGCGGTATCTTGCTTTTTTTTTTTTTTTTTTTTTTTTTTTTTTGTGATAAAATTTGTAGTAGAAAAGCAGCTACAAATTAATGGAATTTAATAGCTCCCGCACTGGGGAAAAATGTCCTGTTCAAAATTTGTTGGACTGAAAGTCTCTGCCAGTGTGACTGGACAGGCTGACAATTCAGCAGCTTTATTTACTTGCAGAGAGACACAGTAGTGTTGTCAGCACATAAACAGAGCAAACCTGACATCCTGGAAGTACAAAGGCTCAGTGAGGACCAGACTTGCTGATGAGAGCAGGGTGGGCTGCACCCACCCCCTGCCTTGTGATGTGCACTGGAAAAGGAGGTGGGGAAGGGGAGAGAGCTCCCTCTCCTCAGCTCAGAGGTAGCTCTGCACTGCACAGCTCCCAGGGCAACTCATGGATATTGGGCATGGATGCCCAAGGGTGGGAAAGCTTGGGGAAGAAGTTCAAGAGTGGGGAGATGGGCACCAACACAGACAGGAGGCACTCCAGATGTCCCATCCTCTTCCTTCAACCTGACTGCAATAAAATAATTTAAAATAATCCTCTCTGGCACAGTGGTTTTCAACTTCTTGTGGTGTAGGGAATCCCAGAATGTCCCAGCAGGGGTATGAACTGTGTAAGTTACTGGCAACACTCCTGCTTTTCTTAGCTGCCTTCTCAGAAGCAGTGGGGGTTACAGGTGGTCAGCACAGCTCATGGGAGGCAGCGGGAAATGTGCTTTTTTTTCCCGAGTTGCAACCTTGGCAAACCTCCAACCCGCCCTTGTGCCAAGAAATTCAGGAGCCAAACCTGCTCTGCAGATTTTACTCTGCTCAAGGACCAGCTGTGGGAATATGTACCCTTCAGCTGAAGGCAATTTTCCAGCTGCCATGCACAGCTGGCTGAGGTGGTGTTTAAGAGGACATGTGGTTTCTAGGACTGTGTGCAGCAGTTGCACTATCAGCCCTTGGTGGAATTTGCATGGAGCTTGCAGAGCTCCTCCAAAGCATGCTCTCAGGATGCTCTCAGGACAGCTGTGAGGCACATGGAGGTGCAAGTCAGCTGATGTTTCTGAGGAATATGAAGTGACGTGTGCCATACATCAGTGCTGACAGGGTTATCCAGCTCTGTCTCTCCTGCTGGCTCACCCAGAGCACAGGAAAACTGGGTTGGGTCCTGCTTACAATGATTAGCTCATGTCTTTAAAAAACTTAAAAGCTCCACTGAAATTTACTCTGCTGTGAAGCTTTGCTGGCCCATCATTTTCTTGGTGGCATCTGACTGAGAGAGCTCTACTGGCAAAAAGCCCTGATGAAGATACAAATTGCTGCTGTGTTCCTGTAATTAATATGGTTTGGAGATAAGCTGTTTGGAGAGAGGATCAGTCTATCTCGAGTGTGCTACACTTTGCCAGAAGGATATAACTCCTAGACTCTTATCTGTGCTTTGTGGTCCATGAAGTCACAGTGGATGTTTTGCAGCAGGTCTGTGGAGCCACACACTGAGCAGTGATTGATGGTTTGTGCAGTTCAGTTTGGCTCTTGGTCACCTCTGGGAAATGCTGAGGGGGAATAAAGAGATTGGTGGTGTCCTACCATTACTCTTCCCCCACACAAGGGATAAGAATTGCAAGGGCTCTTGGAAAAATACATCCTAAGTCTACCCAGCTTGCATATCACGTTTTAATTTTCCTTCTAGCATCTTGTCCCTTATGGGTCCTGCTGTGAATTTCTGCATGGCACCAGTCCTGTATTTTTACTTTTTCTCTTTTTCTTTTTCTCCCTTTCTCTCCTTTTAACTTTTTTTCTCATTTTCCCCCCTCCACTGCTTTTTCTTTTGTCCATCCAACTTTTTATTGATTGTTATAACCTGTATCATCCTCAGAAGATATTCTTCCTGCCCACATCACCTCTGATTTGCAGCTACCACCCCAGTAAAACTGCCTTGGCTAAACCTTGAGTGTTGTCTTTGGATTCCTGGCTCCGAATGCAGTGGGGACAAAATGGCTCACACTAGCAAATCAAATGATGCCTGGCTCTTGAAAGAGTGATGTCCAGATTAATGTATTGGTGCTAAAATTTCCACCACACTTTCAAGCAGGTGAAACATGTGAAAATAAATGGCTTTTGCCTGTGAAAACTTCATGGTATTTTAACACTACAAGTTTATCAGTCTGCCTCTGTCAGGCAAAAGTCTATTCAGAGTATCCACTTGGTGGGTCATATTTATGAGCTGAGAATGCCCTGCTAGATTTGTAGGCCTTACTTTTGTCTTTTTTCCACTTTACTCTTACTTACCCTGTTATTATCTTTTCCTGTTCTCTCAGTGGACAGGACTATGGGAAGCCAGTGTGGAATTCCTTCCCAGCCACTGGGATAATACAGGCTCCTTTATGGGATTGTGAACTTGACTTTATGAGCAGTCTTGGAGTAACAAGACAAATATGAACTCTCCTTGTCATTTACTGACAATATTGATATATTGATTAAGCACTGAAACAACCTGGCCTTTCAAATTGAGTGCAGTAGGGACTGCAGTAAAATGAGGATGAATATTTGCACAGTCCTGGCCCTCATTTCTCTCCAGTCTGGGTTGCACCAGCAGGGCAGCTGTTCCCCTCCCTTAACTAGGTGGTTTTAACCAAGTGCAGAATGTGTAGAACACTGTGTTAAAAATGGTTGCTAGCTCAAAAATTAGGTGGGTATTGCTTACCAGAGTTTGAATAACTACTCGGGGTCACTTCCAAGGCTTTGTCACAGCTCTGTGTGTCGGGTTCTGCTAATGGACCTCAACACAGAGCTTGGCCACCACAGCAGAAGGGCAAGGTGTAGATGGATATTGTGTGGGATGGACCTGGTGTGTGCACCATGAACTGGTCTGAGGTGAGAGCTCTGTTTTTAAATCTGGGCTTAGTTTGTGTTTCTAGGGACAATGTGACAATTTTCATTGATGTTCTTGATGCCCAGATTGCCCCAGATCCACCTGTCAGTGGCCAATCTTTGCCAAAATCTTTTCCCATTGTGCTTTTTTTGGTGACTTTTTGGGACTGAACTGCACCCATGGAAGAGCCCTTCAGTCAGACAGCAGCCAAGTTCATGGCCTGCACTGACAGAAATGGGACATAAATTGTCTTCTGAACTCTCAGAACATCTTTGGTTTGATAAATGGAGCAAAGCAACACATAAATCTCTGGTATGACACCAAGCTAAGATGCAATATCTCAGCCATGCTTAGCTGTGGCACAGGAGAGTAGATTTGCACATTGGGGGAATTTTTCCATGCCAATGAAGAAGTGCTTGCAGAACCTAAAGACTGTGAAACCACCAACCAGAATACACACAACAGCTAAGCAGTGTCTAATGTGACATCACATGGGAAAAGTCATCTATTTATTCTAGTGCCTTCCTGCCAACAAATTAAGGTCCAGCTGCTTCAGAGAAAGAATCCAGGAGCCTGTGAGCAAGCAGGGACAGTGGTACCTGCCTGGGTGGAAAGACTTTCTCACGGTTTTGGGCAAATTAGTCTGCTTTAAGCCTCAAATTTTCACAAGGGCCATCCTCTGCCTTAGCCAGCAAACTCTTGAGTGCATTTGACTGTTCACTATGCTTTTTTGTACCTGGTGCATGTTACTTAACACTGACTAATCATGAAATGATCAAATGATTGGGATGGAAGGGATCTTAAAGACAGTCTAGTTCCAAGCCCCCTGCCATGGGCAGGGATATCTGGCACCAGACCAGGTTGCTCAATGCCCCATCCAGCCTGACCTTGAACACTCCCAGGGATGGCCACCAGTATAAGAACAACTGCAGCTCTGGTTGAACTGCTGGCACTGGAAATGCCCAAGTCTGTTTCTTTTTCAGCTGGGAAGAAAGATAAAATCAGAACATGGGCAGATCTTGATCAGCAAGTTCCTTCTAAGGCACCTCGCAGGGTAATTTCTGTGCTGTGAAGTTACTGATACAGTGAATGTGGTCTGTTCTCCAGCAGCTTATGCCCCTGGGGATACTGACTGTATGTTTGATCACTGGGTAATATTTTTTCCTTCTTTCCTAAATGCAGTTTTGTGAAATCTCTTGTAATGAGCTGAGAATTCCCCTCCACTCTACAGATGTCTTCTGGGCTCTGGAGCTTACCCCAGATAGGAGAGGAGTGTTCTGGTAAGAGTTTGTTTGAAGAAGAGTGATTTCAAAAATCTGGTTTATAAATTGTATATACCATTGTAATGGTTTTTGTATTTTTGTACTACATAGCTCCTAAATAAGGGTCTCTGTAGCTGGAATTTGAGGATCCCTGTCCCAGCTAGGAACTGAAACTCAAAAACACCTCAAAGACATTTAGATGAAAGGCATTCAGAGCTCGAATTCCCTTTGGTTCCCATAATGGTCAGGCATCTAAGTAACTGGACTGGAACTACATATCCTAGGTTTAAGAAATAGGAGCTTTGAATATTACATCAGAAAACAAGGTGAATGTGGGCAGTGCATTTTTATAGCACCTTCTAAGTGCCTTGTGCACATATCTGAATCCTATTTTGGGTAATATTTTTCTTCAGAATATTTTTCTTTGGCTAATCGAGGTGGAGAAAATAAAACTCAGGGCTTAGGTGTCACATGCTGGTTTGATTTTGTTTGGGTCACTGTCTGGGAAACTTAATTTCTGTTGCTGTGGACCACCCTTCAGAAGATGTTGCACTGCTGCAACTGAAGCTAGAAATGCCCTGGAAACTGCAAATCAAAGCCCTGGGGATGCTACAATCAAACAGTCACCAAAGGAAGACAGTAAAAAAAAGAGTAAGAAAGATCTTAAGGACAGACATCCAGGCCAGTCCATGAGGGCTGAGCTCTGTGACTGGTTACCACTTTAGCCAGAAGGCTCTCTTGCCCTTGGAAATACCTCTTCTGCTTTGGCTGAAAGGCTATCCTGCAATATCTCCTGACCCACACACCCAGGGCAGGTAAGAGCTGGTGTTACAGGACCCTTGGCTCAGGGTCTGTGACTCAAGCCTGGACCTTTCTTCACTTCCAAGCATAAGGGTCATCTCCTGGAATTCGAGTGACTTGATGCTCAAGGAATGTTCCCCCACTCCCTCCTTCATGACAAACAAGGTTTGATTACAGCCAAATCGATGTTCTACCCCAAACTTACCCTGCAGCTTAGCTACATTCTTCTGAAAAGAAAATAAAAAGCATTCTATTTTACACTGCAATTAGCCTAAATACCTCACTTTATATGTAAATTTTACTAAATGCTTTTAATTGCTCCTGTAATCATCTACCACCAGTCACACACAGACCCCTGAGAGCCAGAGTTTTCTAAAAGAAGGGCTCTGAGTAAACCTCACCATTTCCTGTCACCTCATCAATGGATGAGATCTATGTTCTGCTGAGCAAATACTTCTGCCCATCTGATATTCTCAATATCTGAAAAACATTTCCAGTCTGCTCCCTGTGGTGGGAACAGAGAGAGGCCTCCAGGGCTGGGATTCAGCTGATTTCACTCTGTAGCTCTTGGTCTAATGAGGTGGTGAGGAATTTGCTGCTTTGTCTTTAGGCCACAGACATTTAGTGATTCTAAAGCCAGATAGGATTCATAGCATCATTTATTCTGCCCTAAATAGCTTATCTAGTTTCTTCCTACAAGGCATATTTTCTTGTTCTTGAATCATTCTTGCAGCTGTTTTCCAAATTTTTTGTTGAGCAGTTGCTGTGACCAGACAGTGTGGTCTAGCAATGGTTTCATTAATGATCTAGCCAGAGGTAACAAGACTTTTCTATTCCTACCTGTCATCCTCCAATGGCTCATCTAAAGCTCTCATTGGTTGATTATTCTCATTATTTAGTGAATCTTGCAGTACTTTATTCCTTTCTTAAGGCTAAAGCCCAGTCATTCTTGGCTTTTGTATTTGCAAGTCTTTTTATTACATTCTTTTTTAACTCTGTGGCTGAGTGGAAAATCTGGAGACTGTAACTCAAACACCCACTGAAGGCATCTCACAAAAGGGGAGGGGAACAGCCACACTCCTGCAATGCTCCCCGAGCATAGAAGTCAACAATGAAGGTTTTTTAGACGTCAAAATTAAAGGCTTTGGGAAGTCTGGGGTTGTCTATGCAGTGACAAGCTTTTTCAACAGAACATTTCAGGTCAGAGAAATTATATCTAAACACTTTCCAATGTTCTCTTTCCAGACATCTCTTCTCTGCCTCTAGGGACTGCCCTTCACCCTGGGCTCTTATCTCTCCCACATAGCAGGGGGCACTACCTCCCTTCTTCCTTGTCCGTACAGGTTTGAAGATTCCGGTGGCATTAGTGGGAAAATATCCAATCCTGACTCCTGCTGCAGCCTCACTGGGGAAGGAGGCAGGCACCAAATGACAGTTCTATTGTCCCATTCTGCATCAGCACTACATTCATGTAGATGGTGCCATCCTGAAGGAGGATTCACAACTTGTGCTTGTGTGGGTTTTTTTGGAACCTGAGAGAAAAAAACAATGCAGCTCTTTACAGCTGGGTATTTGCCACTCAGAGACAGCAAACAGAGGAGATGTACCAGTCCACCAATCATTTTGAATCAAGCAGCTCAAATGAAATGCTCTGAATCTTTCAAAACGCATTGAGAAGTCAGACTTCAGCACTGGCCAGCATACATGACATGGAACACAAAAACAGTGGAGGTTGATTAGGAAAATGAAACAGAACAAATTTGGCCCACAAATGGATGAAAGCGAATGGAAATTCCCAAAGCTTTCAGAACAAGCACAACACTACATCATGAGCCAGCTTCTTCCCAGTCTGGGACATTAGTTATTTATAGACAGCATGAATGAAGTTGTTTTATTGGAATCATCGACCTCAATCATTTGCAAAATCAGAACTAGAGGATTTCCCCTTGATCCCCATGAATTATTGCTGTGCTATTCAATCCTTGAACAAATTCAGCTTCACTGATAGCACAGTCCAAGGAACCTTGGGGTCTCTGCAGGAAAACTGTGCCCTGTTTCTTCAGTAACACAGTGCAGAGGGAGCTCTTGGAACCCCGAGGTTGTGCAAAGCCATGCTGGATGGAAAAGGCAAACATGATTACAATGCTTGGGGAATTGAGGAGCAATTGACATTGTGTCTAAGGTAGTGTTTTGTTAGATTCTTTTTTATCTTAAATGGAGGGCTGAGCACTGCCATGTCCTGGGAGGTGCTTCCTGAGTGTTTCAGCTCCCTGTGCACCATCAGCTGTCTTCATGGAAGGCAGTTCTGCTCCTGAGTAACTGCCCAGATAAATGTAGTAAATTTGCAGGCAAATAGGCTCTGATGTGTGAATTTCAATGGTAATCTAATTGAAGGTCTCTTTGCTGAAAGTTACAGAACCAAATCCAACCAAATGCAAGACAGTAACAATTGCAGCATTGTGCAATATAACTAGATGGAACATGATCATGTTCTTAAAAAAATGTGATTGTTCCTAAACAATGCAGAATACTGGATATTATCTTAATCCTGATGGAGGGGAAATGCCTTTTCTGAGACCATGTGATTGTCTGTAACATTGAGATGAATGAAAGAACAAAATTTTGGCTATGACTGTAGTGTAAGCCTATTACAAAGGCAAAAAAAAAAAAAGCAACATGTAGATTATTTTATATTTTTAGCTCTACTAAGTATTTTTGAAGTTTCCATCACTCTAGCACAATGCTTAGGAAAATAATTTTTTGGAGCTGGGTTTATAACTCAAGTCAATAGCAAACACAGTAAAGCTCTGAGGTAATTAAGGTGTAACTGATAATTGGAGTATCTTTATTAATATTTTAATTAGTTATACTGACCTGAACTGTAAAAGACCAGATACTACAGTTTATTTTAATACAGATAAAGTCAGTCAGGATTCTCTAATAAAGTCTTGAAACCTAACAGTAAATGATGTATCTGGAGTCTCCTAACAGTGAGGTTGAGATCATGATATGCAGAGAAAGGAGTGGGAGTTTTCCACTAAAGACAAAAAGTGGGAGTAAAGGGAGAAAAATATAGGAATAAAGAGTTTTGGACCATTTTTCTGTCTCCTTGCTACTGTTCCTGTGAGGCAGAAGTCATTCCTCTAACTCAGTTGAGTGCTGGGGAAAAGAATATCCTCAAAGTTATGTCAAGCATCTGGTTATCAAGGGAACATGAGACTTGGTAAATAGCATCAGAATAAATGGGAGATTAGTGGCAAAATGAAACAAATTGCACTGAAATCTATCCAGGCAATACACAGAGTGTTTCCCAGAGCATGGGAGGACAAGTCTCCCTGTGTGGCTTAGGGGGAATCAAGGCAGCTCATCTCTACACTCCTTGCACTGTTCAAAGGTCAGAATTGGGGAATATTTTTCCCTGGAAAGGAGAGGAATGCAGCCTGGAGAAGTAGTGCTGCCTAACAGTGCTGGCTCTTTGCTCTAGGTCCTTCTAAAACCTGTGGTGATCTGCTTTGGTCTGGGTTAGATGACAGTGGGAGCAGATAATGCTGGTGGAAGGACACAGAAAGTCAGCTCTGCTGTGGGTGGGTTTTCCCCACTGTGGGCTGGACCTTCCAGTGATGGAGTGACTCTATCCCAGTGACTTACACGGGCAGAAGGCCCTGTCAACACTGGCAGAGTACTGTGGCACATCCTACCTCCACCACGTGTGATTCAGGGGGGGGGAAATGGCTTTTCTGCTTACTAGCATCTTCACCAGAGTACAGATAGCAAAGCTAGAAAAGAAGAAAAAACCTGCCTGATATACAAGATAGGGACAAGAGTGTGTTTTCTATAAGAACCTGATATTAGGGGCAATATGATTTATAATATAATATAGGAATATAAAGCAGAAAGCAGCCACAGCTTGGCTGCTGTCTGTGCAAAGAGCCTGGTACTGTTCTTCCTCACCCCCTGTGCCAGGTAAGCTGGGCTGTCCTGAGCTGGCTGTGGCACCTAAAGCCAAGATGTGCCTAGTGCCAGGCTGAGGTGTTTTGGGTGCTGTATTTGGGAACAGACCTCCAGGACACGTGTGTGTCTCTATGCCAGGCATTGCCACAAGCAATTGAGTGAGACCTCTGCAATCAGAGCCACTCCCTGGCTCAGCGATGCCTCGGGCATCATTCCAGAGTTAGGGCAGCATGACTTAAAATAGCATCGGATGACTCTGGGTAGTGTGACTTAAAATAGCATCTGCTCCTCGGAGCTGTGAACTGATGGGGCAAGGGCACGTTTGGCACACTGAACTGAATCCAGCAGGCTCCAGTGAAATGCTGAGGTCAGTGTGAGAGCTCAGGATCATCTCCAAACTCCAGTGCTTCTGTAGCTGACATTTTACCTGTTATCCATCCTGTTTTGGGCAGTGGGAAGATTAAATAGTATTTTACAACCCCTTCTTAACACCAGCCTCTCTGACACTTTGTCTGCATCTTGTTTAAATCTGACCTTAATGCCGGTTTTAGCCATGCACTTTTCCCCATGAGGCATTGCTTGAGAGGCTTGAAAACAAAATACCTGTTCCTGAAGCTAAGGAGGGCCAGGACAGAAACTCTGTTCTGCATTTCCCAGGAAAAGAATCAGGCCTTTGCCCCAGGAACAAACCTCAACTGCTATTTGCCCTGCAGCTTGCAGAGATTAGCCAAACATTTGGGCAGCAGCTCTAAGCCTGTATGACTTAAGAAGCAGAGACATTAAACACTGTAAACAAAAGTCTTGGAAATATTTAAGCTTTCTGATAAGAAAATACAAAGTTAGGAATTATTATTTTTCTCTTGGCTACCACAAAGGTTTTAAATGCTGCTAATGCTTTCTCTACATCCTGCTGAGGATCTTTCTACTTTTCTGTCCAGTGTGGCAGCCACTGCAGACAACAAAGTGATTGTAATGCTGGAAAAGCAACAGATGGAGATGGATGGAATAATCTTAACTCTCAGTGTGTTTTTGTGTGCCTGTGAAAAGGAGAGGTGAGAGCAAACCTGAGCTCTGGATACCCTTATCTTTTATTTCATCATGGTTGCACTCACACGAAGCAGAGTGTGATATCCCATGATCTCAAGAGGGTAATTTCTAGGGATGATTTGGTGGCCCTTTCAGCACAGAACTGGGTCTTGCAGGCTCCTCTTAGAAGAGCAGGAGGCTGCAGGTTGGCTGCAGCCCAGGGTGTACAGAGGAGGTGCTGAAGTGCCTGGTTGAGCTGAGGCCAGAGGATTTTTCATTTGAACAGAAAAAATAAATCCAAATTCCTCTGTAGAGCTGGAGAGGAATTTTCAGCTATAAAATGTGATTTCTACAGAATCCGAAGTTTCCATGGGAAGTTTTCACTTTCAACAGAGGAGTTCAGATATTTCCACTGGGACAAATGAGGTGAAATGGTGTGAACTAACTGACCCTGATCTGAACTGTGCCCTCTGTTAGAAAGACCTGAGCCAGTTTAAGCAAAGCTGTTTCCCTGACAGTGGCAGTGACTCCTGAACCTGAGGCAGTGACCCTCGATGGGAACACAGCCCTGGGGTGCCAGGGAGGCACCACGGGCACTGGGACAACTGGTGGCTATCTGGGGGACCAGAACTGCAACCTGGACTGAGACCAAACACAAATAACCAGATCTGGTCCTCCAGCTGCCATGGAGTGCTCTACACAGAGGTGAAAATAAGGTTTAGCACAGAGTCCAGATTTTTCAGGCTATTGGAAATGCATTAAACTGCCACCATGGATAAGCACGATCCTCACCTTCATTTAAAAGTTTTGAAGTGAAACCATTGAGGTTTTTTCAGCATATCCATTTATTTACTTTTTTAAAAAAAATTATTTATTTATTTATTTTATTTGCAGGAAGTTTGTTCTTACAAAAATGTTATAATTTTAAACCTTTTGTCCACATGTACAATGAAAATGAATTCTGAAATGTGTAGCTTTTCCAAGTGACAGGAATTTGTGATGGGTTTCTGCCCTAACCAAAGCTCTTTAAACTTATAACTCTCATTTTAGGATTAAGTGATTTAACTGTTCTGTTAATCATTCCATGCTTGAATGCAATTTCTGAATTAAATGTTCTAATTCAGTGGTATTTCCATGAATTTCTTGTACTGCCTGTTAGCAGTACAATTCACCTTCTCTGCTTCCTTGTGAATATCAGAGGCAGCTCTTCTGAGCTCAGAGCAGTTACTTTTGGTTGGGAGAAACATCAATCACGTAGCTGAAAAACAAGTGAACTAATTTTGAAACAAGCAGTGTATATTTTAATGCAAATTGCTGTTAAAGTGTTATGCATGCAATGGTCACTAGGTGCAGACAGTAGAAATTTATGAGGAAATAATTATTTTTATAACATTTCATTTTCTGCCTTAGGTGAGAAAGGAACACAGTCAGAAAAATACAGGCTAGCAGCAAATAGCTCAATTAAAAATCAGAATATTAGCCTATATGAAATCAGGCACTTCTCCAAATTATTCTTTTACCTGGCATAAATATTATTTGTTTTATACCTAGCTTTATTTAAAGCTGTATTTGCTTTAGGACTGGCTGAAATACACAGCTTTTAAGCATTCTGAGAGAGTGTCAAACATCATGCCTGGTAATTTTTCTGTTTCCCACTGCTCTCCTGAGAGCCCAACAGTTCATTCCCTCACATTTTCTGGAGCTTTAATCTATATTAGAAAACGTTGACACACTCCTTCAGCTACATGAAAGTGCCACTAATGGGGATCCCATCTGACTTCAGAGGAAAGGGACTTTGAAGAAAAATCACAGAAAATTGCAAATAAAGGAGAAACGAATCAAGGTAAAAAATCCACAGCTACTTCCCGCAATTGATTACCAAGTCTGATGTGAATTCTGCCTTTGATTTGAGTTGCTGCTTAGCACAGTGAATGGATTTTAAACAGTGTATTTTACACAATGAGATACATGAAAAGTCTTGTTTAGAAGAGAGACATTGTTCTCTGTTTCTATTTCTGCAATGGCAACACCTTGGATTATGACTCCATTGTATTGAGCTGGTGCAAACAGGCCAAGAGAGGCCCTGCAGGGCAAACACACCAACAATGGAGGAGGAGAAAGGAAATTTCCTGTTTCATGGTGGGGGAAACAGGGTGCACAGAGGGGATGTGGCTCTTCAGGGCTGTGCTGGGCAGCTGGGGAACAAAACCCTGAGCCTCAGTCTGTGGCTTCATCTCAGCACAGAGATTGGGTTTGGCCATCCTTAAAGGCAGATTCTGTGCTGAGTGAGCCCAGGATCACAGAACCAATGGGGCTGGAAAAGACCTCTGGGGTCAGTGAGTCCAACCTATGACCAAACCCCACTGTGTTAACCAGACCATGGCACTGAATCCATCCCTTCCTTAAACACCTCCAAGGATAGTGATTCCAACTCTTCCCTGGACAGCCCATTCCAGTGTCTGATCACCTTTTCTGGGAAGAAATTCGTCCTGATGTCCAACCTAAACCTCCTCTGGTGCAGTCTGAATCCTTGTCCTCTTGTCCTGTTGCTGGTAGCCTTGGAGAAGAACCAGACTCTCATTTGGCTACAGCTTCCTGTCACGGAATTGCAAAGCAATGAAGTTCCCCCTGAGCCTCCTCTTCTCCTAGCTAAGCACCCCCAGATCCCTCAGCTGCTTCTCATAGAATTTTTCTCCAGACCCTTCACTAGCTTCATGGCCCTTCTTTGAACCTGCTCCAGCACCTCCCAACCTGAGGAGCCCAGAACTGGACACAGAACTGGAGGTGTGTCCTCAGAACCTGGCTTTTGTCCTGCTCACCCCTGCAGGATGCTCCCAGGTCACAGAATCACAGAATCATAGAATCATTGGGGTTGGAAAAGATCTCCAAGATCATCCAGTCTACCCTTTTACTCATGCCACCACACACTAAACTCTATGTCAGGATCCATGTCTACTTGTTTCTTGAACGCTTTGCTCTGGCAGGTGCGTGGAGCAGCAGAGAACAGACTGCATTGTCCACGTGTGCTTTTGGAAAGGTAAAGTCCCTGCAATATTTTATTTGAGTTGATTTCCCTGACAACATGATTAGAGTGGTGAAGCATTGCTGTTGCTGGAAATTGATGTTGAGCATCAGCAAGGCACGCGTTCCTCTCAGCCACAGCTGCCTGGCAGGGCTTGTTTCTCTGTAGTCACTGGGATGTTGCTGAGTTTTCAGGCATTCTGCAATTTTCTATTGATTTTTAATGAAACCATGCTGATGCTTGTATAAAAATGTACCTCAGGGTCTCGTGCTGATTTTGTCCAGAGCTGAACTCATCAGATAGCATTTTTTCCAGTTCCTGCCTTGTCGAAGCAATGTGTCTGACAGGTGCACAGAAATCAATTCAGAAAGTACATCCTCGAAGAAATCAGGCTGCCAGATTAAGTAAAACAGATATTAACTCAGACACCTCTGAGCTCAGCTGAAACACTTCTCTGCACAGAGAAAAGCCAAGTTGTTTGCTTTTTTTTTCTTGTTTAAAATGGTTTTAAGTATTTTTGTGCATTCTCATAGCAACAGCTTTAGAAAAGACTGAGAAACTCCCAGCTCTCTGCTTTGGTGTCACAAAATTGAAGTGAACAGAATAGTCTGAAGCATTTTAAACTAAGCCCAGAGAAGTTTCAGATGGCCCTTTGCTAGGAGTGTTCAAGGTCAGGCTGGATGGGGCTTTGAGCAACTTAGTCTACTGGAAATTGTCTCTGCTTAAGGAAGGGGGGTCTGAACTGGATGATCTTTAAGGTCATTTCCAACCCAAACCATTCTGTGATTCTTGGATGGGTTTTTAGCCATTTTGTGTCACACTCACGCCAGTGGTGTGAGTGAGCTCTGGTGTGGAGAACTTGTTTAGAAAGGCTGCAGGTATGGAAACTCAGATTTGCCTGGGTTACAGTGGGGCTGTCATGTAGCAACAACCCCAGGTTGTTGGAAAATGAAGATCTTTGTTGCTGCCACAGACTGGAGTTATTAAGGACATCCCTTTGACTTCTTTCTAACCCATCCATATAAGGAGAGCTGCCACTGAGCTGCACTGGGAGAGAAATTCAAGGGGGAGGATGCTGCTGGTTTTAAACTCTCTCTGTCTGCATGAGTTGGAGGCAGCACCCTGGACATCTGGGATGTGTAAATCTGTCTGCCCAGCTGCCAGCTAATTTTCTGATGCACTGGGAATGCTGCTCTGCAGTCAGTGACCACATTGTGTGCTTAGCCACAGCTTGGGGCCAAACAAAGTGGAAGGGAAGACGAAGCAAGCGTGGACCACAGAGTTGTATCCAAAAGCCTGAAAGCACAGCTAAAGCACAGTAAAAAGAATAACTTTTGTTTAAATTTCTGATATTTCTAGTCCTATGAGCAGAACATCTTTTCTATTTTTCTTCTGCCTGTGTTTTCTGTTCTCGTTCCACCCAACATTTCTCACAGGGAGGCAGAGCATAAGTGAAACACAGAAGGCAGAATGAACTCAGTTGCCTTCACCTAATATACTTTATCAGTCTGTCTTTTTCTTTGATCCCAGGGCTATCCAGGGCTCTTACATCAAAGAAGAAACAGGACAAAATCTGTGTATAAAAGGGTTGGCTGTAGATGTTACACAACCAGGAAGGGAGCAGAGACAAGGGAAGTGCTGTGCAATCTTGACCTCGTGGAACTGGGAGCAGGAGGGTGAGAAAAATGCTGCTTGGGGTGGTGTATTTATTCCAGCATCAGCCTCACAGCCCCCCCACTCCCTGCACTGCTGTCCCTCTGCCAGCTCTCATGGCAGCTCCCCTCCAAGGCTCTCCATCAGCCAGAATCCCTCTGGGGTCAGGGAAACAGCTCTGCTGCACCTGAACAGACCCAGCCCTGATAGAATATGGGCATTTTACATGCCATTCTGAGAGGCCAGGATGTAGTGGAGACCCCAGAGGACCTTTCCCAGCAGTGGGCTCTGTGTGTGTGCACAGCATTTGCTTTGTGTGACGTGCCCCTCTGCCAAGTGACATTTTCCACAGATGCTGGCTGGGATCAGTCTGCACCTGCACATGTGTGTGTAACCCAGGCTGTGATTAGCCCATTTGTCTGAACAACTGTGGTTTTAGCTCTTTTTTCTTCCCTCCCCCCACCATGCTCACAGCTCCCCTTTCTAACAATTTGATCTGCATGCAGCAAACCTGTGCTGCAAATAGACACATTGCAAGTATTGCCCTTTCTTACCAAGTGAACTTGCTGTTTCTCTCTTTCTCCTCTGCCAGCCACTTTGTTGTTTATTTTCAACGCATTTAGCATCATAGCTGAAAAGCAAGCTGCAGTATCTGTGGGCTACACCTACATTATTAAATAAGACTGAAAATATTCATGGGGGGTTTTCTCTGGTTTAGCACACACACTTTCATATTAGATTGACAGAGCTGTATTTCATAGAATCACAGGTTAATTAAGGTTGGGACACAAAATCATCAAGCCCAGATATTAAATCCAAGTTGCCACTAAGCCATGTCCCCAAGTGCCACATCCACATGTCTTTTGAACACTTCTGGGGATGGTGATTCCACCACTTGCCTGGGCAGCCTGTTCCAGTGCCTGACCACCATTTCAGTTTGCTATGGCTCTTAGGGAGATGCTAGAGGAAATGGGCAGCTCTTTCAGTGGGTATAAATATGGCTGCATTGAAAGGCTTCCTGGTCTTCTTGGAGAGTTACCATTTGGAGACAGAAAGTTGTGAGTGACTTCCTGGCTTGTTTCATCCTTGGAGACAACTTAGATTGGAGGTAGTGGTAGCCATGTAAAGTAGTTGATTTAGTGACTGTTGAAATATGTAAGGATTAGGGATCCTTTGTAAATCAGAACCAGGATTTGGAGGAGGATGGAGAAGAGGGACCCCAGGCACAACTGCAGCCTTCTCTCACTGCAGGATTTCTTTCTGCCTGTTGGTGTAACTGCCATTGGTTTAAAACCAGCACAAGAACTGAGAATTAGAATCTGTGGTGGAAATCCCTCTGCCCAAACTCAGTGGAGCCACAGCTCTGTGACAGAGGGATGTGATGCAGTAGCCTGGCATGGGAGCAGGGTGGATTGAGTCTCTCTGTCTGAGGTGCACAAGCTCTATTTTTGGCAGTTTAACTGCATGGTCAGTGATGAGTCTGGTCTGATGCAAGCTGGCAGGCTTAGCTGCTGAGGCTCAGATGGCAAGCACTGCTGCTTGGTGCATATTGCTGAATAATTTCCTTTTCATCTGTCATACTTCTGTCTTTTCTGGCTGTTTTGAAATGCATCTCTAGTCCACATGTATGGAGATGTCTGCAAGGCAGTGCTGCTTGAGCCGCTAGGAAGGAACAGCACCTCACCCTAGATACTGAAATGTCAATACACCCTTGCCATCTGAAAGATTTATGGAGCAATTCTGCATGGAGAGCAGGAGCCTGCTGCTCCCCTGTGTGTCTGGACAGGCTGGTTAGATATTCTAGTCCTGGTTTTACACTATTTTTAAAAAGCTCACACCTCGGTACCTTTCCTTCTGACTAATGTAAAAAAGCAACCCACCTCTAATCTGGTTATTAGAAGATCATCCAGCTCCACAGGTCAATGAAGAGTCAAAAGCATCATTTAATTCTTGAACTGTGCTGCTGGCCCCTGGCCGTGGCTGGTGCCTGCTGTGAATCCAAAGCAGCTGCACAGAGAGGAGCCATGATGTGTCTGTGCAAAGGCAGCCCAGGGCCAGAGGCCAATTGTTTCCCTGAGTTGGTGGCATTTTTTTCTTCCTGGAATTTTGCTGCATTGTAACTTGCAGATCATCTTTCTCTCGGCCAGGGAAAGAGGCTGACCCTGATCCCACTACTGCTCTGGGGTCCTTTCTCTAAAGGACTGATCTTACATTGTGGGTACAGACGAAGAGTGGGACATGATTCCTCAGTACGTTGCCAGGAAAGGCCTGAAAAATTCTTTCTGAGGATGTTCCTCTCAAATGCTGGTGTCTCATTTTCCCCTTTCCCCACAAGGTCACCACTGGGGTTAATCTTGCTCTGCTGGTTCACGCTGCCCTGTCCTGTAGCCTTCCCCACTGGGGGAGAGACTTCCTGCCTCTGAGTCAGTCTGGCAGCTGGACCAAAGAGAGCAGATGGAAAAAGGGATGGGCTCTGTTCACGCATTGCATCCTCCCTCTGCACCCTGACACGAAGCATTGCATCCTCCCTGCTCACACCACCAGGGAGTAAAGCTCTGCCCTCTCTGCCATGCCGTGATCACCCCACAGAAACCAGGACTTTTACAACCACTGCTGGCTTGAAACACCAAGTCTTGTGTTGAGGGAACAGCAGGCTACCTTCCAGCACGGGGATCTGTAGGACTCATATTACAGTGCTTAGGAAATACCCATAAAATATCAGCTCATTAGACACACTCAGTGGAAATTAGACACACTCTGCATTGGAGGTACATCAACAATGAGTCAGAGTTGCTGTTTGTCCCTGCAGCTCGTGGCTGAAGTGCTCTGAGTAACAGTGGGGCTCCCTCAGCTGCCTTGTGTACGACAGAGAGGCAGCCAGGGAGGTGCTTAATGTGCTTATGGCTTGCTCTATTGTGGTCCACTTCAAACAATTTATCTTCTGAAGTCACAGAATCATGGAATCATAGAATCATCAAATAATTTGGGTTGAAGGGACCTTAAAGGTCATTCTCCTGGACCAACATGATGCCCGGAGCGTCAGAACTAACTCAGCAATGAATGTCAAAAAAGAGTATTTCCCTGTGTCTTATGTTGGCTTTTTATAATATATTCATTTAAAAGAATTGCCATTTCCTTAGAAATTTCCTTTTAAATTAAAGTTTATAAAAGGAAATGGTGTCTATGAAAGGTGAAACTGATTACTTTTCTCTAAAGATGGATTAAGTGGGAGCTGTAGGTGTTTCTTTGGAAAATATTGAATTGAATTGAATGAAATTATAGGGGAGAAGAAAGGAAGTCTGGTTTTAATCATTTCTGTTGAGAATTGTGGCTAATGTAATATAGCTCAGAGAAGATATGGATGCCCCATCTCTGGAAGTGTTCAAGGCCAGGCTGGAGTGGGCTTTAAGAAACCTAATCTAGAGAAAGGTGTCAGTGCCAGGGGCAAGGAGGTTGGAATGAGATGATCTTAAAGGTTCCTTTCCACCCAAACCATTCCAATGTTCTATGATATCTTTTATCCACATCTCAGAAGGAAGGAAGAAAACCTTTTGGACCTGGATGGAAAATGTATAACTTCTTCCTCCTCCTGTATCACAGGTTGTGAGTGTTGTCCACATTCACCTCACCATCAAACTGCTTCTGTGCATGTAAACATTATAACTATTGTTAGGAATGTTACTTCATGTGTGGACTTGCAAACAAGTGACAGTTGTGCTGACAGCAGAGTTAAAAGACAGGGAAATGCATCTGACAGGCACGTGCTTTCCTTGCAGAAGACTGAGGAGATGATATCATTCATCTGAGTGGATATGGTGCTTGTGTCTCTGGACTTGCATGGTAACACTACAGACTTTACAGTTGCGTGACAGCCTCTGTTGCTCTGTCTGTGAAAAGATCTTTTGTCCCTTTAAATGTCACTTGCTGTCAAATTGAGGAAAATCTTAGAAGCCAATGTTGACATTTATGCACACAGATCTAAAAACAATTTCTGGTGAGGTTCCACTGATAAACACTTTGGCCGTGATCTTGTGGTTGGTTGTGTGTGGGCAGACGCGTGCGTTCCTGCAGACCCTCTCTGACTGCTGGCAGAGGACACGTACTTTTAAGTCAGCTATTTGCCTTGATCTTTTTGCTGAACAGGATTTTAGCAGGGAGTTTTGAGAGGTAGAAGAATGATAGAAGAACGCAAAGCCACCAAATTTCACTGGGAGTGGTATATCAGAAATGAAATACAGGCTCTTTTGAAACCCTAAAGTCGCTTTATTATTTAAGAAATTGTCTAAATCTTTCTAATTTTCCTTTTCCCTCCTCCAAACATCTACATTTTTCTATCCTGTTAAATTCTACCTTGTTACCAGCCAGAAGGGCCTGAATTATGCCATCAGCTGTTCATGCAAAGCCCTCATCTCCAGCTAGGTAAAGGATTAGATTAACCTTGCATGGAAACACCCAGAGATCCATGAGGTTTGCATGGGTGTGTTGCATTATGCAGTGACTCCTGGAATATTAAAAATCATTAAATTGTCTAAAACAAAATTATGTTCCAAGTGAATCCTTAATTTTTACTCAAATCTTTTTGAGGACAAACCAGAAGCATTAAGGTCACAGTTGAACACTTAGTTTCAGTATTAGGACCTGGGTTTTGTGTGTGCACCCAATTTTTTTTTTTTTTTTTTTTTTTCAGAAACAAGAACTGAGAGATCAGATCTCCTGTAAGGTTTGTGACAGTGAATTTGAATTTAAGTGAGACCACACCACTTGTGTCTTTCTGTCTTTCTGCTGCTAGAAGCTGCCCCAGAAGTTTGTCCTGTCAGGGCAGCTGTTTGTCTGCCTGTCTCAAATTTGTCAGGAGAGCACATAGGAGCTGTGCTCTCAAGAGATGTCTATTCCTAAAAGATGTCTTCCTTTCCAGGCTTCCCAAGGTCATGTTTCACTTGAAAATCTTACATGGCAGCAAATAGTGGGACAATCTGGTAAGTATGCTCACAGGCTGAGTAAATTGTCTTTTTTTACATTGCTGTGTAAGCTTAAAAATGTAGAGAAACTCCATCGACTGTGCTACCAAACTTGGTGTTCTTCAGCCTGCTCCTCTGCTGCTGTAGTGATTTTTGTGTAGATGCCCAGAGCCTCCCAGCCTATTGCTTTGGTTATGTTTTCTGTTCTTTGGTGTTTCAGCATTTCTGATGTCTCTCTTGGGGAGAATCCCAGTAGTCAATGGAAAAATTGTGTTGATAGTATTGAAAGCTGGAGCTGGCTTTTAAGACCCTCTTTCTAATCTGACCCTGACACTGACTGTAATTCACAACATATGCAACTAGAAGGATAATAATAGCCCAGGAATGGTTAACTGTCACCCTTAGAAGTGAAATTACTATGCAAAGTGGATACTTGTGTTCACCCCTCTGTGCTCTGTTATGCTCTGGTCTTAGAGAACCTTCTTTTAGGATAGTAATGATCATTGGCACAGAAGGCTTAAGAGCTGTCACTTTGAATATGAAGAAAAAAGTTCATAAGCCATATCAGATGATTTCAGCTGGTGTTCAAGTCCAGCCAAACCAGAAGGAAATGGCCATTTGGAGTTCTTTCCCATTAATAAATCACAGGAGCTTCACACCTGATATGATGCCCCTTCTGTGGCTGTATGGAAATCAGCTCTCAAGCAGCACGTGGCTGGTGTGGTCCAACACCAAATGACAGCTGGAGTTTAGGGCACTGCTTTGGACTCTCAGATCACCCAGGAGAGCTTACCTTGCTCTGAAGGTAAGCCTTCACAGGCTGCATGTAGTGATGAATAAGAATGTTTGCAGCTGAGCTTGTTGGCTGGGGTACCCTACTGTCTTCAGTCCAGGCACAAGAGATGTTGCTTTTATATATATATATATATATATATATATATATATATATATCTCCACATATACATGTATGTGTACATATATATATATATATATTTATATATATATATGGACTAAGAAAGTAGGAGAAAGGAAGAATAAAATACTTCAGGAAGGAGCTTTCAGAAGCACTAAGGTCTGCAGAAACTGAAGACTCATTTTCACTTCAGAAGAGGGGCAACTCTGGCTCATTTGCTGTACTCATATGTGTGTGTGCTGCATCTGGAACACAGTGGGGACTCCATCTGCTGAGAGTAGTGAGGCTGAACTCTGCACAATGTGAAAAGCAGCTAATGCCTCTGCTGTATGCAACGTACTCGGGAGAATGGCTCTGTTGTACCCAGCTTTCCATAGGAAATGAAAGAGCCTGCATTGTCCTTTCCAGGCACAGCCTGAATGCAAATCCATAAATACGGTTAATATGGCTGTTCTGCTTCCACAAGTTTGTTCTTACAGTCCCTACTTACTAAAATGTTAAGTCCTTAATTGAAATTCCACCTCCAGTGGAACAGTCCTTCATCAGCTGTCCCTCAGAAAACAGAGCAATGACAGCAAAAGCATTGTGATGAGCTTTTCTATCCTCTCCTCATGTTTTTTGAAAATTTTCCATTATTTTGGTTAAGAGGTCAGAACTGATCTGGAAACTAAGTCATGCTTTTGATTCTCTATTATTGAGCAAAACATAACATAATTTAAAACAACTACCAAAACCAGAAACCAGTCCTTGTATAGCTTGGGAAGGGTCTGCTTTAATAATAATTTCTTTTCCAATGATCCTGTGACTCAAGCAGCACTGAGTTACCATACCCATCTGTCCATTTATATTTAGATATAAATTGTTTTTCACAGCAGAGAATGTTTGCACATAATTTTACATCAAGGGGTGAAAGTTGTAGTAGTTTTCTTGTCCTCCTCCTCTCTCTCTCTTTCTCTCTCTCTTTCTCTCTCTCTCTCTCTCTCTCTCTTCCCTGTCTCTTTAGATTTAATTACTGCTTTTTGTCCATTTAATTATTGCTTTTTGTCTTTGTTCCTTTGTTCCTTTGATGAATAACGTTTAACAAAAAGATCTCAGCTCATGCAACACAGTTCTCCAAATACAATTATGTGAGGCTTGAAGATACTACAGGCATGTCCACGAGTAGGGATAGGGCAGAAATAGGGCCCCAGGAAACCTTCTGACTGCATATTTACCTGCCAGTCCAAGGCCAGAAATTGGAAATAGGAAATGGCAGATAGCAGGAAAATAGTAGATGGCAGATATCTCCCAGAGGTGCTGACAGGTGATTCAGTGTCTGATATTTTGTACACATATAACATCTCGATATGCTAAATATGGTGAGACAGAATCTGCCATAGGCTCTACTATGGATCTGGTTGTCCTTGTACTCAATGTCCTCAGGTGACTCATTTACACCAATAGTTGGTATTCTAAAATCAATGGGGTTTTGTAGGCACAAGTTTGCACATACGCATGCACTCACATCTACATTTAGAAAGAATTTCAGATGGACTTTGCAGATTTAAAGCACTCTCTTGGCAACACTTGCCATGAGCTGGCTTCATCCCCTTCTCTAACCAGGATACTCCCTCACTGTTTGAAGAGATCCACCTCCCCCAGGTTTGACTTTGGTGGAATTGCTCCTGGTTTCCACAGTTTGAGTCAGGCAGTGATTTTTTTGTAGCTCTGAAATTGATTGGGAGGAGGAGGAGAAGAGAGGAAGAACACACAGAAGCAGAGGGGGAGGAGGCAGGCAATACATCAGACAATGTGGACTGTTTCCCAGCATCATTTAATGACTGCTTTGAATGGATGAGAAATTACACCAGAAGACTTACAAAGGCAGAATATATGTTTCAATGTATAATTATATGGTTGTATTGTAGTCATAAGGATAATTATCACAATTAAAAAAAACCACCCAAATCATTAATCCACACTCTGTCTGTTTTATTTCTACCTTAGAGCTATTTCATGCATCATAAAGTCCTATCCACTACAGGATTTAGAAATTACTTGTTTTATATTGTTGTGGTTTTATTTTGCATCAATCTCTACATGTTGTCAAGGCATATTTCTCAAGAACAATTCTCTGGTGAATAATATGCTGAGGACCAAAATATCTCTGACCAAATTCTGATGCACATACTGCCTGCAAATGCTATCCCAGTTGGCTCAGACTGTCAGGATCTGACCCAGTCCACAGCATTTAGTTCAATGAGTGGCAATCTCTCATCTGATCCATGTGGGCATTTTATGAAGCAAAGTCCTAAATTTCAATCCTTATAACTTGCACATATGTTCTTGCCACCCACCATGGGCTAGTAATATTCCAGTTCAAAAAGGCACTCTTGATTTTGCTTGCCTTTCACATGATGCATGAGCATGCTTGTTTGTGTGAAATTTGGGAGAACAAAGGCTAACTTGATCCCACACTTCCAATAGGTTATATGTTTTTTCAACCCTGAAACAAAATTCTATGTCTGTATATTTTGGCTTTTAAACTCATTAACCTGCAGGCCTCAAACACGTCAGAAAAGAAATGGAAGTCTCATTATTACACAGAAAGTTTAAAACTTAAAACCAGAGGCTGTATCAACAGCAAATGGGACACCACAGACATGCCCTTCTCCTTGGGACTTCTATTGGATTCAGGATGGAGGGATGCTGTGAAGGTTGTTTTACTTTGCCTGTGCACTCTTCAACCATCACAGTATGTTGACGGTACAATGGCTTTTTTTGGATATTGCTGGAGATTCTTACTTGACCAGATAAACAGGACAAGAGCAGACAGTGTGATTTTTGAAGGTGAAGATGTGATGTTGGGCCAAGTGAATGAGCATCCACTCTCTGCCCACTCTTCCTCTGAACTGTGTATCTTCATTGTCTATGCTACAGGAATTTCAATGGGCAGTTGAATTTTAGTAGAAGACTTTTATTCTGAATTTTGTGCAGTTGAAGGTCATTTAGGCTATTCTGTAGGTATGAAATACATTAAAAAAAGAGGATCCTTCTGCCCTGAACTTCCTATTCTCTCTTCCTCCCTGCTCCCTCTGGACTTTTACCTTGCTGCTCTGTATTGTTTTTCCTGGCTTTGATGTCTGCAATACTGGAATTTTTTTTCTTTACACACCTTATTTTTGAAACCTTCTATTATTTTTGTGACCTTTTGGGATACTTTCCATTTGCAAAGAGCATTCTTTGCAGGACAGACTTGATATAGAGCTAAATAATCCCAGCCCGGTTTTACAGGACATGTTTTTACACCCTGATAGCGTGTGTTTTTAACCCTGCAGTGTCCTTCCCCATGCTCCCACAGGTGCTGTGCTCAGCTCTGGTTTGCACCCATGGGAATGTGGAGCTTTCCCAGAGCTGTGTGGATTGCTGTGTTGATGGAGAAGGCTGTCTCCAGAGGATGCTGCCACCAAAAGCAAAATGCCTCTGTCTGCCATCCATCTATTTCCACACAACCAACAGTTTTAAGGCTTTATCTGCATGTATATCCCCTGAAGGGAGTCTCTGGTATCCTGCACTGTTGGTTTCCTAAGGGAAAAAAAAACCAAAACCCTGCTTGGTGCAGATCCTTTGTGGGATTCAAAGTTCCCTGGAGGAATGCAGCCCTGAACCGAAGGCGTCAGGTGCAGCTGATCCCGGGAAAGCTCAGGGCTTACGAGAGGTTCAGTGGGCCATGGAGGGGGGAAGGAAGGATTTCTGGCTGAAACCCAAGGCCAGGCAGCTGGAGATTTACAGCACTGCTCTATCTGCCCTGATTCCTTGGATGTGGAGCAGTCACTGAGGTGTGTGGGGGGCGGTTGAGGACTTGGCTGGTTAAACACAAACCGCACATATAAAATTGGAGTTGCAGCAAGGAGACATTGCTTCTCAGCTGCTGGAACCTCCAGCATTTTACATGATTTCTGTGTGTTCCACACAGGGACACTGATGCTATTTTTTTCAGAGGTAAGCCCTAGAAAGCATGGCTGGTTGATGTGGCTGCCAAAGCCCTGCCACATGGGCTTTGCTTGTCAGAAGTGAAAAACATGGCTGGTGCTTAAGGCACTTCCAGAGTAAACACCAGCAACAGCCCCTTCAGTTTTGAGACAGGCAGTTGTATTTAGAAATGCTTCAGTCCTAGTGAGAAAGGCTGTGGGTTAGGGGACTGTTTCCCAGGGTTTGTTTTTAACCCTGTGGATGTTTTTTAGGGACTGCATGTGTTCCTCTGGAGTTTCCAGTTTGGCTGTGATGGGGCCAGTGATGCTGGCTGGTGTCTGAGCCTACACAGAGGGGGACAAAGATTGCTTGTTACAAATGGAACTGGTGCTAAGCAGCATAGAGGTTTTGCATCATCTGCTAAATGCCAGGAATTAAATTATTTTTTGCTTCCACTGTCCCAAAGAAAACTTAATTCTAAACCTTCAGCCTGTGGTTGTCTTGGAGGGGGGTGTGTGTGTGTTTGCAACCCTGTGTAATTTATGCAAAACCAAACCAGGAGGATGATCATTCTCACTCGCTGTAGGCTGTCAGACAGAAAGATTTGGATCACTTTAGTAGGCCCTTATGTGACGCAAGGACAGCATTATTTCATGTGTGCCTGAGTGCTTCAGCACAGTCACGATGCTGAATTGATGGCAAAAATGTGTGGCAGCAATTACTGCCATGAGGGTTGTTCTGGAAAGAAACACAAAAAATTCATTTAACTCCCGCACTCGCCACTGTAAGGTAATTTGGACATGGTATATTCCCAGCATAGTAGTAAATTTAAAAATAAGCACAGCCAGGGCTGTAGCTGGAGAGGGACTGGATGGTGCAACTGATCAAAACGTGCTCCAGAACACACTGGAGTAGAGTTTACAAAAAGCTGCCTTTTAAATCTTATGCCTACGATCTATTTCATTCTGGAACAAAATATGGCGCTTCCAGGCTACAATATGGAGTGAGTCATAGTATTGCCATTCTGCTCCCAGCACAATTGGAGCATACCTATGGTATGAAGTGGGAGAAATATTTGGCCCAGAAGAAAGCTCCAGAATGTTTTTTTATGTACTGTCAAGACACGCTTAATAAATGGAGAGTATTCTTTCCATATTGCGTAATTCCGACTTTCCTCATTCTGGGTTTTTTTTTCAGCACAACACGCAAGTGTGTGCTTATTTTTAATGAGTGTTTAAGCCCAGATGAGTGTAAACATGCTTATGGGAAGGACTTTCCTTGCCATGCATGGAGGCAAATGTGTAATTACACCTGCACAGGTGCTGAATGAAGATATGGAGGGAAGTTTTTACTGGCAGAAAGCAAAAGAAGTTGCTATGGTCCATAGTCCCTCACTCTGTATTTCTGCTGTTCCCCTCAGGGCAGAGTTCAGTGATCTCCAACATCACTCATGTGGGCATGGACAGAGCAGTGCTGGGAGGTGAAGGGCAGTAAAGGGAAAGCCTGGCTTCCCAGCTGGAAAGGCTTTGGGGCACAGGGTGAAATCCCCATCCTGGCCATGCCAACAGGAATATTGCCTTCAGCAGAGTGATTCCACTCCCTGTGTCTGAACACATGCTGAAACAGAAAAGAAATTACGATGTGATGGCCGACTGGGAACTGTTTTGGCAAAACAAACAGGGCTTAAACCTCGAGCTCTTTCAGGGGAAAAATAAAGGCAGGAGCAACTTTTGTGCACACGGCGGGGGCAGGCGGGGCGGGCTGTGGGTAAAACTTTGGTCCATGACACAGATGATTTGGCCATGATTCCTGCCCTGCAGCTGTGTGACCCTCCCAAGGCAGTGTCTCCCTCCAAATAAAATGTGAGTATTGACACAAACCTGCTTTTATGTATTGCTGTGCTTATACTAGAAACTGCTTATGGGTTGAACTTAATGTTTGCTTAATATATCCTCCTCCTTGATGTTAAATACTGTTACTATTAACTGCTGTGATGCCTGCTGCCTGCAGAGCTTTAATGATCAAGATCATCTAAAATAACAGTGGTTCATTTTGTTTTTTAAGCACTCAATAGTGTGCAGTGAATTGCTTAACATTAGGTGGCGTATGCATTATTATGCTGTGCTCATATATGAAGTGTGTTTTTTGACCAAACAGCCCAGAAACCTTTCTTGCTCTTGGTAACGAGAGCTCCCAGAATCGGAGAGCTCATGAACATTTGAACTCTCCAGAGTGTGAAATAGTAATGGCCAGCTGGTGCCATTTCAGTGGGGAGAACAGTGAGCAAATGGCAAAAATATGAGAATTAAATCTTGTTTATACCTCACCACTGAGTACCACTAAGAAACTGGCTTGGTTTGGTTTGAAGAGAATTTCAAAACAAAGGGGTTTCTCAAAAATCTCTTTCCTGTCAGAAAAGCAACATTCCTCTGTACACACAGGATCTTTGGACTTTGAATTAGGAGCAGATTCTAGAATAAAATATAGATCGACCTCTGCTGAGACCCTCTGGAGAAATTAGGATGAGAAAAATGTCAGTAAATGTACCTCTATATATCTGCTCAATCCCATCCCCTTCAGTTAAAATGCTGAATTGTTGCTGGTATGTTCATAAGGCAGCCTGGGGTGTCTGAGTGGGCTCCCTGACATTTAATGAATGGATGGAGGAAGTCAGACACTCCTCAGTTTATATCTACCTGGTCAGTGATGGATTGATGTCCAGAAAACAAGGGCTAGGGTAAGCTGGGGGTGAGTTATGGAAAAAGTATATCTTCTTGTAATCACAGAAACGCACCAGGGACAAATTAACTCAATCCTGTGAATAATTTCATCCTCATAACCTTCTGTTCACTTTGCAATTACGAGGTGAAACACGGGCCGTATCCTTTTGAACTCAGGACCATATCCTTAGCCTGTGCTGCCATGTTTGCTCACTCCAATAAAGCTCTTTTTTTCACCCAAGGCAATGGGGGTGATAGCAAACTGCAGAGGTTTTTTCTAGTAAAATATGCTTTCCCTCTTGAGCATTTTTCTCTGGAATTTTTCCCACTCCTGTTCCTTCAGACTATTGATCTCCAGTCTCACTTCTTCCTGGTATTAGATCTGTTTTCTTTTAAGACAGCTAGAAGTCTGGGAAATACACACCCTTGTGTCCAAGAGGGCATAGGGAGGTATTTCAAGAAATAGCTAGATAACAAACAAACCACTAGAAGTTCTAGTCTTGGCTACCTTACTATAAACTCAGCCCATAGATTTTTTTTTTCCCCAAACTGAGGTTTCCCATCTGCCAATGGGTGAATATAAATCCCAGCAGATGTTAAAGAGACATCTGGAGTGTATCCATTGCACTCCCTGTGTCAGTGATCATCTCCCAGTTACTCTGTATTTTTGCTAAGCTAAGGGAATTTGTGGCCTTCCCTCCAATTGGGTGACTGCAGAAATTGTGATGTCAAACATCCTCTGCTACAGCTACCAAAGTCTCTGATACTGATTCTTACTGAGTAGTTGTATTTCCACAGCCAAGGGTTCAATGACCACCCAAATAAGCCATTCTATGAACTAATGCAGTGGGTGCTGAGGGTGGGCTTGCTGGCGGCCATCAGGGAAGATCCTGATGTCTGTGACAGGACTCCTGGCCATGGGGGAGCAGGGAACCTTCAGCAGCAGCTCAGGAAGCTGAATGAGGGGATTTGAACATCTTGGAAATCAAAATGAGGGGGAGAGGATTTCCCAAGGAACCCAAAATGGCTGTTTACAAGTTGAGTTTGAACGAGATCTCCAGCTCTACAAGGTGGTTTCAAAAAAACCTGACCTCATTTTCCATAAGAGGTAGATAATATTTTTCATCCTCTCACATCTGGCCACAGCCTGAGGTACACAGGCAGGAGAGAAAACTTTTCCAGCCAACTACATATTTTTCTACCCTGGGAAAGACTCCATTGTACAGTGTGAATGCCAAAGTCCAGTTTCCTTCTGGGCTTTGCACATTTTTTGAAGTTGGTGTTTGTTTTGCCTGATCTGCCCTGACTTTCTGGTTCCTGTTACTGTTCTCTCCTATTGTTGCTGATGAACTCTGGCCCTTACCAGGATTTTGGTGGGGTTGCTTTTCTCTGAGCAGGTACATGGGAGATTTCCCAGAACTGGAGAAATGGCATCTGTATTCCCCTGCTGATCAACCTCTTATTCCTCTGATTGTTACAAAACATGGAGAGAAATAAAGCTCATTAATGAGCCCCTGTAATTAACATGGCTTGCCTCTGTGAAATAGAGAGGGACATTAAAACTGTTGCCTTTCCTTAGCAAGAGGCATCTGTGAAATGCTTTTGGGGAAAATTCCCTGAAATGGAAACTATAGGTACTTCTCTAATTGTTTATACAAATTAATACAACAAAGAACAAAATTTAGGAAAAAAAAATCCCCAAACATATGGCTTCTTTGTAATCTAATTCTTTGTCAAAAACAAAGCATAGAATTATTAATATATGAACATTTTCCTGCATGTTCTGTAAATATATAAGGGGAAAATTGATACTTCCTTCTTGAGAAATTATCTACTGTGTGTCATAAATATCTTTATTCTGATTGCTTGTGAGCTTAGAATTTTGCACAGAATTGCATTAATTAAAATACCTCCTTCTTTTTCTTATTTTACTCATCTCCTTGTCTTTTTATCGTATGTCATACATTCCTTCACTTCAAGGGCTTCCTGACTTAGATTTGCTTGGCCCCAGCTCTGTGAGCCTTCCAAAACCAGATGAAACCAAGGCTTGTGTGAGCATAGCCAGCCTTGAACAGGATTGCCTAAAAACCTATTACTTGCTCCTTTGTCGATCTGAAAATGTATTTACCACAATTTGTTCATACTGAAGATCGTCACACTAAAAGCCATTTATTATGGCAACAGGCATAAATATTTACAACTAATAGAGGCTATATCTAATTTTAGGCACCCACACCCATCACGCTGACCGGGAAAGGAAACCAGTCTCCTTCAGGTTGTGCTTCCAGCTCCTCTAAGGAAGAAAATCCATCAGGCACCATCAGTAATGACTTCTCACTACTTCTGTTGTCTCTGTTTTATTTCTTGCCCGACAGCTCACAGCAGGAGCACATTCATAAAGGTTGCCCATATAGGAAATCTGAAATTCAGTGGTCCTCAGACACCCCAAATGAACTTCCTTAGGTCAGATGTAATTCATATTCGTGACAGGATTTTGAGCCCTCCCTGGAGAAGCTCCTGGGAAAGACTGACTGTTTTAGCTCCAGGCTTATGGAATGAATCCTTCCTATCAAACAGCAGTGTCTTGGTTTGTTTACATGACAGACAACAGAAATGCAGATATATGGGAGAGATCCTGGAGGTGATGTGACAGAAATGGGATGATTTCTGATGATGACAGAATATAGGTTGATTTTCAACTGAACTGATTGCACAGAACCCAGTTTCCCTGACTATAATGGTGCTCTTCCTATGTGAATGCAGAATGAGCATTCACTCAGGTGAATCACGTCCAATCAGGCCCTTTACTTTATATTTCCTCCATAATTTACAAACAACATTTCTAGAATGTGGCCACAGACACCTCCCTCCATGTCCACTGGGCATCACAGCTAAGTCCTTGTTCCAGTGTCACTAACTTTGGGGACCACTCACTACAGCAAGATTGGCAAGGCAAGATGTCCCTTGAATACCTTTGAGAGTATATTTGGGATAACTTCCTTCTTCTGGGAATCACTTATATCATATTAGAAATGTGGATTTATTGGACATTTACATGATGACAGAAGTTATCAAAAGAAGAGAAAACCGCTCTGCAGTGGCCTGTACCAGAGAGAGTGAAGACACAATGAGCAACACTCAGCTCAAAAACTGTTTTCCCTTCTGCTAAGCACTTGCTTGGTCCTGCCATCAGGTTTGCCAAGGCTTGTGAGAGTTGCCAACCTCTCCCTGCAACCACTGAAGCTCTTCATATTGAGAGAGCCCAAAACCACACCTGAACTCATGCTATTTGAAGCACTTCCCTTGGAAATTTTTGTCTTTGCTGCACAAATATTTCATTTAGAGGAAGCCTGCCTTTGAATAATAATGATTGCAATACAGTAACTGTAAAAAGGATAATAACAGCAACCAACTAGAACTGGCCAGGGGGATGATAATTCAGCTTTGCGACAACTTCTGAGGTTTTACAATTTGTTTTCATTTTACAATGGAATGAAAACAAAATCTTCAGATATTATGTTTTCAATTTGGGCTTTTTTTTTCTGCATTGTCAGAAATAACTAGAGGGCCCTGGACCTCAAGAATTTGTCCTTTCAAGTATTTAAAAAATGCTTCAGCTTTCGTGAATCAGCATGTTCTCTTGGTGGGACAGTTCATGAAAAATGCTCTGGCCAGAACTTTTGCTAACCCCAAAAGTTCAAAACTATGAGTCATATCCCCCAAAACATAGTTGTTACAAATCACTTGTTTTTTGACTTATGGACCTCTTCTGGACTGTCTGCTCTTAAACATACCTTTCCCCTCCATCCTCTAAGGGTGTACATTTCTTTCCCACACTTCACTTCTTCTCTCCTGTTTTCTTGAGCATTTTTTTGCTTCTCATGCAGCTCCTTGGCTTGTTTGACCTACTCTAACTTACGCACAAGAGGCAATGCTGAGATAATATTTTTGTGGAATGCTGTGGCAGGGGTTTGCCAGGAAGGAGGTGGCTGCTGGAATGGATAGTGGTCACTTTGGGGTGGTCCCACCACTATCTTGCAAAGCCCTGTCTGGCTGCTTGCTGGCTCCTACTCATCTCAGATGACATTTTCCATGGGGCAGAGCTGACATCTGTCAGGAGGAGAACATCTGCTCCCATGCCCTTGGCCTTGGCCAGCTCAGCAGCACGGGAAGGAATCAGAAGGGACACCCGGTAATAATTATCACCCAGGGCGTGTGGGGCAGCTGCTATGTGTGCAATGTCTGTGGTTTAGTTTTGGACCCAGCTAGCTCAGAAGTGGCTCTGCAGGATCCATATCTGGTTCTGGCCAGCTCCATGGCCTATCCTGTACCCAGGAAAGCTTTGGGAAGACAACCTGTCCTTCTTTTCCTTTAACGTTGCAGGTGGAAAGACCCTGCTCATGAGAAAAAAAGCAGCATGGAAAATAAATACCAAGGAAAGGAAATGTGGCCATTCATTCTGAAAGCTGGAAGGAGCAGCAAAAGGGGATCAGGATTTGGAAAGACTTTATGGGATGGAAAGTACAAGGTGCTTTCTAGTCAGGAGGTTTTTGTAAGAAATGTCTCATGCTCCTCACCAAGACATACTGTGAATGCATTTGGCCAGGGACAAGACTCCCCTGTGTCCTCAGGATTTTCCACCCTGTTGGGCATAGTCTCAAAATACTTCTCTCCTTGCAAAATCGTTGCAAGACTTGTATTATTATTTTTCTTTTCCTAATCTCTCATGTTCATGCATTTAAATAGAAGGCAGGGGGAGAGAAACCCAGTTGGGAGCACCATATGGAGAGAGTACAAGTTATTGCTGTTCCCCCATTATCTTGGCACAGATTTCCTTTGTCAAACATAACTTCAGATTTGGGACCTCATTTTGTACTCACACTCCCTGTTGCTTCTTCCTTCCTTGGAAGCATTAGGAGGGACTTATGGAATTGCTACAAGGAGCTCTTTACAGGAAAGGAAATAAATTGGGCAATGTGAGTCAAATAATGGAAGAATGAATTATTTCACCATTTTAGCAGTTTCCCGTGAGGGACACTTGAGGGAGAAAATGCACTTAACACTCTCAAATATTAAAATAAAAGAACCACAGCAACCTCACCCCTCTGGACTTGAACCAAACTGAATGGTTTAGGTAAATGCCAAGCAGATCTTCAAGTGGCACAACCCATGAGAGCCTATTTCTGTGCGTGGCAAGAAAAAGTCTCCATATTAATGATATCATGAACTGGCTCAGCTAATTTGGACTTCATCCATAAGGCCTGGTTTCTGGCAGATTAGCTGAATTTGTTTTGAGTATGAACTCCTCTTTTAATGTTGAAATTGATCCTGTTTTCTTGGCTGATATTCCTGGAAAATTATTTTGTTAAAGCTGTACGTCACATATATTTTTTTTTTAATGAGAGCTGTTGCTCCCTTGTATTCCTGGAACAGGCTTAAAATATCCTGAGCAGTAACTAGAAGGTAATGAGATGAAGGGAACTGTGCTGGATTTTTGCTGTTCACTGGTTACATTACTGGTTACCCAGAACAAAGCAGAGCTGTCCTGTGGAGGTAAAGGGTCTTTCTAGAACCTTAAATAATAGCATCCTAATAGCCTCCTAGAAGATGTTCATGCGTTTGCTGAAAATTTTGTAGGCAAGTTTTCAATGAGCAAAAATGGGCTCAAACTAGACAGAAGCTACAAGCAATTCTACAGTCTTGGTGTTCTTGATACAGCTGAAAAGGTTTACGCATAGCTATAACTAAACAAAAATAAACTTTCAAAACAGCTCTCTAGAGCTATTTTGTGATTTATATGCAGATACACCACAAGCCCTCAGTGAAGTTTGTGTGCCCATGTGAAGCCATTTGGGAAGCAGGATTACACAGCCCAAACTGTCATGAGCAGTGCTCTTGTCCCAGCTGGAATGGACCACATGAAGTCCTGGGCATTACTGCCACAAGCCATTGCTTGATATCGGCAGCATAAAATAGATGGTCTCAGGAGGCATTTTCAGTGTGAGTTTGTGCCAGAGTTGAGATTCCCTGGTGGAAATGCCTCAACTTTCAAATGAAAAATCAAGTCTCTGCATTTCTGCTGCTTGTGGACAGGGACTTTATCAACTGGGCTCCAAAAATCAGGCATAAATGTTGACTTTACACCTAGTTATTGGAGGAAAGCAGTTCTGAAATGGAGCTGGGGGGATTGCTCAGAAACTATGTGTATCCCAGATGGGGAGGGTCTGGCCTGTGAGGACACAGCCCCTGGATGGCTGCCAGCTCTGCAGACAGAGCATGAGACAGTTTGTGAACTTAAAACACATTTTCCAATCTTATGGGATTTTCCTTTAAGTCTGTTCTCAGCAAAGCAGCATATTATTGCAAATAGATGCTCTTTTGGTCCCATCTCCCAGGGGACAGAAATTAATGTTATGTTTAAACATGTATGTTTTCCCACTCATTGCTGAAGCTGTAATTTTCCTTAAAGTCTGCAGAAAACCAAGCATGAGCAGATACTGTTCATGCCATTACTTCAAAGTTAGAGCTGGAGTCAGTGCCAGGGAGTCTTTAGCAAGAGACATGGCCTCTGTTTGCAGGGGTTGGAAAGCATCTTCAGTGAGTCATCTCAGGCATCCTGCACTGTGGCAGGACCTTTCTGTCCAGCCCCTCTGCACAGCCCTCTTTAACTCTTTCAGGCGCCTAAGTGCTGGCTCCTCTGCTCATCCCTGGGATTGCTGTTTCCTGATTGCACATTGTCCTGAACCAGGAGTGAGGATGTTGGTACAGCACTGTGCTGCTTTTCCCCTCTTGCTCCAATGCCATCACCCTCCTGACTGTGCCTCCTGTGCCACTGTGCTTGGGAATATTTTTACAGCTGTCCATCTCCTTCCTTTGGGAGTTTTGTTTTTTGGGGTTTTTTTTTGGTTTTTTTTTGGGTTTTTTTTCTCCCAGTGCTTCTCCTGTCAGTGAAAGTTTTTTTCCAGCTTCTTCTTCCCCTGAGGGTGGTTGGTGTATTTATGGATTTGTTGCTGTGCCAGTTCCCGAGGTAAAAAGGGAACCCTGGGGCAGCCCCACTGCTGGCTTTGCTGCTCCACTGGGCACACACAGAATCTGGAGAACTGTGTTAGCTGAAATAACAGCCTGTCATGGTCTTTCATACCTTCCCCTTCCCTGGGACTCCAAACACCACTTTGGATATGAGGACTAGCTAGGGGACAACAACTGCCAGCAAGTGACCATGTTCCCCAGGATCCTTCCAAGGCATCTTGCCTCACACAGGACTTTCCATTTAAGAAGAGGGTTTTGATCTTGGTCTTAAATCTGTGAAGGGGAGAGACCTCTCATTTTGGACGCAAATGATTCTAGATATTAAATAAGGTAAATCAACTTTTTTTGCAATCTTTTAATTATTAGACATTACTTTAAAATTCATTTTCCCAGATACTATTTGGGGAAAAAAGCGAGATGAATACTAGTTCGATAATCCTGTTTAGAATTCATTCATTCACTCCCCTTTGGCATAAAAAATTGGGTGACAATTTGTAAAACTTTCATTCTTTAGTGACATATTCCCTGACTTTGGTGGAAGACCCATAGCTCAAGGAACAAGGACAATATAAATGGAGAATGGCAAATGGTCACTCTTAAAAGTAGATGAGAAATATAATAACTTGTATTTTTCATTGCAAAGATAAATAATAATTTATTAATGACAGGAGATGTCATTACTGTTCAATGACTTTGTCTGAACAGAACAATTGAAGGAAATATGTTTGCTCTTCCTCATCCCTTGCCATTTTCATGATGTCATTAGGTCTGGCCATAACAACTGGAAAGTTAGGACATAGGAAAGGCAGTGCCTGCATGGCAAAATCTACTCAGTGATGCAGAGTAACCATGATGTGTATCACTAGTGCAGACATCAAAGTATCAACTTTATTAAGAGAGCAGAAAATGAGGAGCAAGTTTTAGTGGATGTATTTAGCTCTGACTTGATCAGTAACCAGGCCATTGCAATGATGGCTTAGTGAAAACGTCGCCACATCTGGCAGAAATGAAGTTTTTACATGTCTAGGAATATGGTTTCCTAGACTTTGCTAAATTTTTGTTTTTCTTTCCTGCATGTGGAGCATCTTCTGCTGTGAAGCATCTGCTTGGCTGTCTGGTCTGGCACCACCCATAAAGTGGCTTTGTCCCCTCCTGTGGGTGGCTTGGCCACATGTACTGAGTCAATTATTGATTTTGAGATAGTGGATGTGATTAAATTCAAGCTGTAGAGATTGTCCTTCAAGGGCCAGAGGCCACAATTTCAGTTTTGATCTTCTCAGCTGATGTCACCTCCTGCAATGCTATGCAGATGACAAGGGGAGAGACAGACTAGGCTTGACTATCTTGGAGTAGTGGAGAAGAAGAAGGTAATTTTTTCAAATCCCTTCATGTCTCTTTGTAGCAGTCCATTGCTGGGTAAGCAAAATTTCAAAATCTATCATCCATATGTCAGAAGAATCAAACCAAAAAGTTAATTTCTAAAGCTCTGGGCACAAGGTGCTAGGTTGGGCCAAACTCACAGCCTGGTGTCTTCATCTCTGACAGCAGTGAGCTGCTTTAAGCTAATTTGCCATTCACCAGGCCAAATTTAGGTCTTGTGCTGAAGTCTAAACCAAGGTTGTGCTAGCTCATTTCTTGAAGAAGTCTTTTTCATTAGCTTATGACAGCACTCAATCTCCTTGATACATGGTTCAACCCCCTTTTTTTGCAAACTTATTAAAGTTTTGTCCTCAAGAACTTCTATAAAGTGGTAAGTTCCCTGGATTAATCACATACCATGCAAAAAAATATATCTTTTTAAGCCATTTGACTTTTCCATCTTTCCAATCCATTCCTTCAGGCCTGTGCTTGACCTTAAGAAAAATCCCATCATTCTACATCCAAACCACCAACACACATTCAAATGGTCTAACTCCTTGTTTAGTATTCTTTGTGATCCCTCTTGCCCTTAAAGCACCACGTATCTAATACAAAAGAGTAGACTGTGGGGCTTAAGTGGAATTTAGGCTGGATAAGTTTGGATAAAGCAGCATGGCTGCTCCATCTACTCCAATTCCTGGCACTATCCTTGGTGATGTGCACTGTAGTTGGCTTACTCTCTACACCCATTTTGCAGACTGCCAATGTCATTCATGCCTCAGTGTTGTCCCCTGCTGTGCTTGAAGTACAAGGACATCCCCTGGCTGCTGACACCGGCTGGAGAAATCAGATTTCTCTGGCTGTTGTAGCTCCTGGGCTGTCAGCTGAGTCCTGGCTCACCAGCGAGATGCTGGTGGGTGTGGGATTGGTGCAGAGCTCTTCTGGGCCTCTCTGGAGCATAAAGTCAAAATAAAACCAAACCAGGAGTGTCAGCAGTACTAAGAGAAGCCACATAACACAGCCAGAGGCAAAGGTAACAAGCAGCTCACCTGCTGCTGGCTCATACCCGTTCACAGCTGTAGGGGCAGGGGACAATGGGGACTTTGTCACCACAGCTCAGAGCACTGCTGCAGAAACCATCTGCCCTGAGAAACAGAAACCCAAAGCACACACCTCTGTCTCCACGGGCTTCAAGTGGATTGTGCAGCCCCAGGACAATACAGGGATGTGTGTGAGGAAGAGATAGCAGCGATAGTTATCTCGGGTCTTTGCATACTGAAAACACCTTCAGAAGGAAAAGGTCCTAAGATGCCTGGGGGGTGTATGTGGAGCCTCTCAAATGAGTGTGGAATAACCACGGTGATTCAGGCAAAAGGCATCTTTTGGTAAAAAAGACTGTTCAGGCTTCCTGGAAGTGAAAAAGCCTAAGGATCACTGCACCACCTCTGACTTGTATGACTCAGGACAAAATTAAACCTCCTGTGGGGAGACTGAGAATTAGTGGTTCTGTAAAATTCATCTTCAAAAAATCCAGCCATGACAGCATTTGAATTGCACTGGTGTGTTTCTGTTGTGTTGTCATACCTTGAAAGTTTTATTGAGATCCCTGGTCTACTCTGGATGATACCAGGAAAATTGGCAGAGAAGTCTTTTCAGTTCCTGAGAGGCAAAATGAACATATCTGTTCAGTGGCTGCCAGTTTAAAGAGCCAGCTCTTAAAAGAGTCAATGCTTTCTTGTCTCAAGGATAAAGTTCAAATCTGTGTGATCAAAACTGGATGAACATTAAAAGGAAAAAAAACAACCCACAGCAAATATCCATGCAAATAAACATCACAGCTCTCTTTCAGTGCTATTTATATCTATTTGAGTTTAATGACCCCAAACACTGTATGAAGAGTTTCTCTAATGTGCTACCAAGACTGTTTATAGGAGACAACTGTCTCAAGAATGTGGCAGTGTGAAGACTCCCACGGCAGCACCCGTGCCGAAATTTCAGATCTACTTGGGCAGTCTCTTCCTGTCAGAGTTTCAACAGGGAAAAAAGTGATAGTCTCAGGGTTAAGTCATCACACACCGTGGCAAGCAGGGATGGGTTGAAACCAGTGTGAGTTAGCAATCAATTAAAAATGGCTAGCACACCAAAAGTGTGGACAGATATGCTCTCCTGCCTGTAACTGGAGAAATTTGGGATGTTAGGGCTCCCGTTGGGTTTCTGCCATGTCTTGGCTGGTGTTTCCTGCCCCTTGGGGAGGGGCTGCAAGGCAGAGCTGCCTGGTGCTTGGCCTGTTCCACTTGGGTGCTCCTGCCTGCACCAGGACAGAGACCAACCAGCCATGGGTAGCCCCAGGATCACTGACAGCCCACTTCCAACTCCTTCCTTTCCTGGGAGGACACGAGGAGCAGGGATTTGGGTCAGTGCTGTGACATACAGGCAGGATATGATAGATTTATGGATTTGCACAGGTACAAGCTGCCTGCTCTGGACAAGAGCAGTAGATTTGCTTCTATGCTACTGAAAGTGCCAGAGCAGGAGATTCTCTCTTCTTGCACAGCTTTTCTGGCCAGCAAGGTTGGGATCACTGCTCTGTCAGACTGGTGATGCTCCAGCCCACTTCTGTGCAAAGTCAGACAGATTACATTGAGTCATCACTGAACGACAAAAAATGTGTCTCCTAACAGTAAGTAATGTCTCTCTTCTTCTATATTGCTTTCAATTTACAGAGCCCCAGTCAGGCCTGAGCTATTCTGTATGCTATTAATTAGCTGATCACATGCCAATGCTAATTTTTTTCAAATGGGTTCACTATTTATAAATGTTCACCAGTTTGTGCTGACACTGAGGGGAGGGAGGGAGGGACATATTTACACCATCTACTTTTTGCAGAGCCTTTGCAGTTCTCCTTTGAAGGGATCAACCTCTCTCATTTATCAAAGATGTAACTTTGGCTCCTGAAGATGTTTTTACAGTATTCAGCTCTGTACTATGCCTGAACTACAGTTGAGCTTGAGACTCACAACTCTCTTTTCCTCAGATTTTAGCCATCTAGTGAGCCCAATCACCCTTGGCTGCACAGTGGGCCAAGTTAGCTCCATGCCATTGTTACTGCTCCTTTTAGCATAGGGAGTTTCTTTTTTTACTCAAAAGAAAGTTTCTTTTCAAAAGAAACACACTTTTGGAACAGAATGGAGTAGAGCAGTATCAATTGGATAGGGCCTACAGTTATCATTTAGTCCAACTGCTTGACCATTTCTGGGCTCACCAAAACTCACAGCAAGTCATTAAAGGGATTATACAAAAGCCTATTAAACACTGACAGCACTGGGGCATTGATTACCTCTCCAGGAAGCCTGAATAGAAATTTTAGGGCAAATAAATTTCATGTGGTTTTAGGCTTCATGAATATAAAATGAGATGCTCAATGGCTTCCTAAGTAACAACACACATTTTTCTTATGTATTTCACAGAGCAAGCCAGCTAACCTTGGTACTATTAAACCAACTCTGTTAGTTGTTGAATTGAGTTTTTTTTTTGGTCCAACTTCAGCCCTAAATAAACATTTGTAACCTTACATAGTTAGGCACAATACAAGTCACCCTGGCTGAGAGACCTTTGCTCATGGAAAACCAGCATTTGATGTTGAACAGGAGTGGAACCAGCATGTTAAAGCATCTACTCACTATCCAAACAGTCCCTATTGTTCCAGTTATTGCCAGCAATATCCTGTTTGTTTCTGGGATAGCACTTTGGTGAGCCTGACCTAGAAACAGCCATTTGCCTTGTGGCTAAACACTTCCAGTGAGGGACTTGGAAATTCACCAAAGCAAGGAAACCTACGCACGGCTCTGGCCTCCAGCAAAACCTCTTCAAGATGCCTTGAGAAATAACCACACTCATAAAATTCCATTCATCCAATGGTGGAAACCATTTTCATATCCAAGTAAAAAATGTACCCTCCCCATCTGTCTGGCATTGCTCTGATCCTACTCTACACCCGTCACATCCCAACTCTGGCTACAGGCCCTGAAGAAATTCGGTTTTGTGGACTGTGGGTGAAATCTGTGGCAGAGTATTACTAGTGTGGAGCTAATAACTGTTCTGGACTTTTGTACAGTGCAGCTGCACACGTGGTGAGCCACCAAGAGCTTTTTGTGCCAGGCACTGCTGCATAGAGTTGTAAGTGCTGTATGAGCTACCTGCAGAGATGTCTGCTCCCTCCCTGGGTGACATTCAGCTACTGCCTTTGATTTTCTTAGAGATAGGTTAGGCCCAGCTTTTATAAAGTGGTTTCAAGCTCTTTCATGTGAAAGTCACTGAATAAGCACCGTGCAGATCTAATACTGCTGGAACTCAGCTGTTTACTTCCTCTGGACCACTCCTGTCACTATGTCCACCTGCTTCAGCTGCTCCATGGGCAGCTGCCCAGGGAAGGAGCTAAGGAGATGAGATACAGCAGGGCAAGTGCACAGAGCTGGTGCTTCAGGGCCATGAACAGTTAACGCCTTGGCCATGGCACTGGTGCAGCTGGAGCTTTTCCCAAAGCTGGGCTGGAGAGCATCACTGTCTCCCCCGAGTCGCTGGAGTCGTGGCAGTGAGAAACTGCTCTGAGATCACCACTGGAATCCTTGGGTTTTAATGCTTTCCCTCCCCACCCCCTACATTTTCCATTAGAAAAAAGTAAATTGGTAAATGCCCCGGCAGTCACAGCCAGGCTGTGACCTGGTGAGGCCAGAGGAAGCCCTTGCTAACACACCACTGCTGGTAATCACGCCTGGGTGGAAAACCTTCCATGGAAAGTGAAGCTTTGCAAAAATCTGCAGCAATTAATTGTTTTTGGGCACTTCCAGCACAGAAATGAACCATTGAATCTGATGTTTTCAGCTTGTTTGGGAACACTGAAACAGCTGGTTTCAGCAGTAGCAAGGACAGGGGTAGACAAATCAGCTCCCTGGGGTAAATTCAAATATTCAAATGTGATTTTCCAGATTCTCCTACACCCTTCAGGTCTGTCCATGTATGCAGCTTTCCCATGTGCTGTCACCATGCCCATGGCACCTCTGTGACTGTGGTACTGCCATGCCACCTCTCCTCTTCACCATGGGCTGCCACACAGATGGATATAGAAAATCCAATGGGAGATCCTAAAATCTCAAGGCTTGGGGTAATGTTTCCCCAAGTGAGTTCTTTGCTCAGTCAATACCCACAGTATTTAAAATAGGCTGTGGTATACTTTATGCCATGCCATATTTTTAGGAGTGGGATTTTTTTCCAGCACTCTGCTCTACAAGTAATTCCTACTGCTTGACTCTGTGTGCAATTTTGTAGTGAAATCAGTTTAATAAATGATGGGATTCTTCAAAAAACTTAAATTCCATTTATGAGCAATGCTAGTTTTGCCACTGGACCGGGATTGTCTCAGAACAGCATTTTAATATAAAGAACTATTTCCCCCCTTATTTTTATGAGTTTTCTCATTGAAAATACTTCTATATTTATGTGCTGTAGTAGTTAAGAAGGCAGATAAAAATAGCTGGAGATATTTTGGAGTTAAATCTTCAAACCCTGAAAATGAGGCTTGATTTAAAAGTGCCTGCATGCTCCATTTACCCCAAGGAAATCAGGTTTATGCTGCTTCATCTTCCCATCCTTCTCTCAGTCTCATATCCCTCAGTAACTTTAGAGCCCACTGGCAATTTCCAACACTTGTGACAGAGGAAAGGGAATCAAAGCAAGTCCCTGCACGTCACCTGTGGCTGGTTAGGGAGGAGAAACTAAGAGTAGTGCCCCAACCAAGTGCCAGCCTGCCTGGCTGGTGTCACTGTCCCTGTGTGCGCACAGCCCCCACACACGTGTGTGCCTCAGGGTCCCACCAAAACCACCAGAACTGATGCCCACATGGTATGGCACCACATGGATGGCTTTTTCCATAGTCAGAGGTATTTTCAGAGCATGGAGGAGAGTGGGAGAAGGGCAGTGGGTGCTGGGATCAGCATTTTGTAAGGGATGAGCAGATCTGAAGTTATCATGGAAAAGTTGGTGCTGTTGAAACGTAAGGCAGCCCTTAGGGATTTTGGCTCATGGAAGCATATATTTCCAACAGACAATATTCTGTTGTATATCTTCTCTGTGGAAATGTTTTTTTCTGAAGTGATCACTCAATCTATCTGGTGGGAAGGGCAGAGAAAAGAGAGAGCTACTTGCATTAGAAGTGACGCTGCCCACTCTTGTGGAGGAAAAGGTCTTCACATTTCCACAGATCAGATTCTGCAATTACACAGCTTTCTTGTTTGGCCAGTTCATCTGCTAAGCCTGACACGGAGCCAGAATGCAAGCAGGGATTTTTCCCATTACAGAATACCAAATCTATGATAAGCTACGCCATGAAAATTCAGTTTTTAAGGAGGTGGGGAGAGAATGAGGGAAAGTCCAACTGCTGCTGCAAGATAAGCAATGGGTTTTGCAGTTTCTCGAATCTGTGTATCAGGGATCTCATAAAAAACCCCTGTAAGCCAAAGGAGCACTTTGAGAAGAAAAACAGCAGAATTTGGGAGAGTAAAATTTAAGCAGATGTTTGAACACCAGTTTTAGTCTATGAAACATCTGTGTGATAACTTTGGACACAGCTGGATAAAGTCAGTAATTGCTACAGAAAGAGGCCTGTGAATATTGTACTTAATCTGTGGGTCTGCTCTGCACAGCAATACAGTGAATATCACTGATGATCTTGATTATGTTTGTGCTTTTTTCTTATACTACAAATTCCCCTACTATGAAGGATTCAAATCAATCACCTCTTCTGCTTTTCACTACCATCAAGTTGTAGTATTAAAGTCTATTTATAGATGGAGTAACAAACATCTCTGAAAGGAGAATTATATACTGACAGCTTGGAAAGAGACTATGCTGGTTTTCTCAAAGAACACTCCTTAAATAGGATATATTCTCAAAGATTATTCCTTAACTAGGATATAAATATTGTAATTTATGCATCATTTGCCAAGAGGGACAAGACTGAGATTTTATATATATATATATATATATATATATATAGTCTTCCAAATACTGCAGACTGCAAAGCTCATAACTTCAAAAACTAACCAAGAATACAAATTGATTGAGGCTGAATTACATTTGTTGTCCCAAAACACAGCGGGTTTAACTGCACCCCTAATGCTTCTTATTTGCCAAAAACAAGACAAAAATCAGAAGCAAACAAATAAGTTCCCTGAATAAATCCTGCATTGCCCCAATTTTATGAGCTGCCATCTAAGCTGCCTGGCAGCCATCCAGGCCTGAATGATATTCCTGGACAAGAAGTAACCCATGCATCCCTTTTGAACTGTCCTCTCCTGGAGCTTCCTTCACCTCCCACCTGGCTGTCCTGCAGCTCTCCATTAAATTTCTTTTAAGGAACTTTCTTACCTGCATAGTGGTCAAACACAGTGGGGACATACTCCTCTGGGAAGGCATCATTGGCATAGCTCATCAGCAGACAGGTTTTCCCAACTGCCCCATCCCCAACCACCACGCATTTTAGCATCTTCTTGGTGTTGCTCCTGCTCCCGTCAGTGCAGTTGTCATTTTCCTCCTTGCAGTTCATTCTTGCTGCTGCCGCTGCTCTCGCTGCTCCCAGGACTTCCAAGTGCACATGAAGGAAAAATGAAGTGCGATTGTATTGACTTTTCCTGAGTTTGGAGAAGGAGGGGGGTGGGGGGGAGCAGCAAATCTCAAACTCAGGAAATCATACTAACGTTTCCAGGCTGTCACAGCCGCTTCTAACAGTTACCAGATCAGTCAAGAGGATCATCGAGGTGAATAAATTAAACACAAAGAGAGGAATATCATTAAAAAAACCCAAAAAAACAGTGATCTGTCCTTTTTTGTTTGTCCCAGTCAGGAAATCCTCATCCTGCCCGGCCGTTCTCAGTCTTTATTGCGACTTCAAAAATATCAGCAGCTTGTGGCTTCGATCCGCGTCTCCCTTCCTCCAGCCTGGCCGCAGGAACCAGGGATTCCTGTTAAATCCACTCCATTTTCCATTTCATTTCTACATGGAGGAGAGTCTGGAGGTTTTTAATGGAGTTTTTCCTTTCTTTCTCCAGCTTGCTGTGTGTCAGGAAATCATGGGTTTCCTGCTGAATTCCATATTAGGATCAGTGGGCTTGTGAAGGGCTGCAAACAATGGGAGCTCTGTGTGTATTTGTACTTTGGAGGAACTCTGCCAGGACATGGAGAAAGGAAAACACTAGAGGTCCCCCTGCAGAATGAAGTTTTTTAGGCTCTCTACTCCATCCCGCGCTCCAGCTGCTCTCCGGGCTGCCGGAGGATTTGGGAGAACAGGGAATACGGGAGTGCTGGACACGCATGGCCAGGCTGCGAGCTCTGCCCCTGTCCCAGGGATTCCTGCTGATCCCAGGCACGACCTCCTCTGATCTCAAATAGGTATTTTCTCCCATTTGGGGAAGAGAAAGGGGGAGGTGGAGAAGTAGAGATGAGATATAGTGGCTAGGTAATGTCAACTTTCTGTCTCTATAGCTCTTTCAAGTGTTTGCTATAAAGAACAAATAACTGATTTTTCAGTTCACACACTCAGAAAGTTTCTCTTGCCTTTCTCCTCGCCCCCCCCTTCTCCCTTCCCCCCAAAAAGACAGATTTCCCCCTCTTAATGTAAAGATGTAAACATAAAGAGAATAAAGTGGAATTAAGAGTTAGAGAAATTAAAAAAATAAACAAACAACCCCACCCCCCCACCCCCCACCCCCCCGTACAGCAGTCTGTGAAAAATCAGCTTTGAACTATATGATTCCTGTCCCCCACTCTGGTTTGTTCCAGTGCTTCATGTGCCTCCTAAGTCTTTTCCCCATTTAAATACACAACAATCTTCATGTACACGAAGGGCACCACTTCCCGATCCTTGCACAGGAAAGATTTTGCAATTTCCAGCAGAAACGAGCCAGACATTGACACAAACCCCAGTGCAGCAGCCCAGCACATCCTGCTGGCTGCATTTCCCTTCCACAGGGCTGGAAGGCTTTGAGAGGGGGAAGTTTCCCCCTGCTGGCACTCCACCAGTGACAAATCTTCCCCTTCCCCTTCCCCTGCCCTGCTCACACCTGTTAGAGAAGTAAATGCCCAAAAATACACACAAGCTTGGGGTAGTACACACCTGGAAGTTCAAAGACCTACACAGCCTTAGAAAGGAAGTCTTTTAGCCCCAAACTGCATGAGTAAAGACAAACACAACCATAGTAATAGAACTCTGTAGTCCAAAAATATGTGTCCTTCACTTTTTTGTGGTGAACAGGCATGGCAGACCTACCTGGAACCTCTCCATGACAGGCTTAGTCTGTCAGAACTCTTCAATTATCTATCTTTGCTGGATTAGCTACAGGCACCTTCCCAAAGAGCTGGTAGAATTATAGAATCCTGTAATAGTTTGGGTTAGATGGGACCTCAAAGGTCATCTAGTCCTAATCCCCCTGCCATGGGACACCTTCCACTAGACGAGGTTTCTCCCAGCCCCATCCAACCTGGCTTTGAACACTTCAAGGGATGAGAGATGGATAAAACATGTGAAGAGGGTTTTTCTGTTTACCTGGAGAGCCCCAGGGAGTTCTCCTTGCTGTCTCTAACCAGGAGTCTTGGTCATGCAGTAATTTGTGCCCTGTGACCTTCACCTCATCCATCCCCCCCTCCCTGCTGAAAACAGGGATCTGAGCAGGTAGTGAGTGTTGGGCCCAGCATCACACAGGCTATCAGAGGCATCACTGAAATCTTTCCCAGAGTTAGGAGATCAGGTGCATCCTCCTAGCTTCAAACTGCAGCCCAAGGCTGAGCTTCATCCAAGAAAACCTGGAACCTCTGGACATCAGAACCCCCATTCTCCAAGCATTTGCTCTGCTGATCACTTCCACCATCAGCAACCTGGCTGGGTCATCTTGAGGCGCAGCACAGGTCACAGGGATTTATTCTTTAAGCTTATTTCTAGTTGGAATTGAGGTCAACCCCCAAGCCTGAGCTCTGTTTGGTGGCTGTGCAGCTGAGTAGGTACCAGCAGCCTGATCCCCTCTGTGACTTTGCTTACCAGCCTGGTGACCTCGTGGGGAAAGTTTGCCAAATATGTAGATGCATGCTGTTGCAAGGTAACTGCAGGGCCTGAGGAAGAAAAACATTCCAACAATTCATGGTTCAGTTCCCCACTGCCTCTATCAGACAAAAGCAAAAGCTGTCTCGCTTCCCATTTTACACTGGCATAAGCTATCTGCAAGCTTTTTTCAACATCAGACATACTCCAGTTAAGGCAAGATTTAATGCTATTTGGGCCAGATTTAGGCTGCAATAAAATTCCCATGGCTCATTCGTCCCTGATCATAAAGCTTGGCAAGCCTCAGCAGGACTGTGCCCACCTCCACTTCTTTTGCAAGAGGTTAAATTGTGAAATTCCCTTGCTGTTTTTTTCTAGAGGATTAAAGTGACTATATTCTCTCTTCCCCTTTAAAAAAAGGATCTTCCAAAATTTAAAGGCTTTCTTGTGCTATCAAGGTGCTGATCTGGAGGATCTGGGATCTAGAATCCCAGAATCATTAAGGCTGGAAAAAATGTCTGAGATCATTGAGTCCAACCTTTGCTCCATTATCACATGTCAACTAAATCACAGCACTGAGTGCCACATCCAATCATTTCCTGAACATTTCCATGGGTGTTGACCCTACCACCTCCCTGGGCAGCCCATTCCAATGCTGGACCATCCTTTCAAGGTAGAGATTCTTCCTGAACTCCTTAAGTCTTTGCAGACCCTTCTCTGATGCACAGGACATCCCGTTAAGGTGTTGTGGAGAACCAGTTTAGTTAAAAATTCAGCAATAAAAGGCCTTTTATCCCTCAGAGTGAATAATGGAAGTGCAGCTGTGAAGCCAGAGCCTAAATAATAGATGGCCTGGAATAAACCAACAGGAGGAGTTTATCTTGAAGGTGAGGAAGGATGACATCTGACCTGCAAAACTCAAACTCAGTGCTACCAGTTTGCTTTACCTATACAGGCGATATGCGCAGCTTTAGAGGGGTTACAATAAAGTTATAAAATAAGAATTGTATTTGGACTAAGAACACATGTTCTTTTTAATCTCATGACTTCAACTCAGTTTGGCACCATTTAGATCAGCTGTATCAAAATGTTTTAAAAGCTGGTTTAGTTTCAGCAAAGTTTGGTCACGTGGTTTTACACCACTTTACTCAGGGGACTGAGAGAGCATTTACCTCTCTGCTACTCTTGGGTTGTTGTTGCTTTACTTATCAAGTTGGCTCTGACTTTGCTGTGTGAATTAGCAGGCCAGACCTGTCATCTAGCAGTCTGGAAAAGTTTGAGGCAATCCTGTTGCATTTTACAGAAGATATGTTAACCTGCAAATGGCAAGTGGCGATTCTATGGGTTAAGCTGACCCTTCCACACTGCTGTGCAAGTTTCAGCTCCCCTAAGAGCACTTCTGAGCAATGGAGCTGCTTTCAAGCCCCAGCCTGGAAGCCACAGGGTTATTGGTAATCATTACCAAATGTCAGAAGGTCTAATGATTTAGTCTTGATCCAGGGCTTTTTTTTTTTTTTTTGCTATTTCACTAATCAGGTTAGAATTGGTCAGATTTTTTTCCAAGACTTCAGTCATTACCATCTCACAAACCCAATAAGAGCAGGCTGGTTACGAGCTACAGTTTGAAAAGATGTGTCAAAAAAAAAAAAAAAAAAAAAAAAAAAAAAAAAAAAAAAAAAAAAAAAGCCAACTAGTCTGAATGTTTGGAAACCTCCTTTAAATGTGTGTGGTTCTTGGGTATCCAGCCCAGTTTGTTCCCCACTGATTTTACAAATTTCTAGCCAAGGGCACCATGGCACAAGCAGATCTGGGCAGGTGCTATGAGCCCCGTGGTGTGAAGATGTCACCTGAGGCACTTTCCAGATTTCCAGCCAGGTTTCTCAGGAAATCTCTGCTCTAGATGAAGTGTCTCTGACCTTTTGTTAATTAATGCATTTACTGGCAGCAAATCTATTCCTAAGACTGCAGAGTTATCTCCAACTCCCATGTGCTGTGGGGATGCATCACCTTCATCTTCACCAGCACAGGTCAGACAGGGGTGCCTGGGACTGCTTCCTTGGGGATTAACAAGTTCAAGGCTGGTGCAAAATATTTAGGTGAGAAGATCTGCAGGACATGAAGGACTTGCAATTTTTTTAATTAGCTCTGCAATTAGCAATACCTTGGCCAATTAACACTATTCTGTATTTCTATGAGGTTTCTATCATATCCCCATAAAGGGATATGATGCTCGGTCGTGCTCTCCCTGCTCTCTTCCCCTGGCCAATCTGCCACCCCCACATTTCCCCAGTGCCTCCTGAAATGCAGTCGTCTAACTTTGTGCAATCTTATGAGTTTAAAACTTGACAGTCAGAGCAATGTTCTGCATTAATTGTTTTCCTCACCAGACCTGACTGATTTTAAGGGGTTCTTACTCTTCCTAAGGTCTTGTTTTCCTAAATCCTCTTCTGGCCATACCAAGCAGATCTGTCTCTACATTCTCACCCTTAAGAAGCTCCCCAGGGTGGGGGATTTGGAGGGTGGCAACATTGCTGTGAAGCTTTTCTCCCCATGTCTTGCTGCTAGAAATAGACACATTCAGCCACCCTCCTTCCACCTACCAGTGTGGATGAGAAAATGAAGTTTTTTGGCACTACTACTGAACTGTAAATTGATTACAGGCAAATCTTCTCACATTTTTCTTATCCTTTGTCTAATCTGTTTAGATTTGGAGTTTTTTAGGGCAGGGATTGTGTTGGTATTGGACTGAATATAGCAGAACTATATTAAGCTTAACTATCACTGTGCTGTTCAAAACCAAGTTTCCCTGCCTATCAAATTCAGGACCTTGCCTGGACTATGTTGTTGTAAGAGCCAGCCTTTTGCAGTAAAAAAATCTTTGGCACTTTAAGACATCCCCACAGTCACCATTTCTCTCACCTCCAGGCTTAGATATTGGGGTGGCTCCAGTTTGTTCCAGGGTTGCTTGGATTTCCCTCCACATTGTGCTTAGATTTAATTAAATTAGAGCTTTTTATCCTTATTCCCTCTATCCTCTCTTCCCCTTTCTTTCTTTCAGCCCCATTCATCAGCCTCCCACCCCAGTGAAGTGTTCACTGAGACCTCAAGTGAATTTGAGATATTGAAAAGCAGAAGCAGCAAATTCAGGAGGAAAAAAAGATAAGTTTAACAGTGACCACAGGAGGGGTGGAAGTGCTCTGTGTGAAGCCTTTCTAGAGGCATCTTGCTGATGGGCAGGTGCTGAGAGCCAGCTTTGAGGCAGGTTGAGAGAAAGCAAGCCTCTCTCCAGCCATCCCACCCCATCAGGCAGCTGCCACCAGCAGCAGCAGCACCATAGTGGTCCATGCCAGCAGTGGGGGGTTCCCTGCTTCAAGCTGCTGCCATGGATGTAATTAGTGCCATTGGATTTCCTTTTCAAAGGTGAGCTAATAAAACAAGAGTTTTCTGGGAGAGGAGGTCAAGCAAAAGAAGTGTCATGTCCTGTCCAGCAGAGAACCCTCTTGCTTCCCAGAGGGGGCTGCTGTAAAATGAGTACTGCACATGTTGTATTTGTGTGTTTGTGAGTGGGGAGGGCAGTTTTCAGCTAGGGCAGACAGGGCTTCCTGCTACCTTACAGTTAATTCTGCATCACTGACTGCCAACAGTGCTCTGTGTGTGTCACCCACCCCCCAGATGGGGGTACTTATCCAGAGTCTGCATTCCCAGCTGTTTTCTGTTCATAGGTATTGGAATTTGGACTTTAAGGATGAGTTTTCCTTGGAGGTGTGAAATTTCCCTCTGGATGGTGGAATATCTACACCTGGTGCATAT
>CM031861.1:56716764-56756507 GCA_018697195.1 Certhia americana
CTCTTCTCTTCTCTTCTCTTCTCTTCTCTCTTCTCTTCTCTTCTCTTTTCTTCTCTTCCTCTTTCTCTTTCTCTTTCTTTCTCTTTCTCTTTCTGATGTCTGACAAAAGTTGTTTACCTCTCCCTGTCACAGTGGGGAGAAGTGGACTTAGGTAAGAATTCAGCCTGGGATTAGCATAGCAGAAAAAAACATCACTTCAGGCAATTTCTTTCTCCCTACCTATGATGTTTTCCACAGAGATTTTTTTCCTAAATTACATTTATTTTAGGTTGAGCAATACAGCAGGAGGTTAAATGAAAAGAAACCTCATCTATGCCTCTTCTACATCTTGAACTGGTATTTGCCTCTGCAGATGGTGGACTGCTGGGAATGTAAAAGGGCTGCAATCAGGAAATCAAGCAGCACTGAGGGCACCAACGTTGTGATCAATTAGCACCATGTGTGCAGGTACTCAGTGAAGTCATTACAGGGACAAATCTGTTTTGTTCACCTCTGAGTAATGCTTGGGACATAATCTGCAATTTCTTTAAAAGCAGAAAAACTTCCCCAAGTTATATGGGTCCAAATGTAGTGTTACCAGTGGGGGAAGAGGTTCGTGTCTAAAAACATGCCAGCTGGAATCAGTAGGTTTTCAGCTTCCTCCTTTCCAGCCCAAATTGCCAAGCTGGCTTTATCGTTGAAATGAACACACGTCTGATTCATAAAACATTCATGCAGAGTTTTTACTCTCTTGGAAAGAAGGGAGCAGGCTGCTTCCAGGAAGGGAATGTGCTTTTTTGCTTCATGTGATCTTTCTGCCTCCGCTCAAAAATAAGCAGAAGGCTGCTTCTGCCTCCACATTCCAGGAGCAGGCAGACGGGAGGAGGACCAAGGTGGCAAGCAAAGGGATGTCACAGTTTTTATGCTGTGTCTCATTGCTGAGCCTATTCTCAGCAGAGCCCTGTGCCAAAGCACTGCAATGAGGCCTGGGAACACCATTTCCAAACCTGCTGCTCAGACTGGCACAAGCAGAGTGGCACAAGTAAAGCCCTTATCTCATGAGTTAAATAGGAATGAGGAGTGCTTCCTTTTTTCTGTCTATTTATACTGCTGATCTTCAGGGTAGGGACCAGCTCCTGCATTGTTTGAAGGGTGTGGGCCCATGACACAACTAAACCAACTTGCTGATTGCCACCCACAAAGTGCTTGGTCTTATCTAATAACGAGCTTTTTAAAGGAGAAAATGCATAGAAAACTATTCTGCTCTTTTTTCCCCCTTTGCATTGTTTTTCTGCAGGCTGACATCCCCCAGAGATGAGAATTATGGGAGAAGTGCTGGCAGCAGCAGGTTGCTTTTCTTCTTGTGTAGGAATTGGATGTTTTATTTGCACTGCCAAATCATCCTTTTGCTGTAAAGGTGTCTGGGTGTGGTGGTAAAATGAGTGAGGAATGTGGGCACCCTATTTGTGCCGCTGAAACACCCCAAAATTTCATGAGGCCGAAGGTCAAGGCCTTAGGTCAAAGCCTCAGGACCTACAAATAGCTGAGCATACAATGGAAGGGGGAGGGAAAGGTGGAAAACAGTCAGAAGCAGTGCTTTTCCTGCAGGTAACACAGCTGCCAGTGTACCTGTGCTGGTTTGTGTGTGGCAGGAGCTGCAGTCACAGCAAACCAAACCATGGTGGGCATTCATGGCACACTCAGGCTGATTTAGAAACTCTTCACCCATCTGTGCCTCTCTTTCTTGTCACTGTCTGGCTCATTCCTTCTCTGAGATAGTGCTGATATCTCTCAGGAGGAAGCTCTGCTTACTTAGCAGTGGCCTTTTTCTGAAATTCAGGTGTAATGTATCCTGGGGGATCTGTGTTTTCTGAATCCCATGGAGTGGTGCTGTGCTCTGAGGCAGCCCCGTGAAGCTTTCAAGGGTCAGTGCTCCCTTTCCCTGCTCCCTGTTCTCCCACAGTGGCACATTTATGTAAAATGAGCCTGGCTGAACATTAGCCATCTCAGAGCTATCTGGGTTTGCCCCCAGTGCCTGCCATTGAATGGCAGGAATCCCTGTGTGTTATTTTCCTTAGTTAGGAGCAGTTGGGACCACCCTGTCTTCATGGCAGTGTATTTTGCACTGGTGATACCTCCGGAGATTTAGTGGGCAAAATTGGCTCATAAGATTTTCCAGTTTGGTTTGATAAAACAAATGTGATGTAGATGACAACTACAGTGAATAACATGTGGATCCATTCCCAGTGAAATATTATTGACTGAGCTTAACTCCAACATAATTTTTCAACTGTTTTCAGGAGGTATTTGGTAATAGTCAGATACAGGTTGCTGTTGCTACAGAACATGTTTAGGTGGTGGTCAGGAAGATTTGTTTTCTTTCTTGTCTCTCTGATTTGCAACCTGCAGGCATCAGACCTGATTATTTGGGTTGTATTGGGATGAACTCTACATTTCCTGATATGCAGAAAGCACATAATTTCTCCTCCTTACCTGTGGTGGTGTTTTTTGGGCAGAGACCTTTGTGTCCTCTCCCAGGAGGGGATCAGTGCAGTCTGGAGATGAACAAACGTCTCAAACAAAGTGAGTTTATTTCACAAATATTAGCTAACTCAAAGACAACAAGAAGCTGATGAACATCTATAATTTACACTTAAGACTTCTTTGATGGATTTTACTCATCATTGGTAGGAGTAGAATAGTCTCCAATTTTCCAGCAGTCAATCTGTAGCCACAACCTGATCTCAGTAGGTATCATCCAGTAAAACATTTCCTTGGAAAAGCTTTTCCCAAAGCCCACTCTGCTCATCTGGCCCCTGTGGCCATGTCTTGCCCTGGATTTGCCAGGGGTCCCAGCTGTGAAGCCTTTTGTCTCAGACTTGTGTTTTTCCACCTGGGCACCCAAACGGCCTGAGAGCACAGAGCTGCAGAAATCCCATTGCAGTCACACCCTCCAGAACAATTCCAGCTTATTTCCTGGGCCACAGGGCTTGTGATGATGGTGAAGCACAGCCAGGCTTCCACACTGAGTTCTGAGCCCACCAGCCTTCATCACCATCATCAGCTGAGCCAGGAAACCCTTGTGGCAGATGCTGTTCAGGTGCACAACAGCAAAGAAAGTAGATGGCTTCCAAGAGCATTTAAGCCCTTCCTGTCCTGCCTGCAGGTCTCTCAGCCATGTCTCAGCCCTGCCTGAGCAGGGAAAAGGCTGAAATCCTGGAATATGCTGTGACTTCTCTCTGTCATGGGTGACAGCCCTATCCTTTTTTTGCAAATGAACACCAGAAGTAAGAGGCTTCATTTCAGCCTGTTACTGTCACACTGTTTGAAATCCTCCCGTGGCTTTTAGTCCTTCCTGTAGCTCATCCTCAGAGATTCATCCACTTTCAAAATGCTCATTGAGACCAATTTTCCTATTTTAGTTACTGATTAACCATTACAAATGATAATCCCCATTTAAAGCCATTCATTAAATATCTGAATAGTGGCATGACATCTGAATAATGGTGTGGTGCTTACAAACATTTGTCCTCTTTCTTAGATGTCTTGAATTAATGTCAATTTTTTTCTAACCAGTTTGGAAGTACAGCTTAGATTGCTACCATTTCAATGCCTCTTTCAATTTCACCAAGATAATTTTGGGCTACATTTTAATTTTGTGTGTAAAAGAAAAAAAAAAAAAAGAAAAAAGAAAAGAGAAATACATGGAATAACACAAATAAACTTACTTTATAGGTTGTCCCAGAAAAGGAGCTGTGAAGCTCTTCAAAAATCTGTCCTCCTGGGATTTCCCAACTATTTTGACCAGGTTCTGTTAATAGTCTTTTTCCAAATTTGTGCTGAGGTAAGGAGGACTGGAAAACAGTCCATTGGGAAATCGTTTGAGAGTGGGTTCATGTGACAGCTCTTTCTGTGACTTGTCATTCCGTGAATAGCAGAGCAACAGCCTTTCAGCACTCACCCATGTCACTGCCTGCCTTGCTTTTGATGGAACTGGGGTGAGTGAGAGCTTGTGCAAACGAGGGAAAACTGAACTGGTGCTTTTTCTTTCCGTAAAAGGTCTGGTTTGCGTTCCCATTCAATGTTTGCATAATATCCTGATTTAAATGCCCTCCTGTCACCGTGCCCCTGATCCAAGGGCTCCGTGCTGGCACGCAGGGCTTGCACCCAGCAGAACTTTGAAGAGGGCAGTGGGAACAGGCTCCTGTCACACCCAGCAATGTGCAGAGGGACAGGGACACTCAGCAGCTCCAGCCTCTTGCAGGCCAAAGGTGCGAGTGACAGTAGGGGAACCAGGAGGGGAAGTGTTGTCCAGCTGATGTGTGAGGTTCTGGGGTTGCCAGAAATAGCAGCCCGTGCCCTTGACCCATGACTGCTGGTTATCTCTGGCTAAGATAAATGCCTTTGAGTCATGTGCTGTGCCTAAAGCAGGTTCCTCTGAGTGCAAGCTGGGGGCCAGAGTAGCTGTTTATAGGATTTTCCTGCTGTGGGACCTCTGCAGCACCTGGGAAGGACTGAGTGTAAGGTGCTAATGCTGAAAACTGTTGGAGCAAGTCCAGAGGAGGCCATGAAAATGATCAGAGAGATGGAGCTCTTCTGCTGCAATGAAAGGCTGAGAGAGTTGGGGCTGTTCAGCCTGGAGAAAAGAAGGCTCTGGAGTGACCACATTGTGACATTTCAGTACCAAAAAGGACTCCAGGAGAGCTGGAGAGGAACTATTTATATGGGCAGAGTGTGATAGGACAAAGAGCAATGGCTTCAAACTGAAAGGGGGTAGATTTGGATTAGATACTAAGAAGGAGCTGTTGACTCCTTGTGAGGGTGGTGAGACCCTGGCACTGGTTGCCAGAGCAGCTGTGGCTGCCCATCCCTGGGAGTGTTCAAGGCCAGGTTGGATGGGGCTTGGAGCAACCTGGGATAGTGGAAGGCGCCCCTGCCCATGGCAGATTAGAACTAGATGTTTTTTGAGGTCCTTTCCAACCCAAACCATTCTGTGATTCTGTGATTTCTGTGTAAACTGTCCTCCAGGTGTCACTCAAGCAGAGCAGACAATTCTCAGGGTTCAGGTCAGGGCTCCTCTGCTTCCCTCTGTCCCAGCAGAGATGTTTGCCTGGAAATGTCCTTTAGGAAAGTAGATTCCTCCTCCCTACCCAGCTGTATCAAAGACTGTGACGACATCAGCAATGAACACCTGATGACAGAGAGGTCTTTCCTTAGTCAGCTCTTTCATCCTCTCCCTGTTGACACAATTTCATTGACTGGGCTTGAACTTGTGCTTGAAATTATTGCAACACACAGCTCCTACCAGCTGCTGCCATTCTGTCCCAAGAGGCAAAATCCAAGTCCGGACACTTCCTGTGACTAAATTTCTTTGGCTGGCAAGTCCCTTGGTTCCCAGCCAACACCAATCAGTTTGGGAACCAACAAGCTGGCAAATTTTGGGGTTTCAGAAGAGTGGGTTCAAAATGGGCTTGGAATACAAAAAGATATGACAATATAGATATGAGATCTTCTCAGGTGCACAGTCACATCCCACCTTTTCTTCCTTCCAGAGTGTAGAAACCACCTTTACATCCGAGCAGGACTGATCTGGTGGGGCAAGCAATTTCCCATAACCGGGAGGTTACTTCTCACAACGGGCAGCTGCTCACAGCTGCTGTTTCCCACTGTGGATACACACAGCTTTGCTGTTAAGATGCAAGGGGAGAACTTGAGCTTTCAAACCCTAACAAGCTATTTGCTTCTCCTTCTCTCTCTCTCGCTCTCTTCCCACAGCTGCCCTCGGTGTCCAGCTGTGAAGGCATTTTCTGTTTTACGAGTAGCGGTGAGCAGAGTGCCAGCAGGTGAAAGCCCAGCCTCTCCTGCCTCTCTGTAATTAACAGACCCAAATATGGAGCAGTGTCTGACCCTGTGACATTTTTTCCTAAGGCTTTTATTAATTTGACACTGGTTTTCATAGCAACTCACCAGGGAGCTGTAAAAACCACTCAGCTGTACCTGACAGAAAATGGGGGGTTTATCTGCTCAAAAGGTTATTCCAAGCGTCAGAGGCCAACTGTGGTTGGGATCCTGGGGAACTGCTCCAACTGTTTGATGGAAAAAACATGGAGCACTAAAGTGGGAACATTACAGTTTAAAAACAGGGTTTGTGTCACCTTGAGCTACTGAGCTCTGTTATTGTGGTCTGTCCAAACTCCCACTCTCTGTGGAGCAGGCAGGTAGGGGACTTTTAACACCCTTAATGGCATTGTTCCTGAGGGGACACTGCCTTGTCATCTCCAAACTAATTAAAAATAAGAGTTTTGTTTTTTCATTCGTTAGCTGATGGAGAAGTTTTTCATTTTCAGAAGTTGGCTTTTCTGTTGTTTCTACAAAAAAACTTCTCAGTGCTTTTGTGAACACTGCTCCTGCTCTGCCCATTTCTGGTGGGAGAACAATGTTGCACAGTAGTTCTTGGTCACCTCAAATTGCCTGTATTTTGGGCCAGACACTGTGACAATGGCCACAGTATGTGCAAGCTTTGTTTTGTTTGTTTGCAATTTTTTCCCAGTGGACTCAAACTTTTGGTTTCATGTAGTGTTTTGTCTCAGGGTCCTTTATCCTAATGAAATTTGATGGCAGTGTACATCCAGCGTGTGCTCTACTTATTTCCTTTCATCCTTTCCTTGGCTAACTTGAGGTGCTCTCTTGGAAGATACTTCATTCTATGGAGTATCTTTGACTGTACCCCACATTCCAGTCATGATTTGGTTGCTACAATCAAGGACTCTGTCCTCCCCTTATTGATACATCAGTCTTCATTAATTTACAGTCTATTCTGCCTTTTCTCCTGTTGTTGCCCATCTTGCAGACACCCCCTTCAACACAAAGACATCATCCAGTGCTCCCTGGTGGCTCAGGACATGGTTCAGTGGTAACAAGGTGCTGCTGGGTTACCAGTAGGACACAGTGATCTCAGAGGTCTTTTCTAACCTTAATGATTCTGTGACTATAGAATATTTACCAATTTGTTTCATATATCCCTTGCAAGGCTCATTTCTCCCAACACGAAGGTGGCTTAAAAGTAACCATTGCATTACTGGCATTTTCACCTTTTCTTGGCCCTTACATTGGTTCTTCTGTTTAAGAGTTTCTCCTCCAGCATAAATGAAAATTGCTAATTCTTTTAGTGTTATACATTGCCCTGGGATGTTTATCCTATGAGTCTTTTATAAAATCTGAATTGTTTCTGAATTGATTTGAATGCACTGGACAGTTGAGGGACAGACCAGTCAGCTGTCAGTATAGCATGAGAGAATCACAGAATATGCTGAATTGGAAGAGATCCATTAGGATCATGGAGCCCAGCTCCTGTCCCTGCGCAGGACACTCCAAGAATCACACCCTGTGTCTGAGAGCACTGTGCAAACACTTCTGGAGCTCTGTCAGGCTTGGTGCTGTGATCATTTCCCTGCGGAGCTGTTCCAGTGCACAAGCACCCTCTGGGAGAAAAACCTTTCCCTAAACCTCCCCCTACTCAGGTCCATGCCATTTCCTCTGTGTTTAAGCAGCACTGTACTTATTAATGCTGCATTCCCTCTCTGCAGATTTAAAGGTGGTGGCCTGAGACCTGTACATCCTAAATTTTTACTCTTGTAAAACAGATATATCTGACATATAAATTCCCTTGAAAACTCATTATTTTCTGTCTCAGATTCACTTAAGATCTCAGCAAAGCTTCAATAGAATGGCCTGTGATTTAGGCAGGAGTTCTTTCCTCCCTTACCTTGTATGGGGGCAGCATATGCAGTGATGTGTGCCTGTTAACTGCAGGTGGGGTGTTAAATTCACTAACACCTGCTGCTAATTCTGCTGAGTAGGTACAGAGGCCCATGCTGTTTTTCTTCCCTAGCCGCTTCCATCTGCAGTGAGGTGAAATTTGAGGGTCTGCACCTTGCATTCATTTGCAAAGCAAAATCATTCCTAGGTGTAGGCAGTTTTGGGAAGAAGGAAAGGACAAAGAACATCCAGACATCATAAAGCAGCAGCCTGTGTCCAAAGCACACACCAATGCAGTTTCACAGCTGCCAGCAGAGAGGGGTAGCCAGCCGTATAGACAACAGCTGTGCTGCCAAGGAACAAAATTACAGAGCCAGATGTTCCCCTTGGAAGTACATTACACTGAACTTGGTAGATGAGTGCAGTAGCTGCCAAGTGCTTCTCTTATTTGGTCATAGGTAATGATTCCTCTATCAGGGAATGTGGAGGAAAAAGACCACACACAATATCCTCACCAAAATGCTGTAGTTGAAGTACTAACTTCTCTTGGACCAGAAAGATTTGGGAGCTCCATGGCAACCTTCACATCTTGTTTGAAGGATAATGTTGTTTACTACCAGGCATGAAGTGAGAAACTTACAGCTACTGAAGCCAAATGCTTTCAAGGTATTTGCTACTGAAAGGTGACTAAGAGACAATTTTTATAGCAACCACAGTTGTTTGTGGGCGCTGTTGTAGTTCTCAGCTCAGGCTGCAAGTGAGAAGGAGAGCTTCTGGTTCTGTCTCTAAGGCAAATACCAGGAGGTGGGGTTTCTGAGGACGAGTTTGTGCTGCAGCCACATTCTCAGTGCAGACCCAGCCTCGGTTTAACAAAGCTGAGTGTGAGTAGGGACCGGCCAAGGCAGTGCTGAGCACCTTCAGCAGCTGTGTCTGTCTTCACAGGAAAATGGTGAGGGCTGCATTTCTGTCTAGGGCTGGCACTTGGAGGGTCCATGCTGCTCTGCAAGGCAGCATTTAGGCACGCAGGCTCAGATTCATGCCAGCCAGTTGAATGCAGCTCATCAAAGTGGCTGACTTGGGGCTTCTGAACTTCTGCCAGCAGAGAAGGACTGATGATTCTTTAGGGAGATCCACAGACCCCAGGCATCCCTGTAGGTACTTATCTAATGAGAACTTAGATGACTGAATCTTTAGAAGAGGGAATATTGGCATCTCTGAGATAACTGGAGAGATAATTCACGTCTTGCATCACTTCAGTCATCTTTCTTCAACTCTCTGAATCTAATCATTCTCTCCTAGGACTCACAAGTTGCAAAGCCAGTTCTTTTAAAAAGTACTTTCTATTTAATAACCAAAGAAGTACACAAGAGTTCAAATAGTCCCTCTGCCAAATAAAACTGTCAGTAAGGAACTCACCCCTAAAAATTACTTTGGCCCAACATCTCCTGTACATAATATTAAACTTATTCCCGCACCACCAACAAATTTAAGATCCTGTATCTCAGGGATTGCAGCAGAGTCCAGAAAAGCTTCAGATCATAAATGAAACCTGCAGATCATACAGAGAATTTTTTTTTTTTCTTCTAATCACATCGACTTCATGGCCCCACTACTCATCTGGGAAGGGAGGGAAAAGGTCAGGTTAAACCCTGAGGGTTTGGAGTGAGAGCACACTGTGCTGCCTGCGTATTTTCCTTGGGATTTAAGGACAATAAGTTTCTCTCCCCACCTAGTGGTCACTAGGAGCCTTTTAAGAGAACAGCAGCCTAAACCAGGGTGCTCAGCAGCAGATCTATTTTCTGATTCTACAACAAAATGGGAAAATCAGGGAGGAGATGGCTGCTGTCTTTGCTGTAGGTGATCTAGCTCAGATGAAAGCAGAGAGGGGATCCCTGGAGGATTCTCTCTTTTCCCCAATACACTCTTAAAATACGGCAAGGGTAAGAAACTGAACCGATGGTAGGAAATGACTGTGAACCAATGATTGGGTTGTGGCTGCTGATTTTTCCTTCCTCTGTAATCCTCCTTCTGTGGGTTTTGTGGTGAGTGAGAGCAAGTTTGAAATCAGACAGGCACAGAAACATCTTCATTACCCAACAGTGTGTTTGGCCTGGCTGTGGTTAATTCTTTCTGCAAATAGCGTGGCATCGGGTGAGGGGAGAGGAACGTGAAATTAAAATGAATATGGATGTTAAGCAAAGCTGATGCTGACTCGCCTAAATATGAATAAGGAAATCAGGAGAGTAAGGAGTGAAAGCAAAGTTTCCCATTCCAATGCCCTAAGATGTTGTCAGTAACATTAGGAGTAACATATGTGAGGCAAAAACATGGTCATAGTACACAAGACATTTCACTACCTTCCCTGAGATTACTCATCACACATGTCCTGTGGGGAGGGGTCCTTTTGGGGAAAGTAGTGCTTTATTTTTTGCTACCCCTCTTTTAGAACAGGTCACAAGATATCACAGAGATGAGCCCCAGTGGTACTTTGTGCTGACTCTGGGTTACTCAGGGATGTCTCCCTGCCTCAGAATTAGATGATCTCCTGCTGTGTTTCCCAGAACCTCACTGCAATTTTGTTAATCTGTAGCTGTGAAATGAGGGTAATGATATATTTCTTGCTGTGAATAAAACTACGAAAATTAAAGTTGAAAACTGTAATTAAAGACTGCAGCTATACCAGAAGTGCTGTCAGAGGCTTATCATTTACGGGGCAGCTCAAGTGTCTTTCCCTCCAGCCATAGAAGTCCCAGGGAGCCCCTGTCCTTTCCCACATGTGGAGACAGGGCCAAGGCAGGGGTCTGGATCATCAGCTCATGCCCCATAAGACAAACTTCCCAGATGAATTTTGTAGAAAACCCCTGGAACTTGATGCTGCACTGAGCCCTTTGTCCCTTACTTCTGAGTGCAGACCCTGGGCAGAGGAGGGACTCTGAGGCTGGTGGCTCATGGTGCTACTCCACCATCTCACTCTGGGATACCCAATTCACTACTTACTGATGAGCTTTTCCCTCCTGCACACTAATAAAGTCTATTAACTGAGATTTGAACTGCTCTCAGCACTAGAAAACTGGGACAAGCTTCCCTGGAGAGAAAACAGACATCTCCCCTCAGACTTCCCACCATTTGTCTCAGATGTCAGACTGACTTTGTATTTAATAAATACCTAAACCAGGAAGAAAATCTGAAAGTGCATGGGAAAGGATCAAATTATCCTGTGGCTCAAGTGAAGAGGAGAAAAAAGGTCTGGCAGAAGGTTTCCACATGTGACACCACGTTTCTGAAAGCTACGGTGGGATCAGTTTGGGATGGAAGAAGTGCAAGTTAAACTCCTTCTCATCTAAAACCTAGTTATTATTTTCTCCACTTGACTCTACAGAGACCTTCATGCTGTGCCTTACAGTGGTGTAATAAAGCAGATGGAGAGAAATGTGCATCCTCCCTCTAGCTCTCTTATCAATACCTCTGCTGAACAGTAAATAACAGGGAAATGGAGCTCACTTGTCAACGTTCCCAGCTGCTGTCGCTTTCTCTAAACATACAGTCAGATATTTATTGCTAACTGTTCTGAAATATATAACAGCATGGGACAGGGCTGTGGACACATTGTCTTGCTTAAATAAGATATTACTGACAGCCAGTGTTAGATATCTTGGGGTTTTTATATTTTTATTTTCAGTACATGTTTCCCTTACAGAGGGTGCCAGAGAAGTTGTCAAGGCAGTGAAAGGTAAATTAACTGACTAATTTCAAATTAGGTTAGGTTGACAGCTAACCCTAATTTACACCCTGAACACCTAAAGGGTGTGTTTGTAGGCGTGTGTGGCTGATGATGCATCACTGGTGTAGCACAGCTCCATAAACACAGAGAGGGAGTGCATCCCCTTCCCCACCAGCATCCTGTCTCTTGGCCCTGCCTGCTCACACCTGGTTCTGGTTTGTCTGTGGGCATGTCCTGCCCTCCTTGCTGGGTAGAACCCTCTTAACTGAGGCCACCTGCATGTTCCTGAAACTATACCCTAGGTCATTAACATGATGAATGGAAACACTGAGTGCAACTGAGCAGGACAGACCACTGCAGGAGCCCAGTGGCAATGTGTGCTCTCAGTCTGAGATTGTTGGGACACCTTTTTGCAAGCTTTTGGAAACAACACTTCCCTTGTTTCTCATCACTGAAATCAAGATATCCAACATCTACCACCTCCTGCTTTCCCACTCATCCTGTCAAAGAGGGAAATGAGTTTGGGTTGGGTACAATGTGTTCTTGACATTCACTCTAGCTTTTAAAAAATCATTTTATAGTTCTCCTGGTGTTTATAAACAGATTGTTTAATAATTTGTGCTATTCTCTTTTCAGACTGATGGTTTTTTGGTTCCCCAGACCCTCATTTTCCACCTCTAAAAGTGAGAGGTACTCTGTTTACTCTCCTGGTGTGCAACACAAAACATTTTATGCAAAGGAACAGCAAACAAATATTGTATTGTAGCAACTATTCTGAGTCACCCCGTGGATTAAACAGCAACAACATCAATGGTAGGACTTGAATGTTCCGAGAGATAACAAGGCAGCAGGGAGAGACTGTGCCAGCAGCAGCATCCCATCTTTGCAGAGGGTGGGTGGCAGCTGTGGTGGCTCAGGCAGGATGGGCTGCAGGGAGAAAAGCATCTGCCAGACATGAATTGCACATGCTGGAGCATCACCAGAATCCTAACATTTGGGTACTTGCCTGCTGGTATTTTGATATTTTGGCAGAGGTACACTGCTGTCCATCTCACAGTGTGGAAAAGCCAAACTTGCCTTTTTCAGAATTCACTGATGGGCTGAAAGAACTGCCAGGCCAAAGTCAGACATGTAGCTTCTATCATATCCACATTAATCCCTGGTGCTGAAAAAAATGAAAGAACCCTGTTGTTTAATAAAAACTGAATTAAGTTCCCAAACAGTTCATTTAAAAAAAAGAAAAAAAAGTTTCTTCTTCTCTGGCAATGCTTGATTGACCTATTTTGGTGGATTAGGTACTGGGACATGATGCTTACATAAACTTTCTTAATAAGCTGTGCTAGACACAAACATCCCTTATGAAAACTATTATCTTCTTGCTGCTGACAACTGCATCTTTTTTACTGTTCAGAACATAATGCAAGGTAAAAATCCAGAGAATTCAGAAGACACTTTTATCATTAATAACTTAATAATTTTCCCTTTGCCTGTCTTTCCATTAAGGAAAGTAAATGCTTAAATCCAAGTGTACCATTGCTATCTTGGATCTGTGTTTGTAATTTCTGTTCCTCACAGCTTAGAAAATGAAAGTTTTGGGAAATCCCATCATTCTGTCATAATGAATTTCAGTTTCAAACACTCTTGATGTGTACCATCACATGAAATATTTTTTTAATTTAACATTAAGGAGGAGTTGTGATGGCATTGCAGTGGTGCCTGGAGTTCTCTCTTTTCAGTGTAGGATTGTGTCTCAGCCTTAGCCCCTTGCTATGAAATGTGAGTCCTGTGCCTGGCCATACAAATGAATGCTCTGAAGAAAACAAGAGGATGACTGAAATCCTGAGGGTGGGGGAATATTTTAGCCCAAAAATGAACTCATGATTTGAGGTGAGGCCTCTCCAATGCTCAGTACAGGGGGTCACTTCCCTGGTCCTACTGGCCACACTAGTGCTGATAAAGGCCAGGTGCCTCTGGCCTCCTTGGGCACCTGGGCACAGCTGGCTCACGATAAAGATTGCCAAATCAGGTCCTGTTTGAGTTCCACCATTGTGTTCTTTCCTTCACACCACGAGTTTTCAGTAAATCTTTGCTGATGGCAAGTAGCTTTCTTTTCCCAGTGCCTTTTTGCAGTACTTTCCCATGTGACAGACAAAATCATTTTAAAGTGATTATTTTTTCCTTAATACTAAAGCAGCTGCATCATGTTCCCAAGTCAAATATTCTCATTATTTAAAACAGATCTCCTCTTCATTCCTTGAGTATTTGGTCAGAAGAAATTAAGTCAGCAGAAAAAATGGTCACAAAGCCCAGTTGCCAAAAGTTTCCATTACATTTCTCTTTGGCTTTGGGGAGACAAAGAAATGCACAGCTCCACAATAAACCTACAAAACACATGAAAACTGAAGCCTTCTCCTTTGCCAGGGAATGGAAATTCATTCGATACCTCCTGAAGGCAGGCAGCAAGATGTTCACTAGGATTAAGGTTTTGCTTCATTTCTGCTCCCTTGGAAAGAGCTGATGGTGCTGCAAAGACCAAGACTGTTGGATGGAGAAAAAATTAAAAAGAAATTCTAGGATATATTTAAATGTTAAAAAATGTTTAATGTATGGTGTGTGAGACAGAATGTGCTTAATTAGGGGAAACAGGAAATCTGTCTAAGAAAATAAATGAATATTGACTTAAGATTTGAGGGGAGGGGGCTGAAGTCACCTAGGGTGTCGTTTTTGTGTTGCTCTTGGGATGAGTTTGGCACAAATTGTATAAATGTCAAAAACAGGTAAAAAGATAATTGTTGATGTTATTTGAACTTTGCCTTGCTCATGGTGTTCACAGCTGAGTCTCCTGAGAGGATTAGTAATACAACTAATGAAGACTAATAATGCAGGTAAATTAGTTTGCATCTGATGTAATGGACTATTTTTGAATCTCTAATGATGTAACTGGGAAATCTGTACTTATTTTCAAGTTCCAGATGGTTTTAGAGCTAAGTCTGATTTTCTGAAAAAATGCCTCAGATGCATGCATCATCTTCAGAACATCTGTATTTAAATTATGTCTATCTTGTCCTATATGATGAGCAAGGTAAGCATTTTCCCCTACTCTTCCAGGAAATGTGATTTATGGTTTTACACTGTACAGCAGGAATAGCAAAATGAGCATCCAAATTAAGTCAGAAAGAGGCAAGTTTGGGTGCTTGGGAGGCAGGGATGGGTTACAGATTTCATCAATTACTTCACTGAAGGAACAACCATGTAAGAAGTGAAATCTCTGCCCTGCATGTGATTTGGCAACTCTTCTAAAGCACCAGCTCATTCCAGGAGCTGAACTCTTGACACTGCCTGTCCACCTATGACACTACAGTGGGATTTTTCCCTCTCAGTCCCTGTTTTCCACATGCACATGATGTTCTTGGCTGGTGTTTGGGGGCTTGGTAAGGCTCAGGATGAACTTGCTTCCAGCTGAGTTTGGGTAGTTCTTCCCCCTGGGAATTTGGGGGCAGGCGAGCAGAAGAGATGAGATTGCAGAGCAGCACACCCTCATCTTCCTTTCTTCTTCGTACCAACTCTGGGATTTGGTAGCAGGGGTTTGATATGGGGACAGGGAACACTCCCACATTGTTTTTCAAAACAGGGGTTTTTTCAGCATTTTCATACACAGGCACCTCTGTTATTTTCTGTAAAAGTACATTTAAATGCTCTGATGTTAGTCTTATTCTATTTCTACCGTTTGTGACCCCTTAAAAATGAATCTGCAGGCTTTTGGCAGCAAACTGAAAGCCACGAGCTGGAAGATATCCCATACCACATCTTGATCAGCAGCAGAGTGTCTGCAAGCTTGGCATGTCCTTCCTTCCTCTGAGCACCTTGCAACAGCACAGCAAATAAACCAGCTCTTGTATGTGTTTAGATTGTATTCTTGGCTTCTCTTTGGGTAGGAAAAGTGTGGGCAGAGCACTGTTTTGTTCAGGTGGGGGTTTTTTTAAGTGTGAGCCTGTGAAATCTTTATGGAAAACTCTTCTCCAACAGCCAGCAGCGTGTGTGTGTGTAATACACATCCAGGAAAGGACTTGGAACAGATTTCCTGGAGCTCCTGCTCATGCCAGACACCCTTTTACTGAAAGAAGGGTTCAAAGGGAACTCTGCCTTGCAAAATTCCTCTATGCTTTTTTGCCCTCCTGACTTCAGTTCACAGGAAAGCTTGTCGTGGCCCTCTGCAGCACTGGGAAGTTGTGATGATTAATATGAGTTACCTGTGTGCTACCTCCAGTTTAATTTCTATCCCCAGCTCAAAACCAGAACGAGTTATTGCAAGGAAACTGATGAGCTCCTGTGGTGTCACAGAACTACAGTCAGCAGGTCACAGAGCCTTTAAAACCCAAGTTGTGATGATCAGAAGGTAAAACCTCATGTGGAATAACAAGAAAAATATTCTCAGTGGTGTATAGTAGCTTTGAATAATCCATGTAAGGAGTGCCCAAAATCCAGTAAAAAGGGTTATTTGATGGGCAAGAGGAACCTTGGTGGGTGAGTGGGCATCAGGGACCGGCTGGGTACATGAAGTTGTAACATGCCTCTTCCTAGTGTGTCTAATTTTGTCCATGAACAATGACTACTGAACATCTTAATCTAGTCTTAATTTTGCTTATTGTTAAATGTTTTCTTCTCTGTTGTTTCTCCAGGGAAATGTTAAACTATCCTTTTTTTTTTTTTTTTTTTTCCTTCCCCATCTGTCTACTGGTGTTTATCTCTTCCTGGAAGATATCCAAGTTTAGTAATTAAGGTACTAGGAACAGTCAGAGGTTGGACCAGTAGATAAAATGTAATTATAATAGATCTATGAATCTCTCTGCAGTAAATATTTTAACACCTTGGGCCAAATCCTCCATGAACACAATCAGAGTGTTTGGAGATCACACTGGCTTACACCTACTGGGTGTAGTTTGGTTTTTTTTTTTTTTCTGTGTAAAGCTGCACTGACAGCTCTGTTATCGTTATGTGGGAAAACTTAACAAAAAGAAAAAAAATTACCTTAGGAAGATAATGAGGTGCAATGCCCTGCCCAACAGGCAGTTTGGAGGAATGTGTGATTTTTTTTCTCACATCCTGTGATATATGCTTGCTTATCTATTTCCCTTGGCAGTTTTCAAATACCCTGAAATAGAATTATGTCTGTGTAGGTAAAATCTTCAGTTGCAGTGGTGAGCAGTTGGATTATGTATATTTACTAGACAAGGGGTGTAACTTATTCCTTAATTTGGGTGCTTAGGTGAGGGTTTGTGGTAGAAACATTCCACAGAAAGTAAAAACACAAAAAGATAGTTTTGGAGAACAGCAGCAAATTGCCTGAAAATTCTCCAAATCTCACCATTTCTGGGCATCTTGTTTACCCTTGTGCTGAAGTCTGGAGGAAGTTTCCATGCCATAGCTAGTGGCAGCCACTATTTCTGTCCTCCCTGACCTTAGAAAAGGCTTTCATGGGACACTGGCCCTGAGCTCTTCCTCAGCTGGGAGCCCTGGGGTAACTGAGGACAAGTGTTACCCACTGACCCTGCAAAGTGCCAGATGTTGTTCTGACCCTCCTGGTGTGGACCAAAGGCTGCAGAGGGACACGTGGGAAGGCTGCCGGCCACAGACACAGCAAGAGAAGGATTTTTGAGTGAACAACAGCCCCCTAGGTGGGAAAAAGTTTTCCAAGAGACTGTATGGATGAACCCGAACAAAAGATGAAAAATCAAGAAGTAAGTGAATATTAAGGCAATGAAAGCCTGGTGGCAATTCCTGCTTGCCAAAACTGAAAGGCACGGGTCCTGTAGGAGCAAAGGCAGCAGCAGTTAGATGAGAACAGACAGCTTATTGCATAATGAAAGCAATTAATCCCTCAGTGTGTCTTCCTTCACAAGCAGAACCAATAACTTCATGTCTTTTAAACAATGACAGCTCCACTAACTCAACAGAGAGTTTAAAGAAAGCATTGAATGAGAATGCAGCATTATTATAATAGGAAGAAAAACAGACTCATGTAATGTTAGGTACATGCTCCATGCTTTAACAAACAGAGATTTCAGGGAGTTGAGAGTAAAATTTGAGTCTATAAATCTTCCTATATTACTGTATAACATTACGTAACATAACACAAAGTATAGCTTAATATAATGATACATTATCATAATATAAAATTAAAAGGCATCTGTTCTTCAAAACCAGGGTCCAAGGCTCATCTGGCCCTTCTGGGTGGCCTCTTTCCTTATGTGGAATTGATACAAAATCTCTTACCTCAAGCTGGTGTCTGCACTGAGTGTGTGATCAAAGAAGAAACCACAACGATCTTTAAAGTCACCAGAATGTCTATCAGAGACGTATTTCATTATGATTCAGAGATGCCAAATGCATCTTTTCCCTTCAAGGTTTGCCAATTCATTAGAAAGGAGACGTAAAGGATGCATCTGTGCAAAGGCTTGGAGTTACACAGCTGGAAAAGGGGGAAACCAGTTGCTTATCCCTTCAGAAGTCTTGAATTTGCACAAGTAAACACTGCACAGGCTGGGAAGGATGTGTCCCACACCATGTCTGTGTCTAGCTGTGAGTGCTCAGAGAGGAAAAGCAATGCCTGGCTCTGACCAGAAGCTTTTGGAAGCAATAATGAGCAAAGCTTGTGGCAGCACCAGCACATCTATAAAATATAGCGATGTTCCCATAGAAATATGCTATTGTGGTTAAGTACACACCAAGAGAAAATATACCCCATGCAGATTGCTTGGTCAGTTGGTTTCTGGCAGGGGAAGACAATTAGAAAGAGGAGTTTTCAGGCATAAATCAGCTTTGTTTGGGCTGAGCAGCATTTGTGATGTAAGAAAAGCAGGTCCCAGCAAAGGCAGATGCTTGGCTCTCCTTGGCTCTTTCTCTGTATTTCAGTGTAAAAGTGGCTGTCCTGGGAAGAGTCAGGAGTTGGGGGTTACCTGGGTTTTAGGGAACTACACCAAATTAATTCATTTTGGGAAAACATGTTTTGCAAACAGTGAATAAAGATCAAAACCCATTAAGTGACATTACTTCTGACAACCTTCATTTCTATGGGATATTTTTGTCCTCTGACACAGAACTTGGTAGTGATGATTGAAATAGGGTGCTTTTGTTGTTGTTGCTTTTGAAACTAAAAAAAAGCAAATACTGTCTGCAATTAGAATTTTCAGTTGGGGGGGGGGGGGGGGTTTGAGTAATTTTTTTTTTCCCAGTAAGCTCAAGGATGTATATTGGAAATTACCTGTAGGAGCTACAGAAAATTGTCTTGCTATGTACAACTTGTCCTTTATATGTGTGAAAGTTGGCTCTTTGAGAAATGCTCGCTGTTTAGGTCTGTTCATTGTGATTTTTTTGTCTTCCTGGAAGCCAAGTCCACGAATAAAGAATCACAGAATAGTTTGGGTTGGAAGACCATTTTGTTCCATTTCCTGCCATGGGCAGAGACACCTTCCACTATTCCAGGTTACTCAGAGTCCCGTCCAGCCTGGCCTTGGCCTCTCCCAGTTATGGGGCTGCCACAGCTGCTTTTATTATGCATTTGTATGAGATTTTCTTTTTTTTCTCAGAATCAGCTGTGATGGCAGCTGCTGCCCTCAGATTTCCTAATACAAACAAACAAAAACCCAGAACTTTTGGTTCAGATCTTTGTCTCAGTGTTCAAAGAGCAGCTAGATGAACTCACGGAGGAAGAAGCTGCCTGTCAATGTTAAATGCAAAGGAAACACCTCTGGTTTAGGAAACTCCTGGAGTGCAAAATATCCATTTTGGAGAGTAACCATGGACTGCACTTTCACATGACTGCCAGGTGCTTCTATTCCTTCCCCTACACCTGCTCTTAGTCAGTGTTGGAAACAGGATAATGGGTATTTCTTCTGCAGCAGTGTCTCAGGTTTTTTGTCCTCCTGTTTTTATTCTGTGCCATGAAACCACAAAAATTTTATTGCTTCAAAAATATTTCTCAGCAGCAAGACACCTGATTTTTGGTGCTGCTTTGGCTGCGTATCACAGCAGAAAATAAACCAGCTTATTGGTGTGGGAATCTACATTGCAAAGTTTTCACATGAAACAAAAAAATAGAGTGTTTTAAAACAGAAAGATGATGCAGTTAGGTGCACCCCAGGTAACTCTGGAAACTGTCACATTTTGAAGGTAACTACTAAAAATTGAAAAGACATGTGACAAAACCTCGTGAAAATCCCTTAAAAGCTTAATACAAACTTCATTAAACAACAAGCAGAGCATTAAACTATTTATGGTTTGCTCTGGTCACATGAGCTCATTTGTGGCTTGACTTTCTCTTGATGAAATTCTTTGTGAGAGCTGCTCTCAAAGGCAGGAAAAACAATGGGTTAGTTTCATATACTTGATTTAATCAGATTGCCAAAATTATAATTTTTCACTGCTGCCAGAGAATCAGGAACAACCTCATGTTCTCCTCCTCAGTCATTTTGGCATCCACAGTGTCTGGACAAGGGAAGTGTGAAAGAAACACGTGGTAGCAGCAGTGCAGAGGGAATTTTCAATAAGTGGTTCGGGCCAATGCAGCATTTACATGGGGTCATCTAGGTGTAGAATTCTTGGAGATCTTTGTACTAGAAATAATCAATGGACCCCCAGCTGTGGGTTCTCCATCCCTTGGTACAGCCACTGTCAGGACAAAGTGGGAGTTCATCAACGGGCTCACTTTGGTTAAAGAAGTGCTGAGTTGTGTGTTAGAGAAGAAAAGGCCTCTCTGAAGATACCTAAATAATCTGGTTTAGCTGTGCTGAGTGCGTCTTGCCCTCACCTGATGCCATTTGGATTAGTTCTGGTTCACACTGATGCACCCGGAGGGGTGTATTTGTGCCCTGTCTTGTGGTAGTCTGCCTGGAAAATATCCCAGCTGTCAAAACCAAACTTATGCATCATTCCCTCTGTTTTTTTAAAATTTTCCCCCTAAATGTTATACTCAAGACTTCAAGTTTGATAAGTGAAAAACTATTTAATCAAAACACCTTTCAAAAAAGGAAACTATAAATTAAGAGGACATGTTGCCTTAACAAATGTCTTCAGTTAATTTGAACCAGACAGCTGCTTGAGGAATCCCAGAAGGATGTAACATAAGGCTATGCCTATTTTTCACCAGCAGCCTCCAAGAAAATTTACCAATTTTTCTGTTATTTATTAAGGTCTTCTGTGTTCTTTTATAGAAATCTGCCCAGAAGAAAGCAGGACTCAGCTTCTGCCTCTGATGGTCCAGGCAGAATTAATTGCGTACTATGTTTGACATGCTGGTCCCTCAGAGCCTGGAAAACATGAAGAAATATGAGATGTCCTGCAGGAATATGGAAGACATCATGTGCCTTGGAGCTTGGTGAATTTCCAGCAAAATTTACTTTTGCTCCAGATTCATATTAATTCCTCAAAATCTGCCAGTTGAGATACTCTTAGCTAAGAAAACTGGAGGAAATTGAAAATCAGGGTAGACCAGAGTCACCCTTGCACACAGGGTTTGAGTTACCTGAGAGCAACAGCTTTGGGTATCCCTGTGAATCTGGAGAAAATGTCTCCACAATGCAAAGCAGCTGTGAAAAGCCAAGAACATTATGGAACCTGTGTTAACAAGGGAATAGGGAGTAATACAGAAAGTCCTGGGGCTTGACAAATTAATCAGAACTGGGCAGCAGTGTAAGAAACCTTACAAGGACATAAACCAGAGCTGCTCAAATGATTTCCACCAAGAGCTGCTGGATAGATGTAAACACTGCAAGGGGTTGTGTTGTTTGACTTCCAGAGGGATCTCAGGTTGTACAGGAGTGCTGGGGAGAGGGAGTGGGATTGGCAGCACCAAAGGGAAATCAGGGGTGATGCTCTGGGAGAGGTGTGTAACACAGAGCTCCTGTGTGCAGGGCACAGAGGGGATGGAGAGGGATTAGATCACATAGGGAGACAGACAGGGGGGAATGGCTTTAAAATGAAGGAAGATAGATTTAGGTTTTATATGAAATCTTATGGTGAAGAAGGGTGGTGAAGCCCTGGCATGGGCTGCCCAGAGCAGCTGTGGCTGTCCCATCCCTGGGAGTGTTCAAGGCCAGGTTGGATGGGGTTTTGAACAACCTGGTCTGGTGGAAGGTGTCCTGGTCTGTGGCAGGGGGTTGGAATGAGATGATATTTAAGGTCCCTTCCAGCCCAAACCATTCTGTGATTTATGGGACTGAAACAGGATTCAGAGCATAAGGGCTACCTGCAGCTGTGGGATTTGAGAAATAAACTAGTAGATGGAGTAAGAAAAAACATGGAAGATTTGAATAAAAAGAATTTCAGGCAGTATTTTCTATACCAAGTCTCTGTTCAGAGTGCACAATATAAGATTAGTAACTCTTATTCATTAAAAGCAGAACTGTCTTATTTAGTTTCCAATTAATAAGTGCATTTCAGCCTCCTAGGCAAAGGCAACAGAGTAACTGGAGACAGACCTGCTCATGCTGCAGATCAAATTGCTTTAATCTCTTTTAAGGGTGTTCCTTGCTGACACATCTCCTTGTTCCTCTGGATTATGCCAGCTTGCAGATCACCACAGTATATCCACATTTCTAAAATACAAAATGCTTTGCCTGACACCTTCTGAAAATTTGCTATGGGTAAAGATCATCTTTAGATCCTGATCACTATTACTCATTGTATGGAAATTGAAAGAGGGGAGTGTTTTACCCCTTTGCAAAAACATCATATCCTTGGGCAAGTTTGGTGGTTCACTCCATTGCAGTGCTGTTCTCTGAATCCATTGTGTTTATTCCTTCTGAGTCTGCTCCACCATTGGAAGAGGAGGGTGGAGGAGGTAAGTGCAAGAAGAGTTTAGGACGCAAGAGATCAGGGTCATGAAAAGGAGAAAAATGGAGAGTGGTGAGTAGAAGCATGAAGTGGAGGGAGAAAGAAAAGGCTGCAAAAGGAGGGGAAGGCACAGATACTCAGTGTGAACTGGGGGGATGTGGGAGCCATTGAGCTTGGCAGAGGACCCAGCACTAAGCCTGAAATGCAGGGCACAGGAATCTGCAGAGCCTGTGATTTGAACCATCAAGTGCAGCCAACTGTCTTCTGCTCAGCTCATGGGACTGGGCTTGGGAATCACCTAGAAGGAGGCTGAAATCATGGAAAAAACTTCCGTGTCAAGAATTGATGTAACCAGGACAAAAGAATGGTTTAGAAGAGGCAGGCAGTTTTGCTTCACAGCATAGATAATTCTGATTGTATTATGTTTTCTGGTTTTGTTGGCAAAAATCTGACAGCGTGAGACAACAAATGGCTTTTAACTTATTGTTTTCTCTAAGAAATCATTATTTTTTAAAGATCTCCCCATTAAATCTTCATATACTTGGAGCCTGAAGAAAACAATCTGATGGAGCAAGGGGGAGGAAGGGGATGGAACAGCTGAAAATCTATTTGCTAAGTCCTGCAATGGAGAATATATATTTTAATGTGAAACAGTGATGACAAAGGAAGCTTTAGACAGCTTCAAAGCAAAAGCATCCAGGCAGGCAGTCCTGCAGGACTTCAAAACCTTGCATGAAGACAAAGCTTTTTGTACAGCAGAGCTTGAAATTCAAATCAAGCAGAGAGCAAGCCAAGCCAACTTTGAGCATTTTGCATTTCACTTGATGTCCTTAAAGGCTGCAAGAGTTTCTTTATCATTTTCTTGCATCACATGCCATTTTCAGTGCTGTTTTGCAGGTGTTTCTTTGCTCCTTTTCTTCCAGTTTCCTTGAGTGCTAACACAGATTTGTAGTGTATCACATGTGTTTTTTAAGGCTTTTGTTCAGCTGGGTTCTCCTTCCCTCCCTTCAGCCTCAAAGGCAGATTTACAGGAATCTTTCAGAGATATGACACTGCATTATTTTAAAAGCTTTACTCTTCTTATCTTCATGGCCTTGGAGGTCACAAAGAACTACATGTGATGATAAGCATCAGGTCCCCCAGCATGGAATAAAGTCAGACTGGATTGCAAAAGACACTTTAACACATAAATCCAGATAGACTTTGCAGTGTTTCCCCTCTCTCAAATCACTGATGAGATTTTTTGAATTTATTTAAAAAAAGACAGGAGAGGAGAGTGCCAAGAAGAACAAAAATATCCCCAAGCCTCTATCAAAAGACCTGAAATAACATTTCAATTCCATCCAAATAATGCTGGTTCAAGAGTGGCTCAGTAAAGATATTTTATGACAAAACCAGCAAAGGAATTTTGTTGCCTAACTACTGATAGGGTTTATATTTCATTAATGAATATCCAAAAAATCACCTAATGTAGAATGTTTTCAAATTAAGGGCAGAGAGCAAATTACATTTGCTTTTGTTGAAGGAGCAACTGGATATTGGAAAATTTTCTGGATTTGACTCAAAGAAATGCTTACAGCTTGGCTCTCCATTGCCTGTGTTTTATACTGTAATATCACCCACGCTGTCTTTCTCCATGTGCTGCTGCAATTAAGGAACCTGGATGTTTCATAACTTACAGTTCTGGCTCAGCTCAACTGTGCCAGAAATGGGGAACTGGGAGATTTTGGGTATGAAACTTAGGTTTGGCCACATCCAGAGACAACTGAGGTGGCTGAAGGGGTGGCACCCCAAATTTTGGCTCCCAAAGTGCAATATCAAAACCAGCTGCCTCCTGATCTCAGTAGGATGAGACCCAGATGGTTGAATGGGCACCAACCCACCCTCTGCCTGGGACACAGAGTAAAATTTGGGCAAATAAGCTTGGTTTTGCTGGTGACACTTGTTGCCCTGCAGGGCACCAAGGGGCTGGCTGGCACTTGGGGGACTCAAGGGCTCCTATTCTGTGTCCCTGGGGATTTCAGCAGCTCTGCAGTGAATGGGTGTCACTTACAGCCTGGCAGGGAGTGAGGAGAGAGGCTTGAGGAAAGCTGTGCCCAGCCAGGTGTGAAGGATTGAGGCAGGCAGCAAGAAATAGCTCTGCAGTGGTTTAAGCAAAGCAAAGGAGCAGTGCTGGTTTTGGCTGTGCCTGGTGTGGCTGAGGGAGATGAGGTTCATTTGGCCAGCAGTCAAAAATTACCTCCTTGTATTCCCCTGCCATTGAAACCATTTCAATGTTTTGCCTTTTCACAGAGTTCAGTTTGTCCCTCTTGCTCCTAACCCTGGTATCACTGGCATGGTTTTAATCTGAAGTCAGAAATGAGGCTGTTCTAGAGGCAGCTACTTCAGGGGCTAAGGTAAGGGAATGAAGTGGGATTTAAGAGGCAGTGTTTTCAAACTGCGAGAGGACCGACTTAGATTAGATATTGGGAAGAATTTCTTTACTGTGAGGGTGGTGAGGCCCTGGCACAGGTTGCCCAGAGCAGCTGTGGCTGCCCCATCCCTGGAAATGTTCAAGGCCAGGCTGGACAGGGCTTGGAGCAACCTGGAATAGTGGAAGGTGTCCCTGCCCATGGCAGGGGATTGGGAATAGAGGATCTTTAAGGTCCCTTCTAACCCAAACCATTCTGTGATTCTGTAACACTGACAGTCACTTCAGCTCTGAACAGTTTCTCCCTGCATGTGGTGGACCCCAGATGTGTCCCTAGGAGGAGGCTGATACCCAGCCCTGGCCTTCCTTTCTCTGAGGAACCCTGGAGTCTGCTGCATCACAGGCTCAAACAAGAGGGGTTGCCACAGGAATGCTCACAAATGTAACAACCTTAATGGTGGCATTTGCAGTAAAATGTGAGAGGATGGTAATTCCTGCTGTGTGCCTCCAATTCTGATGCTATTTACAGGTGAGGACAAGAGCATGATCTTTGCATTTTGTTCTGCTGCATAGGTCTGAGCTATTTGCTTCCATAACCTTAAAGGTCCTTTCCAGCTGAAATGGTTCTGTGATTCCATACTGAGTGGTGTCTTTCTGAGGGACAAGGTGCTCAGCCAGCTCTGGAGGATTGCTCCAGCATCTCCTCTGGGGATGTGTCTGCCAGGTAGGAGGTACAGGGAGTGTTCAGCTGTGGCAGGCAGAGGTTCTTGATGGAAGGCAGAAGTAAAGAGAGAGGTACAAGCAGCCTCCTGTCACTCACAGGAGTGATTCCTGAAGATACTGGCTTTTAGTGCTCCTGAGATCACAGGCAGCTGGAGTCTCTCAGCATCTTCTGCTGTGCAGAGCCAGGTGAACCACTGTGCTCAGCATACACTCAACAGAAAAAGTGCTGTTGGCCAATGGAATTTTGGTAACAAACCCCTTCACTTAATTTTGTGTATTTTTGTTTAATTGCTCCTAATACTTTTTTCAAGGAAGGGTAATTCCAAATTTAGGTGAAATTGACTACAGAATACACACCCAGCTGGAGATGCTGTTAGTTTTCACTTTGGAGGTCTCCTGAGAAACCAATGAAATGTGCTGTGGAAAAGCAAAAAAAACCCAAGTGGTTTTGGCTTTAAACACCTGACCCACAATTAGCATTTTGCCTTTTCCTAACAGGTAACACAGAAGCCCCAGGCTGTATGACTGCTGGTTGTTTAGTTAGGAGAACAGGAGACTCAGGGGAGACCTTGCTGTTTTCTACAACTCCCTGAAAGGAGGCTGTAACCAGGTGGGAGTTGGGTCTCTTCTCCCAGGTAACAAGTGATAGGACAAGTGGAAATGGCCTCAAGCTGTGCCAGGAGAGGTTTAGAATGGATGTTAGGAATAGTTTTGTTGCTGAAGGGATGTCAAGCAGTGGAACAGGCTGCCCAGGGCAGTGGTGGAGTCACCATCCCTGGAGGGATTTGGAAGATGTGTAAATGTGGCACTTGGTGCAATGGTTTTGTGATGGGATTGGCAGTGCTGGGTTACCAGCTGGGCTCAGTGATCTTAGAGGTGTTTTTTGACCCTAATGATTCTATGATTCCATTGTTCTGTAATTTCCATGTGCAGTGATTGAGGACAGGATATTTTGCAGAGCACTCTGATAGTATGGGCTGGCTTTGTAGGTACAGAAACATCTTATGCACCATAATGTGGCTCTGTGCCTGTGAGGGAGGAGAGAAATTAATTCAGGTGAATCTGGAGCATAATCTCTGTGCCCATGTAAAATCCTAAACGTTCTGTGGGCTGCTTTAGTCAGCAGTAGGAGATGAGGAGTCCCCGTGTGCACAGGCGAGGGTTTAAACTGTATATAACCAACAGGGGGCATTAGGTTTATGCTAATTAAATGTGTATTTCTATACCTAGCAGAGAAAAATCTCTGAGTAGTTTGATTGAAAACAGCAGGATGTGAATCTCGTACCCTATAAAAGATGCAGGATTCTGTTGGGGTTTTTTTTCCCAGAAGATTTAGTGACTCTATAAGTCTGCTTTTCTTTAAGTCTAGCTTGTATCCATTCTGACACAAAGAGAAGCGAGATAGATGTAATTAACAATCAGATGATTTTTGCATGATTTGCAGCTCAAAAAGCACTTGAAAAATATAAGTGTTTCTGGTACAAGTTTGTTTGTATTGATAATTCCCAGTTTTCTAACCAGAAATTAAAGTAAGGCTGCAATTATATCTTTCTAATGGAAATGAGATTCAGCAGTGCACAGTCAACCGCTGCCCTTAATTTTGGAGAAATCCTTGCCCTGAATTATTTGATTACTGAATGCAAAGGACTTCAGTGAGGAGCTACAGTGCAAAGACAAATTGTGGTCTTTGGAAATGAAAGTAATATTTATTATAGAGTTAATTATTATGGCTACAACCACTCATATGCCTGTACGTGGCACTATTCATATACACGTTCCTTTTATATTTATATTTTGTATTCACAGTACTGACTACGGGAGGAATCTTTTTCTCTTCACACATGAAGTGGAAAACTGCTCTGCCCTCCTCTCCCACCAGCAGCTGGAAAACTGTTTTAGGTGAAGTGATTTCTACAGTCTGTAGTTAACTTGAGTTGCATTTGGAAACATGGAAATAGATTGAGGACTTAGATCTCAAACAGTTAGGTGATGCAGCTGTGACCTGCTTTCATAAAGCAATGCCAAAAGAAATTATTGTCCCAAATGTTCAGATGCTCTATGTTTCAATAAGTTGATTTAATGATCTGCCTTATGTTAAAATAGGTTTACACCACCTAATAGCATCTTCCAAAGTAAAGCTGGTATCTTGAAATAAAGAAATTATCAACCTCCAGCAGTTGCAGGGGTTTTGTCTGGGATACTCTCAGCAACTCTTGATCCCCCACTGTCAGAGAAGAGAAATTCTATTGGATATTGGATCACAGTAATTCCTTTCCTGTGAGCCCTCTTTAAAACCCTGTCAATAAATTAAAAAAAAAAAAAAAAAAAAAAAAAGAAGCAAGAAGAGCTTGGTTCATTTTTATTCAGAAAGAAGTTGTTTGGAGGGAAAATTGGATGCAATTAGTCAGTGGCTTGACTTTGAGGGACACATCATCCTAAGACTTTTTCCACAGTCCAAATGTGCTGTGGGCAGTACAAGGTCTGTAGGCTTCAGGCTGGCCACCCACTATAAACAGAAAAGTGTGTTTTATCTTACACTGTTAACCTGGCATGTCTGTAAACACAAGGGAAGGAACCAGATCACCTAGAAAGATCTGTTGTTTTTTTTTTTTCTTTTTGAAAGTTGCTTGGTCAATGCCCTGGCACATCCTTCCCTCTCACAGAGCAGAATTTAGTACTTCAATACTTACCTCAGTCTGAACAGCATTTTGAACAGGATCTCATCTGCTGGGCCAGTTTGTGTTACTGAAGAGTGGTGTTACTCTGTGTATCCAACAGAACAGCAAATTAGGGACACCTTTTCCATGCTAATCAATTAGTCACATAAGATGTTACTGCTTTCCAAAGAAGTGCTGGAGTAGCAGCTGTGTGACTTGTTATGAAAGGTCTGTGTGTCAGCAGATTCTGCCTCTGTGTTGTGTTTTTCTGCAGAGCCAGCAGCAAATCCTAATAAAACTTAATGTGAGAAAACATTGCCAGTGAGGTGATAGGTTGAGATTAACTGCACTAAAAAGAGGCAATTCTATGCTAAGTCTTTTTTAACTTCTCTGAAGAGTCACTATTATAAACATACCAATTTAAGGGCTTCTTTCTGCTCCCGTGAAAATCAATATGAAAACTCACACAGAATTAATCTAAAAAAGAAAAAGCAGCCAGCCAGCACTCATCCTAAACTTGAACAGCTAAACTTTCTGGCTTTCCTGTAACATAAGTTCTAACAAATATGTTTAAACTCAAAATTAGTCCCATGCTGAGCTCTAATGACAATTTCTAAAAAAAAACCCTAATAAGATTGCAGTTAAGGTAAGTTCTGATGCAAGTAGTTTCCTTCTCAAATATAATTTTTATAAACAGTGTATATAAATAAGCTTAAAACTGGAAAAAAATCTCCAACAACTTGTTCTTAACTGCATCACTGTTATTATAACATATTGCCTCAAGCAAATAAAACACTTAGCTTGCCTGCCTTAGAAGCAAATGTTATGTTTAACACCTTTTTCTGGTGTTTGGGCTTTTAGGTACATAAGTTCCAGGACAATTTAATGTCAACCACTCATGTCCATCCTTCAGCTGCCAGAAAGTCGAGTCTTTCTGGTGTATTTGGGGCACAATCCCCAGGTTCTCAGATGTATCCCTCTAACAAAATGTGGTAAACCCAGTGGACTTTTAGTTATGGGGAAGGTTTTTTTCTGCAGCTCCTGCTGATTTCAGAAGAGGCTCCCAAAATGGCACCTTTCCATGTGGTTTTCACATGGAGAAGGGTCCAGAGGAGGTGTCAGATGTGGGAATAACCCTGTACCACCTCTGGGGAGGAAAATGAAGTGTCTCACTTTGCCACAGGCACCGGTGATGACTGACTGGTCTGCCCCCTTCCTGCCAGTGCAGCTTTCCTGTCTGCTTCCCACAGGTGTGTGCCACCACTTGTGAAAGGACAAAAATATTCATCATCCAAAAAAAACCAGAGCCATGATCATAACTAGAGCCCCAGATCCTTGAGTCATAGGACTAGGGACTCTCAGCTTGACCTTCTCTAGCAAAGAAAATTTCTTCACTTTGGAATCCCCAGAAAGCCTGGAAACCTGGTCAAACCACAGCCTGTGAAGCAATTTATAACTTGGAGTCTGCAGGAAGCCTGAAAAACAGCTCTGATGCAGAAAATGGCTCCATTCTCCAGCAGGGTGCTGGCTCTTCTCTCAGCTCCCACGTGTGGCCACAGCTCCAGAAGAGTGGGGATTATTTGCTGCTGTTTCTTTCTCACTCTCCCAGTTCCCCTGTGCTGGGATTGTGACCTTTGGGGTGCAAGGGGGGATGTCATGCTGTTTGGGGTTTTTGTCAGACTTAATCCAGACCATTATCTACACCTGTCTGAAAAAATATCCCGTTCTACTACTAGGATAGCATTTATTTCTGAGTTTCCTGCCCCTGTGGTGCCCAGGATTTATTGCTGGTTCAAGTAGTCCAAAGGCTCCTCAAAATATGGAACCCTGGAGTCAAGAGTAGGGTTTTTAAAGTGTACTGCAAACTGTACCCAGGAAGGACCTGTGAGCTTGTGCAGCCCTTGCCTCTGTCACGAATTTCCTCAGAGCATGTCTGCAAGGATGATTTTGGGGTAAACATCCAGGATTAGTCAAAAAAGGCCAAGAGAAGCAGAATGTGCTTCTGTGACGTGTTCTTAGATGGACACTAAATACAAAATGTGTCTTCTAAGATACACCAGTGGATTGTTTCTGAAAGTTCTGAACCTTTTTTTGTGATGATTCAGCTATGGGCAAAAATAACCTGAAGAGTACCATGTTGAAGCACTGTTATCCCATCTTCAAATGATTGTTAGTTCAGTTATTGCCTGTTCAGGGTAAAAATATTTTCCCCTTAAAGAAAAAAAAATCCAAAAACTCCAACCATCCAACAACAAAAAAAACCAAAAAAACAAAAAAACCAAACAAAAAAAGAACCCCAAAAAACCAAACCCAAAATAACAGCTAGAAGAAAAGGGGCATGACTCCATTTTTCTTGGTCCTCTGTAATTAATACAGTGATTTATCTCTGTAAAGCCTGCCAATAAATTATTGGTTTCTATCATCTTATTTCTCAGGACAAAACCCTGGGAGAGGAAGTTGCCACTGACCCAATATAGCCCCCAGTGATTAATGTGGGTGCTGATATTTGCTGTCCTTATGATGGAAGAACATTTCCTCCCCTTATTCCACATACCTTTTTGACTACTGAACACTAACTACTTTTCACATCTGATTCTGACCGTGATCTACCCTTGTCCCAGACATTGCTTCCTGGGCATCTGCAAGCTGCCATCCTGTGGGACTGGTCACACTGGGGTTTTAGGTTAAGTCAGAGGACTCTCCTTTCCAAGTAAGAGCTTGAGATTTCCATCTCTTTTCTCCTGAAAGGTCTTGAAGACATGAAAAATTTCACTCTTATCACTGTATGCTTCCCTACCCACAAATGTGCTGCAGCATGTGTCAGGATTTCCTTTCAGGGCTAGAATTATGAGCTCTGTACCCTTGAAAATGAGGGATTCCACTTCTTCCAGGGAGAAAGTACACACGAGTCTTGGTTTGGACCTTGCAGCACCTGCCTGATGCTGTGATGATGGACTTTGAAACTTTTGATACTGTTCAATTCAAAGTGCTTTTTTAGGTCATTTCAGAAGCTTTAATGGCTCCCTGTGACTGCACAGCTGGACTCATAATAACTGAAGCACACACTTTGCAGGTGAAGGAATATGAAAAACAACATTAATAAAATGATAGTGTTTTAAAGGCTCTTTTCCCAAGGGTCTGATTCTGGATTAAGAAAAGTATGTGGAAAAGAAGAATTGGGTTTCTAGGGACTCCAAAGGGAGGTAATGCCCATATAATGGCTGGGTTGCTTCTGCCTTTATGTCCGTGCATTGTAACACAGACTTCAGTTACACTCCCCACAATATTTCATGTATGTGTGTGTATAAACCTTCCACACTGACTTCTTCTGACTTGTGTGCAACTTTGGCCTGTAATATCTTTGGTGTACCTGCTAGAGAAAATGAAAGCCATGAAATAATAAGGCAAGGGCTATAAAAAGTCACATTAAAAGCAAGCAAGAGCTGTTATTGTTGAATCTCCTGTTAAACAGGGATCTTCTATGAAACTGTGCAAGTCGTTCAAACCTAGGGTCTCCCACTGCCCATTCTTCCTACATTTTCATAAACTCATGGGGAATGTAGAGGTTGTGATCTGGAGAAGTGCTTTGCTATCACAGCTGTAACCAAAGCCTCCAGACACTGAATTCATAAACTTCTGCTGAACTGGGACTCCTCTGCTAAAGGATCCTGGATGTCTCAAGTTGGACACTGTGATTTCCCTGACCATTTTGACCTTAATCTCCCTGTGCCCCAGTTTCCTGTCTGATCCCGGTATGATGAGGTAAAATGCAGAAGATATGCAATGGTTCCTACAAAGCACCAGCAGATTAGTGATGAGCGCCACACAAAAAAAAAAAAAAAAAATTAATCATGCCATAGTTGAGCAGAGGTTGGCTGGGGTCCCAGGAATGTGGCACAGGGCCATGTTGAATGAGAAGTGTAGAAGGGAAAGGCTTAGCCATTATCCATGCACTGAGCCATCCTCAGTGCATCCCAGGTGCAGGATACACAGGGAGCCTTAATTCTTCCTAATTCCTGTGTGCTTGACTCAGCTGAATGCTGTTGCCTCCCGTAAGTTCTGCATTCCTTTGTTTTGTACTGCCAAAGGGACTGAGGGCCAGGAGATTCATAACCTCCAGGTCTAGTTGTCCAGACTTTACTTATCCAACACAACAGAGAATAAAGAATTCTCATTGATACCAAATTAGAATCCAGTGAGTGCTTCAGGTCTGAGGTTTCATCAATACTTTCAATCAATTTTTATACCAAAAGCAGTGACTTTTGTCAAGTTTTTATTGATTTCCTGTCTGCCAAAGTGCTTTTTCAAATTTGTAATGGGGCAAGAAGCAAAACCCCCCAAAACAGGGAAGGAAAGAAACTGCAATTTTTTATTTTTAGGAAAGAAACCACAATTTATTTCCTTCCCCTCTCTATTTTTTGTCACCTACGTATTTTTTCTGGTATTATCAGCTGCTGCTATGAGCAGAGGTATTTCCTCCTTTCTGAAGGCTACTGTCTGAAGGCAATGCAGAAATGCAGATCTGATGCCATCTTCTCAGTAACTTTCAGACTCAGATTCCACCTCTATGGTGAGCAGGATGGTGGGCTCAGAGATGCTGTTTTGCTTCCTGCAGATTTCTGACAACAGTTCTGGGGTAGTGTTTTTGGAGCCAGTAAAAATCCCCTGACCTTACAGTCCTCTAGTCCTCCCTGCTGAGGAGAGGAAGTTGCAGTATGAGCTCCTCTGTTGTCCCACTCCAGTATCTGACAACAGAAGTACTTTACTCATGGAGAAAGATTTATTAAGGGTCTCATATGCCTTTTAGCAGAAAAGTCTCTTCTGTCACATTCTTTGGTGCAGATTCTTTGGCATTTAAGGAGAAAACTCTACCTGCTTTTCCACCATTTAACATCCTTCAAGGGTCTCTCTGGCATCTGTTTCCCACTTGAGCTGCTGTTACAGTAGTACTTGTTGGTCCCTGGAAGTCAATTATTGCTAATTTGGAGTTCATATGTACAAATCACATTGTTTATAACAAAAGCCCATGGCCATCTTAATGATGGTTTTTAGAATGGGAAGACTTCTGTGTACACCTGGGTTAGAAAACAGCTCTGAGCCTTGCCAAGGGTATTCCATGACTCAGCTCTGCTCACAGTATTTTTAGACCTATGCAGGTGGGTCTCATTGGGTCCCCAGAGTGGTCCCAGAGAACCTGACTCGCCTTGTTACACAAAGCACTGAGAGCAAAGGAAATATGGATCTGTTCAGCAGCTTGGATGTTCCAATGACTCAGGCTGTTGGATTGGATCAGTGCCTGACCTGTTTATGCCGGTCTGTGTCTCCCTCCTCTTCTAGGAGCCCTGGGAGCGATGATTCTTCAATTCATAAATTCATGGAAGACACATTTAAAGCTCTGTGCTGTGAATAAGAACCAGTTCTGAAATGTTTAATAGTCCCTGAAGTAAAATAACCCTCTCCTGTAGGTTTAGATTCCAAGGGTCAGCTCTTCACTACATGCAGCTGAACTTCATAGTGTGTGCTGTCTCCACTTGCTGTGGGAGCTCAGTGCTTGCCCACTGCTGTGTGGGTTTGGGGTATTGTGCCTTTTGTAGAAATACCAGAAAAGAGGTAAATCACCCTGAGCAGGTGCTTCAGATTTCAGAAGAAAAGAAATGGTGAAGCAGAAGAGGAAGGAATCATAATTACTTTTACTCTGGTACAGCAATGTGCTCATTCCATTTTTTTCCTTTTTCCTTTCAGGAAAGGAAAAATAGTTTCTGCCCTCAAAGAAATAAGGTTTGCAAGCCAGGAAGAAAGAAGAACTAGAAATGCTCTGATCGTCCATCAGGAATGTTACATTTAGCTTAGACTTTTTATTTTCTTTTCTTTTCAATGTTTTAACAATTAATTAATTCCTTAAAATTGGAACTGTTTTGACTTACTTATTCTGGCAAAAAAAAAAAAAAAAAGCATTTTGAATCACAGTGGGTTTCCTGCTGCCACACTTAAGAACAGCTGGTAGAGACTGGGGTATTTTTGATGTGGAAAGAAGCTGCCTACTTGTCTTTTTCTTACTTAGACTGACCTCAAACCTTTCTGACAGTTTCCTGCACGGTGGCTCGATGCTGTTTCCAAGCACAATTCGAAGATTCCCAAAAGAAGACAAGAGTCTCTTTGCAGTTCCCAGTTTGCTTTCTTTGTCAGACTCTTCTTTTCAAGATTATCTTTAGCCTCATCCAGCATTCCAGGAAAAGAAAGAAGTGTCCTCTGGAGTTTTTTGCTGCCTTGTTATAGAAACACCCCACCACGTCTTGCCATTTCTATCTGACATCTGTGACATTTAAAGATATGGTTTTGGAGCTAGTCCTTCTCTATAACCTATTGTTTAATTAGTGCCACTGGAAATACAACAACAGAACTTAAACGAGGGATCTGAAGTTGAGGAGATGGGGCAGGGAGGATGGAGTGACTTTTGGGCATGGCTGCCACATCAGAACAGAAAAGTTTAGTGGAAAGGGTGAACAAGAAGGGGTTTGGTGAAAGGGGCATGGGAGGGCAAGTTTAGGTTTCAAAATGAGGTTGGGAAATGAGTAGAAAAATTCAGATTGGTTGGGAGGGAGGGAATTGGGGAGCAGAGGTCCTGGCAGCACTGTCCAGATAGATCAGTCACACAGTATTTGCCTGTGCACACATGGCTTAGGTGAGCTGCAGCTCACTTGAAACAGGGTGTCCTCCACCCTCCAATTACGGAGAGCAAAATTTCCCTGTACCTCGGGGCAGTGCTCAGCAGGAGCATCTTTTAAACCACACCACTCTAAGGAAAGCCCTGAAGATGCCAGACCGGAGGGGAAAACAATGAACGTTTGACAAATCGGGTGTGGTTCACGCCTTAAACTTGTTTTCTGACAGCAATTCTGACTTGCATTTGTTCAAATGATAGGAAACCAGACATTTTCCAGGGACAGCAGTACTGGCACCCAGGAAAGAGCTGCTCGGGCAACAGCTCCCGGTGTGGTAGAGATTTTAAACTTTAAGCTGTGGAGTGCAGGTGACCTCAGTGTGACTTGCTTATCCAAGACTCAAGCACAGGAAGGAGCAGGTGCTTCAAGCAGGATGAAAAAATTAATAAATTGATTTTTCCACAGTGGAATGATGTCCTCTGGGAGAAGCACTGCTGCTTGTGCCAACCAGGACAGGACCATGTGGAACACCGGGATGTGCTCTGCAGAGCATGCTCCTGCTCTGGACAAACACTGATTTTCCATGTTTTCTACGATCCTTTCCTCTCTGCAGCAGCGTGCAAAATTAGCAGAGGCAGAAGCAGTAGGCGGAGAAATTCCTTCCAGGATTTTAGTGTCCATAGCTTTAAAATATTCTAAAATGTCCTAGTGAAGAAACAGCTTGTGGGAGAACGGCGGCTGGGTGAGGAGCAGGCAAAGCGTACCCAGAAACTCGGGTGTGGCCTCTCCCGGCACTGACTCACCTGCTCCTCTGGGGCTCCGGCGCAGCAGAGCCGGGTCCCTGAATACGAGGAGAAAAGAGGTTTCCAACCCCAAATCCGCCTCCTGTTGCCTCGCACGGAGAAACAGGGGAGTCCTCAAAGAAATATCTTGATGGCTTCAGGCAAGGCTAGTGGCATTTAGCACCTTACGTTGCACTTTGCGTTTATCTTTGGCGGGCAAAGCGCGGCCGCCTTCCCGTGTACCACACAAGCATTGCCGAGTGTTTTCCCTCAAACCCAACCTCTGGAGGACAAAAAAAAAAAAAAAACCCAAACAACAACCCCAAACAAAACACCGGATAGATGCAAAACCAGGCGGTTTGCGCGAGTTTCGCTCAGGGCAGAACTTCGCAGGGGACCAGCGGGAGGGAGGGGAGGGATGCTCGGGGGGATGCTCGCGGACTCCGCGCCGTGACCGCCCGCATCCTCCCCATCCCTCCCGCATTCCTCCCGTGCCCGCCGTCCCCCCCCCTGGCCCCCCCATCCCCTGGCGTCCCCCGCCCGGCGGGGCGGTGCGCAGGAGCGCAGTGGGGCGGTCGCGGCTCTGGAGCGTGCCGGAGCGCGGTGCGGGCCCAGACCGCGCTGCAGGCCGCCGCGGGGGCGCCACTAGCCATGACGGCCGCGGCCGCCCTGCGACTCACGGGCCCGGGAGCTGCCGTCACTGGCCGCCGCCGCGCCGGCACCCCCCACCCGCCCCGCGCCGCCGCCGCCGCTGCGCCGCCGCGCACCCCCGGCCCCCCGAGCCCGGCGCTGCAGGATGCCGGGGGCAAGAGTGGCTGGTGGCCAATACCGCAGAACACCTTCCTGGAGAACATCGTCCGGCGTCCAGCTGGAGTCTTCCCCCCCCTCCACCGTCACTCATCATCCATCCCTCCGTCCCCCTGCTTACTCGCCCCGCTTGTGCCAACGCTGGAGTCCGGCTAAAGCGGGTGGCCTTCAAGGAACGGGATCCGCTCATCCCTCCGAGCATCCCCTCGCGGTCCTTAACCTGTCCTCCCTTTTCACGTCTGACATCGCAGTGCTACTGCCAGTTTGAACGCTTTTCTCTTTTTACGAGACATAAATTTTCACTCGTCCGCTCATCGGGTCATCTTTTTTTTTTTTTTTTTTTTTCCTTTTTCCTGTTCTTTAGCTTTGTCCAAATTTTGGGCAGAGGACTTGCAACATTCCTCCGGGGTTCAAAATTTTTTTGCAATTCCTGTGACACTTTAAAGTCTGTGGCGAAGGTGCCTTAAGCGGTGGGGAGTTACTGTGGTTTGGATGATGTTCTGTGGCTGATCAAATGGGTAAAGAACTGTCGCAGCTGGTCCTGCACGCTCCTGTAGGTGAATTTACAGGCTAGTTCAGTACTGTGTGCAATCCAGTTATTCCTTGCTGCTGGAGTTATTGGTTCATCCCTTTCTAGTGCCAATCACTGGACCATACATTGTAGAAAAGCTCTATTAAAAGTTACGAAGTTTTTCCAGCCCACGGTCCTCTTTGGTGTGCGATGCAGATGCTGCTTTAGGCAGGTTCCTGTGCTCAGTTTGCTTCTTTTTAATGTGTTTTGCACTGGCACATACCTACTGCGACACAGAGTGTTTGCCCAATGTCGGAGAGCTCGGCTTTAGGTTTGCTGAAAAATACTCCTTGGTCACCCCAGTTTCTGTGCAGTGCTGCCTGGGGAAGCACTGCTGTCCATAGTACTCTTGGGGCAGAGAGTGTGAACTGGAGCGAGCAGGGCTCGATAAGAGTTGCTACATTTAGTATTCATCAAGACACCATGGTTTTGTGAAATTATGCTGAAAATGCTCCTTTCCACCTTTTTCCATATTGACAGTGGCTGGAGTACCCCTCACAGTCACAGCCCATTGTTTTCTGGTGTGCTTGCTTGAGTGCTTTGCTGCAGGTATTGAATTGGTGATGCATGGATTTTCCTCAGTATCAGGATAGGGGATGAGGAGTTGGCATTGTGTAAAATTCATCTCTTGTATTTGATGCCGTTTTTTTGGGGGGCTCCTCCCTCTCTTGTTGCCCGGTCTGCCACGTTCTGTTGGTCGGGGCAGCTGATTCCCTGTCAGCCTTGTAGGCGCACGATCTCAAACTGCTTTCCCACAATAGTGTATTTATTCCCAGAATATTAAATGCAGCGTTAATTATAGGCGTTTATATAGCAACTTTCCCCTGACAATTTCAAGTGGTTTGGGTGGATTTAATTACACTTCAGGGCTCCTTGTGGAAGAAGACATACCAGAGGCTTTCTCACCGTTTCATAAATTGTGGCGTAATGGTGCTGGGGCCGCCCAGCTTATTTCCCTAGTCCTGCATCATTTGGTTGCAGGCGGGAGCATTGTTTGGGAAAACCTGGTTTTTCTACCATGCTCTATAAATCACACAATCCTCCCTGGGTGAAGCTCGTAGAGCTTTGAGCTGCCAAAACGGAAAAGCTCAGAAGGCTTTGGAACATACACTTTAAAAATCAGTATCCCTCCAGTTTTACGCTGCTAGATTTAGGTAGCATAAGATCAAGCTGATCTTGCATTATTCTGCTTTTGCTGTCCACGGATGATGTCTCAGCGATGGTCTAGCTAGAGAGGCAAATCTCTTCTTTTGGACACAAGAGGAAATTAGATTGGGAATTTTTTCTTTAAAACCTCATTAAGTTGTCAGTGGTTGTTACTGAAACATGATTGTAGTTCTTCTTTTTGTCAGCCATGAGCCTAGCCTCTTTGTCCATTTAGAGAAATTTAATTGTCTTTGGTTCAGTACTGTTTAATCCAAACTTAATAGTATACAGTGAGCAAATCTGGTTCAAGTATCTCCGGCCAGTGCTCGAAAGAAGACAAGGATTTGGTCTGCTGCACTCTCTGCTGGGTTTTGTTTTTTAGATTTGGACTCTGCAAGTTTCAGAGGGATTTTTTCACTTGGCATTTGAGAATGGGCATTGAATGAAAGAAGGATGATTGTTTTTTAAAATATATTTCCAGCATTCCCCCCCAAAAAAAACTTTGGTTGTCACCATCCTGGTTCAGAACATCTTGTTTGAGATTTTCCATCACGTTTGTTTGCAAGCACATGTATTCTTGATCATAAATCTGTTCTTAACACCAAGAGAAGTGTTTGTAGGTATGGGTACTAACTTCTATTAATCTCTGGTACCGCTGGAAAAATCGGGGTAGGTCATCAGATAGTCTAGTCTTCAGGTGATAAAGCAATGTGTTTAAAATGAAAGTGTTTATGGAGACAAAATTACCGGAGTTACCAGCGATTGAGTCCTAATAGCAAAATTTACAGACCAACTTGTAATAATTTTAAAATGTTAAGTCATTACTGGGAGCGGGTGTATGCAGACCACTGTGTGCAGGCTTGTGTGTGTCCTAGCCTGTGTTGAAGAGCAAATCATGTTATATGAATTTTTCAGCATTCTTTGGGCACCTTTTTCTTTGTGAGATGTTAAACCCTTCCTTTTGACCCATCTGTTTGGCTGCTCTCAGGTTAAAAATTGGGAGAGCACTCACAGTGTCAGCCATGAGCAAAGCACGCCGAGGACTGAGCAAGGATGGGGGAGATGTGACCAGGGTGGCCTGAACAGGGTGATTGTGGCTCTTGTGCCCTCTGAGTTGCGAGTGGGAGAGCTGGGCTTCTTCTGCGTGCCCTCTCTCCATGCATCGTGTTTTGGGAAGAGGAGCACTGTCAATCCATGGCGAGTCCACCTCGCCGTTCCTGGGAAATCTCTTTTGGAGATACTTTACGGCCTTGGAGCTTGTGAAGAGTTTTAGGTTGAACTTCGTTGTTGGTACATCACAGCTGAGGTGCTTCCCAAAAGCAGGGGGGGCGGTGCATGGCAGCCTCTGCTTTTACAGAAGCTTTGAATCTTTTGCAGAATCCATCACCACAGCTGAGCTCCACTTAAGGGGATCCAGAGCCCCACGGGTAGCACGGAGGTCTGTCCTTATGGCTGCTGTGGTTGTAAAAGGGACAAGCAACCTTTCCCTCAGGGTAATCTCATTGCACTCTCTGCAATTATTTTTTGGTTGTTTTTTTCTTTTAAAGCACAGTGAAAATAGGTTGGGCTTATCTAGGCTCAAAAGATTGCTAGATCTCGCTACACAGCCTTGGCTGTGCCCCTAGATCTTAGAGCACAGTGTTTTGCTGAGCTGAAAGGTTGTTTTGTGAGAGCCTGGTCTAAAACTGCTTAAAGAA
>CM031861.1:56757957-56858666 GCA_018697195.1 Certhia americana
TCCCTTTCCCTTTCCCTTTCCCTTTCCCTTTCCCTTTCCCTTTCCTTCCCTTTTTTTCTTTCTGTGTTTGGTGGGAAGGGGTTGTGGAAGCAGTATCCATCCTCTCCTTTTGGGGGAAGTTTGAGCGCTGCTGAGCACTTGCCACAAGAGGTCACTGCAAGAGTTGCTGCATTTCCAGGTTAATGTTGAAACCTGAGAGAAGGGGAAAAAATTAAACTGATTTTTTATTTTGAGGAAACATTCAGGTTTTCTTATTGCAGTTGGAAGGAGTGTGCAGCCAAAGAATAATGTCAGGAAGTGGAAATACATTTAATTAGCCTTTTTTACTGGGTGCTGTTTGGTGGTGAACTGGAATTGTGAGTTATTCTCTTGGATAGCTGAAGGAAATAGGATTTTCTGATTTGATAACATTAAATAATAGAAGATTTTGGAGTTGGTACTGTAATAATCTGCTTTTCAGATAAAAAAAAGGACAATACTTGTTTAATCAGCACACTCAGGGGACTGGCTATTGTAACTGCTAAGCCCGAGGTATCCCAAGTGGTCAGGGCCTGGCTGCACACCCAGGAGGGGTTCTGGGGTCAATCCTGTTGAAAGCTTTCCTTCAGCCACTGGCACAGAGAGGAGAGCACAGGGGATGCAGCTGATTTTCTGCCCAAACAGGTTTTTTGAGAAGCAGCCAGGCTCTGTGGAACTGCAGCCAGGACTTGCTGCACGCTCCATGTTTGCAAGAGGAGCCCCATGTCTGAAGAGCTCCTGTTACCACAATTTTCTCCTCTGGGAATGTGAAGGCAGCACTCTCATTTGTAAAAAGCTGGAAGTCTGGATTCTGGTTCTCCCTGAGGGTGCCTGTGTGCCTTGAGTGAGAGCTACAGCGTGCTCCAGTTTAAATTTAGTCTCAGTACATCTGTGTTGTGTTCTGCATAATTTTAATAGAGAGCAGATTCAGCAGTGGCATTTAGATGATAACTGGGATAGGTGAGGGTTAGTTTAATTCTAGGATAAATGGATGTGTGGGGGAGAAATTGTGATCAGACTTGTATGAAATGTCATTTTTCAGGTAATTCGTATTGGTGCTCTCATGTCCTTATTCCCTCAGAGCTCTTCCTGGGGTCTGTGATGTGCCACAGTGAAGGCAGGGGCTGTTTGTAGGCTTCCACATTCCAAATGATTGCAGTTAATTTTCTAAGTTTCAAGGAGGTAAATTTCAGGCAGACTCTAATTTTTCTTCTTAAGCTCGCTTGCTAAATTGCTGAAAGCTGCAGTGTTCCCAGCTGAGTGGCTTACATGTGGATTTAATATTTCAGCCAGTGCTGGATTATTCGTCTTCTGTTTTATTTGAGGAACAGGTTTTTGGGGCAGGAAGTGGATAATTTCAGCATAGTGAGTGTGATGACACCTTGCCACCTTGCTCTGGGTTTAGCCCTCGCTGCATCTTCATAATATGAGTATTAAGTAAAGACAGCACTGGCACAGAAAGGTGACGTAAAGAGTCGGTCCTTTGAGAGTTTTTTTTTTTTTTTTTTTTTTTTTTTTCAGGCAAGCAATGCTTAATATAGTGGGTAAATTGGATGACACTGATGTTTTGCATGCTTTAAAGACACTGGGGAAATTATAGCTTTGTTAGAAAACAGCACTGTTGTTTTACAGACAGGAGTACAAAGTGCTGGTGGAGGTTGCTGCTTCAAGAACAGAGGTTTATTCAGCCCCAGAGCTGGAGGGATGGTGCCTGTTGAGGCAGATTTCAGAGCCCCAAGAGGGCTTGGGATCTTCCTCTGTATTCCATGGGGGACACAGCACATCTTGAGCATGTGGTTGGAGTCACCACGGACAACACCAGGTATTGTCAGAGCCAGGCCTCACTCAAGAAAGCTAAGAAAGTTAAAAAAGATAACTTTTTTAGTACACCCCTCCTGAGTACACGTATAGAGGGGACCACCAGTCTTCCAAGATGCTCTAAACAAGTCTGCAGCAATATGCTGACCCTGTGTAGTGTTGAGAAGAATAAACTGACTGCAGTTGAAGTGGTTTGGGGCTTTTATATTAGCAATAAAAGGTGAATCCTGCATACTTCCCAGCCCCCATGAGGTCTGAGCTGCTTTTGCTGTGCAGTAGAAGGGTGGTAGTTCTGAAGGAAAACTCTGTGTAAAGTTGATAGAAGTAGGGATTTGTTCCTAGATGGAAATGCTGCTTTTTGTTTTTATAATCATTATTGTTATTTGTGTTTTGCTACTACTTTATTTTCTTCAGAACATCAGTGTTGACCTTTCTAAAAAAGGTTAGTTGCCAGTTTCCTTGAGAAGAGAGGGAATTCTCAAAAATGGTGATTTAAACAATTTTGGTTGCAAGTGGTACCCAAGCATTCTTGAGAAAAGATGATTAGAGACAACGTTTCTCACTTGGTTAAGCATATCTCCTGGAATGATTTAGCTGTTCTTGCTCTCCTGTCACTATTTAACATGAATTTTACACTGCTTTAGGCATTTTGTTAGTTAAGAAATTGCTCGCACACTGTGGTCTTTTTATTTCATTTTAATAGCAAACACAAGGCTCAGCACCATATTGAGTGCTAGCTACTGCAAGATAGAGTAAGATTAAAGGCTTGCTGCTGTACAGCATAGGCTGCCTTTATACAAAACAGCTTTTTTACAAAATAGAAGTGTGGCAACAGCAAATGCAGTGCCTTTTAAAAAATTGTTTTCCTCAATTGTGTTTTCCAACCTGAAGTTTTGCTGACTGTATGCCTCTAATACCCTGCTTCCTTGCCATCAGCATTAAACCTTGCAAATAGGAGAGTTATGTTAGCTAATAAAAAGCCTGCTGCCTTTCTGAGAGGAATCTGGCAACTCTGAGACAGATGAGTCTGCAGGCAGATCCTGCTTTCCTTACAGACAGACACTGGTGTTTAGAGGTATCTGGTCAAGGAGCATGCACAACCTGCAGAGTTGTGATTTGGGTTCCTCACAGAGCTTGAGAAAGGGGAAAGGGTGGAGAAGATGGTTGGTGATGGATGCAATGATATCAAGACAAGCTTAGAAATAATAAAAATTGACCCTTTATTTGTAAGGAAATGGGAAGTGGGCATGCACTTTCAGTGCATTGGAGAAATCCAAGAAAGATGTACACATCACCAGAGATTTCGGGATAATCATCGTGTGAGTTTTGAAATGTAAGTGTTTTTTGAGTACGAGATACCACACCATGGTCATCTGGATCCCAGTTTCCTGGAGGTTCACCATATGCTGGATCAGACCAGAGTCTGTCACAATTACTGTCCTGCCTTCAGCAGTGAACAGTGTCTCGCTGACCAGTAGAAAAGTTCCTCAGCTTCTGTAGAAAAATACATGTGAGATTGGGAGCTTCACAGAGGGAGATTTTCCTTTCTGGACCACAGCACAGGGATATTGCACAAGTTTTAGTTTACAGCACCTTACAGCTGACATCAGCTGTATTTATGCCCTGCCATTCGTTACCTTGGCTATCCTTGGCAATCCCTGTTGTGATCTTACCATGAAGTTGTGACATAATTAAAGTAAATCCATATGTTCTGGTATAGGTGTAGTGTCTGGATTCAGTGATGCCCAGTTATTAGTAACTAAACTGTCTTAAGAAACACTTGTTATTGAGAATATCTCCAGTAGAACATGCTCTTTCAAAAGACCTGCTTGCAGAATGTAGTTCTTGTCTATTGGATCTGATAGGAATATGGCTATGGAGATCCCAGTGCTGGTGTCCTTGCCATGTCAATCACCCTGCCATTTCCAGACCTTTTGCTGGCTCCTTTTCTTTTTTCTTGTGAAGAAGACACAACACACCCCTTTTATCTGCTGAAGACTTGAGCAGGGAAGGAGAGGTTGCCTGTCCCATGAAGGGAGTCTGAACACCTCCATTCATGGCTGCCCTGTGGCAACTGGAGATGGAGATAAAATTAGCTTTTTTCCAACCTTTGTCTTTTATGTCTGGTTCAGGCAGACAGCCGGAAACCGGACAGAGTGGAATTTGCTATAGACTTGTGGAAATCATAATCAAAGACACAATGGGTCATGACCTTTCTTAACCAGGAAATCAAGTATCTGAACTGTAGGAATATGAAAGTGAGGCGTGCAGGATTTAGTCCAGAACTGACTGGGGATCCAGCCTCCTTGGAGGGAACTGCAAAAATGGATTTTCAATGAGTTAGTGGTGATAACTTGATTTTATAAAATTATGGTGAAAACCAGAGAGGTTCTCTCAGTGTCCTGTCATCCAGTGCACAACTTGGATTTTTACAGCTGGGTATGGACTGGCTCATGTAGAATTAAATCTGCCTGGAGTTATGATTTGTAACTGTAGAAATAGGGAAGAATTAATTGTGTCTTGGTTGAAGAAAATAACGACTCCTGATAAAATATAAGGTAGGTTAGATACAGAGAGTTCTGTGAATACTGAGATTTGGGTACCCAATAAAAACAAAGGGTCGGACACTGACCTGTTCTTCCTTCAATTTTCTCAAGTTTCTCAGTGAGCAGCAGCATTAATGAAATGGGGATTCCTGTGGCTTTGTGCCTGCAGTTGGATTTATTGGTCTCTAACAAGAGGCAAACATTGGTTCAAGATTTTCCATTGGCTGGAATTGGATACACACACACACACACACACACACACACACACACACAGAGACAGATATTGGTAGTGGATTTGGCAATGCTGGGTTTGCAGTTGGGCTCAATCATCTTGAAGATTTTTGCCAGCCTGAAATATTCTATGGTTCATATTCCTGTGCTGGGCATGGATCAATGAGCTTTGCTTGCTTAGGAGACAAGGTTAAAAAAAAGAAGTTGATTAAGTAAAGAAAATTCTAGGGGACGAAAGAAAACACCTTCTAATATCTTGCAAAGTTCGTAATACTAATATTATAGGTCTGATCTAACCTTAAAAATTACAAATACTATTATCTACCAAGACATTTCTAGTGTCTTTTTTACCTCAAATTTTATGAGATTTGAAAGAGAAACAAACCCACAAAAATTTGTCAATAGCTTGGCTTTATGTCTTGTCCCCTCCCAAGCTTCTTGCAGACTTGATCAGTTTGGTGAAGGCCTTATCAGATATTTTGAGACCCTCAGATGCAAAGAAGTAGAAAATCCATAGAAGGCAACCATGAAATGCTATTTATCTGGCTGCACCATGTATCTTCTGCTGTGTGCTCTGTGTCCTGAAGCAGTGATGTGGTGGGAATGCACAATCGTGTTCATGTCTGTGGATGGGGAGGCTTTGCAGGAGGGTTATCTGCTTTTGGACTGTGGCCCTCTGGGGAGCTCAGGGATGTGCAGAGCATCCCTGAGTGCATCACTGCCAAGCTGTGCCCTTTGTGTCGAGATGTGTGAGCAGAATTTTGGCCAGAGGTGGTTCTGTCAAGGCAATCTTTCCCAATTTAACTTGCAGCCTGGGGTTATTTCCCTGTGTGATGGGAAATTCAGAATTGCTGATGCTCCCAGCATCTCCAGCTTCTGGTGTGTGGTGGTGATAGGGTGGCAGCCATGGGGAGAGCCCACGTTTTGGGGGGTTGGGGTGGAGGTGCTGCCTAATGACAAAAGGAAAAAACCTTGCAACAGTGTTAAAGTGGTGAGATAAAAAGCAGTTCTTTAATGAAAGCTTTCAGGTGCACAAATATTGCTCTGTGCACAGGTGAAAAAGGATTTCCACAATTTTTATAAGGTTAATTTATGAGTATATCTCATCAGTACATCCACTGAGTACTGATTTCATACATCATCAGTTACCCCAGTAACTCACCCTTGGGTCAGCCCTTTGGAGTTGGTCCTGGAGCTTCTTTGCTCTATTTTCTTGTTATATCTGTTAAATTATGGTGGAAACCAAAATGTCCTTATCAGGAATTCTCTCCTTAAGTATAAGATTAAACAGAATTTCAAGAATGTGTTAGAAAAGGGTTAGCTTATTATGAGAAAGGGCAGGAAAAGTGCTGGAAAATATACAACTATGTATTAAAAATCTACATGGCTACAAATATATGAAAATATATAAAAAGATAAAAAATCTTCAGGCTTCAGTGGAGATGCAGGTGTGGGGGGAATGCTAGTACTGTGGGATGAACTCCAGCAAACCCTTTGGTCCTCAGGGATTTAGGATGTCCCCTGGGCTGGGCTGAGTCCCAGCAGAAAGGGGCTGGTGGAATCCAGGGATATTTTATGTAATGCTCAGGCTTTACTCCATGTCTCCTGCTGCTTGTAGTGAGGGCATCTTCCTGTGGGTAGGAAAGCAAATTTTTAGAGTTGACATTTAGGCTTAAAGAATATTTGTGATGGATCCAAGTAAATGCCTTAAGTATAAAAGTGTTAGATTTCACAAAATCTAAACTTCTATTTCTCTATTTCTTGGTTGGCTTTTAAATATTATAAAATATTCTTTTCTGTAGAACATCCAATAATCTCCAGATTACTTTTTTCAAAATTCATGCTTATACAGAAAAAAAAAAAAAGCTAGAAATACTATTTTTTGTACATATTCCATATTCAATAGAATAATATTTGCAGACTGTACAATCCAGTCACAGTTATACACACTCTGAGTAGGGCATGTGTAGCTCATGCAAACTCAGTGTCACTTTTATGTTAAAATCAGTATGCACACCTGAGTAAATGTTTGTTGTTGTCATAACCATTCTTTGGCTATTATGAGGAAAACTTGTAAAAAGATCCCTTTTTTTCCCCCACAAAAACTGCTGAAAGCAACATTTCCTATGATTTTTATGCAGTTACATTTAATAGTTATATTTTAATAGCATTTTAGCACCAGTGAATGGGGCCGTATAGTTCCATAGCTGTAGACAAAATGAAATTGAAAATAGCAGTCAAAGTAAAGAAAACACTGAAGATTACCATGGATTACAATTTTAAAACATCTGCTTTCCCCAGCATCACCTTGGACTCTATCCCTCATCCCAGGGATGCTGGCTGTGTCCTGCAAAACAGACTCAGACCTGCCAGGAAGAAAAAATTGCTTCTCTCAAGCAAAAGAGTCATTATCAGCTTTGGGCATGCATACAATTCAGCATTTAAAACTCAGTTGGCACGTTAATTTAATGTTGCTTTCAAGATATATATAAAATAAAAAAAACAAACCATGCTGTCTTGCCCAGATGTTGTGAATAAATGGACACTTTCTGAATTGTTAAAGCATTGGGGCTTATATGGGTGTTTTGTGGTGTAGGGAGCTATTTGCGTTACCAGAAGTTATCCTGTTTTATCACAAATTCTTTTCAGATGTCCATTTGGAATTCCCTCTGAAACATCAAGAGCGACGTTACTGTCACGAATAACTCTGCATCTGCTGTGTAACACAAGGAGGATTTCATTGTACTTTGCCACTGACGACAGCCCTTTCTCTCTTTTCCTCTTTGTCCTTTCAGAATCCAGTTTTTTGTTGGGAAACGCCCAGATTGTGGACTGGCCCGTAGTTTATAGTAATGACGGATTTTGTAAACTCTCTGGGTACCACCGAGCTGACGTCATGCAGAAGAGTAGCACTTGCAGGTATGCCCATTGCCTTCCTGCTGCCTCTGGGTGCACTTGAAAACATTTCATCTGCTGGGAAGAATGGGGAGGTTTTGGGAGAAAGGTCTGAGGTAAGAAAGGCATTTCTTTGTGATGTTGAAGTCTTAAGACAGGCTTTAAATGAAACCAACAACTTACACAGAACATGGTAAAGCACCTTGAAATTTATCCTGGCTAGAACTGGTGAGAATATACTCTAGCTAATGATCCAGTAAAGAGAGTGGGGTTTTAGGTAATATAGGCACTTTTACTAAATTGTTCTGAGTTCTGCTGTTACCATGCCAGGAGGGCTCTTCTGTAGCCCACGCTGGCCCCTATTATTAAACATACACAGAGCCCAGTAATGCACATAGTGCATCTTTATTCCCAGTAGAGTGATTAGGCTGCTGATATATTTACTCTGAGCTTGCAGCTTTATGGCTTTTTTCTTTTATTGGTGGTCTTTCAGGAGAGAGCTGTTGTGATTTGTGGCTGGTTGTGCATTTGAGCTGTGCCTGCTGCATCCTTTAGAAAGAGATGCTTTTGGGGAAGGACTGGCTCCTTGATGTGTCTGTGAGCAAATGAGGGACAGAAGCAAGAAAGAAGGGCTGAGATACAAGTCTGTGTAGGTTTTCCCTTTCTGCCTTCAGGGAGTGACCAATTCCAGGCATTGGGGACAGGATTCAATATCTGGAAGTGTTCAAGCCAGGCTGGACAGAGCTTGGAGCAACCTGGTCTGGTGGAATGTGTGCCTGCCCACAGCAGGGGGTTTGGATCTTTAAGGTCCCTTTCAACCTAAACCATTCTGTGATTCTGTGGTTCTGTAATTCTGTGATCTACAGTGATATTTTCTGGGAGGTGATGCTGCCATACACTGGTGATCAGCTGATGCTTCAGCAGTCAGATTTGGTGCTGGGATGGCATTTCTGTGGCCTGATTTTTGTGTGTCCTTGCAGTGCCAAAGTTGTGCAAAGAAGCCCCACTGAGGATGCTCGTGGGACCCACAGAGCTGCACCTCAGAAATGGTGTCTGCTCTTCACCTTGCAGAGTTTTGCAGCTATTTATGTGTATCTGTACTTGCTGTTCCTCCTGGGCAGAAGTTTGTCTCTTGTAACTGATACCCTGAATGCTTTGGGATGATGGGAGCTGTAATTGTGGTGTAGGGTTGGATGCCTTCTGTGTTTCACTTTTCCTCTGTCCTGGATAATTCCTCTCAAACAGCCGTTACTGCCCTGCAAACCCAGACCTGCTCTGATGCTGCTGCTCTGCATCCTGGCAAAGGACAGAGGAGCACAATGTGAAACTTCAGACAAGGCTTTTCTGTGCCAGAGATACTTTAAGAGGGAGGCAGGAGCCCAGGAATCCTAAATGACAACTGGTCTGTTTTAGAGGTGGAGAAAACATCTAAGATTGTGCCTCTCTCTGTGTATTTCAGCAAGTCTTGCTTCTCTTTGATAAGTGTGTTTTCTATGTAGTAAGATTCCCAGTAGCAGAGTGGTTTTGATATTTATGTCTTGTACAGTTTGCACTCAAGGCATTTGACAAGCATTAAATAACAAAAAAAAAAAAAAAAAGAGGCAGAAAAAGACAGAGTGATTGACTAAAAAAGTAGGAGTCCCTCCATGTGTGCAAAATAGGACAGACTAAATTAAATTAAACTTGTGATAAGGAAAAATCTTATATAACTTGTGCAGTGAAAGGCTCTGAGGTTCCTTTGGTGCTGTTAAAAATTGCCTTCTGAAAACTGTTTTTATTGTTCCAGAAGCCTTTAAAATGTCTCTTTATGTGTGAATATAATATGAGGTTTGAGTATTATAGGTTTACTGCAACAATAAGCTGCCTGTAATTTAAAACATAAAATTGATTGATCATGTTCTGCAGCACTAACTGGTATTGTCCACCTCTCATCATCAAGTAGGATTTGTCATTTTAACACTAATTAATGATTACTTTCTGTATTACAAGTCATGTAAAATCAAGCACTTCAACAAATTCTTGCTATTTTTCCCTTCAGGACTATGAGAAACATTGTTTTAAGTATCAAGAAAACAAAAAAGAGATGCATCAGAGCATTAAAAAAGGCATAGATTAAAAAAAAAAAAATTAGAAAATCAAACTCTTTTTGTTGTCATCTCATGTATAAATGTATAAAAGGTTATCAGGTGAGATGGGGAGAGGAAGGCAGGTGAAACAAGCACTAGGCTGTGTTCTGCATGTCCTCGAGGGAGCTGTGCATGTTCAGGATATTAGTGATGATCAGGATGTTAATGAAGCCTCGTGCCTGGGTAAAACCATTTCCTGCCATCAGCTGCTGTGGTGGCATGTCCTTTTCTGTCCCAAAGGCGAGTTTTGCCATGCCATTTATAGAATCACAGAATCATTTGGGCTGGGAAAGACCTCTGAGATCATTGAGACCAGCCACCACCCCAGCACTGCCACCTTCACCACATCCCCAAGTGCCACATCCTCGTGATTCCTGAACACTCCCAGGCATGGTGATTCCTCAGCATTCCTGGGTAGCCTGTTCCAGTGCCTAACCAGCCATTCAGTGATGTTTTTCCTAATACCCAATCTAAACAATGTCTGTGCCTGTGCTACCAGTGAAGAGGCCACTGTAGGGACACCCAGATTTTGCAGCCACTGTGATGCTTCCATCACCCAGACCAGGCACCCTGTTGTTGTGGGAGCTGCTCCAGTGCGTCCCTAGGCTGGCTGTGGGAAGAAAAGATTCATGGTCTGGCCTTCATTGAGTACTTTAATGCTTGCTGAGCCTCTAACCACTGTGTTGTTTTATTGTTTCTTTCAGAGCAGTAGACATAAAATAAATGTTTATTGAACCTTTGAAGGTCTGTTGATCAATAAGAGAAGCTGCACTGAAACCACAGAGGCACTGATAGCTTTTCCTTTTCATATTCTCAGGCTTGTCTGTTGTAGGTTTCAGCTGAGGCTCAAACTGTTTGTGAGCAAAGAGAATGAGGGGAAAAAAAAGTCTGATCAATTAAAAGTATATTCAACCAAGTGTCTGAAAGCTTTTATCTGATGTTCCATTTTCTTTCAGTTCTGTAATTGAGAATTTGCACAGAGCGGCCTTCACTTATTTTTATTCCAGGGGAGAATGACAATAAAAGCCTGGCTGTTTCCTTACAAAGGCTGTCAAAAGTAAGGTCAGGGGGTTGGGTTTGCTTACACCAGCTGGAGGTCTGACCTGGAAAAGAATGCAAAGATGAGATGGTTAAGTGGCAAGAAATAGCAGAGTTAAAATTATGTTTTTATATTCTCAGCCTGGAGAGGGAGGAGTCTCTAAAAGCTTTTGAGTATTTTCCAATGAACTATTATAGAAAAGCCGTATACAGTAAGGAAAATGAGGATGAATTTGGTTGCTTGGTAGTAGTGCAGACATAGCTACACATTGCAGTCAGTCTCCTCACTGTTTAAATCTTACCTCTATTTGTATTGGTATTTAGTAAAAGAATTCCAATTATCTTATGGTCCCAGATGCATCTTGACAAGATTAGATTTGCAGCCATTGGTTCAGCCAACAGCCTTTACCTGTAGTAGCTTACATCCCTCCTCCAGAAGGATTTTCAGGAGGTTTGAAAAAAATTTGGGGGATTTTAGAGGTTTTGTTCAGTTTTCTCTGTTTTGACAGCAATACTGCTGTGGCCTGCAGCTGTGGTGATAATGGTTTCATAAGCTGTCAGCTCTTTTTCTTACCATATATTCTTAAAGATATACTCAGTAAAGCACTTAATGAAGCATTACGTTGCATTTATTTGCAGTAATTTGCAGTAAGAAGGTGGTCATGGTTACTCACTATTGTTGGTGTCCTTCTGACATTCTGAATATTTAAATGGAATGTAAATCATAATTAAATCTTGGTAAATGACAGTTCACAGCATCTTCAATGCTTTTGCTATTTAAGGGGACTGTAACAATGCTGTTGCTTGCCTAAAAATAAAGAGATTTTTTTTTTTTTCAGTTTTATGTATGGTGAACTGACAGACAAGAAGACCATCGAAAAAGTCAGACAGACTTTCGACAACTATGAATCAAACTGCTTTGAAATTCTCCTCTACAAGAAAAACAGTATGTATATGTGTGTGTGTGGTGCTGAGAGTGATAAAGCATATTTAAAGCATGTAATAGACTGAAAGAAATTTTCATTTTGACATATGAGTAAATTTTGGGCAAGATTTGGAGAAGAAACAGGTATTTTGGTTGCCACAGCTCAGGAAGAGAAATCTCTTTTCAGGCCAAGCATTCAGATTGCCAAGAATAGTAGTAGTTCCCTGCTGTCTCTAGTCTGACTCCTTTCAAAAATATATTTAGTTTTGAGGATTGTTTCCCTGAAGGGAAACTGACTGGGTTAAGTGAAAAGAAATGCTGAATGAGGTTCCCCCACATCCCTCAGGAAACTCCCCCATGTCTCCACAAGTGAGAACCCAGGCCCTGTTTGCCGTGAGTGGCTGCTCAGGGTGGTGTGGAGATGCCTTTGTGCTATGCAAACCAACACGTATGAGATCTGAGGAGAGTACTAAACCTGGCACATAGCCCAGTGATTAGTTAGAAAACCAGGGACTTCCACAGCTTAATGAGATTCAGGGCCTGTGTTCCTTCTTCTTGGTGGCATTGGGTTTGCAGGAAGCTGGTTGCCAAAACCGGAGATTTTCCTAATTTTGTCTTAACCATGAGCCATTCCAGTCACATTTTCTGTCCTGGGCTGTACTGGCTTGGCGGCCTTAGAGCACATTCTGAGCACAGAATGAGTCAGCCACACTGTTGTGTGGCCTCACGCTGGATTTGTGCATGGTGGACAGATCTGCTGTGCTGGTGGTTGTGATTCCTGTTGTTGTCAGAGGATGTGAACAGCCTCCTTCACTGGCACAGACTGTCTTCCCAAGGTAGAAAGTCAAGACTCAGGCTAAACGTTCCAGAAAAGCTGGTTCCTCTACTCTGCACAGAACTAGTCCAGTTCACTGAGTTGGTGGCCAAGAGCAGTCCAAAAACAATCCTGATGGAGATGTTCTCTTCTGTGTGGCTCTCAGTGCCCTGTACAGGGTGCAGGTGCTGTGGAGCTGGGGATCTTTCCCCCTGGTTCACCTGCCTGGAGCCCAGAATCTGAGGCCATGCTTCCCCTGGGTAGGCTTTGATGCTGACATGGGATTACCAGAGCTTTTCCCTGCATGCTGTGGCTGAAGGGAAGGAATCCTGTGCCTCAGGAAAGGGCTCCCTTGCCTGACTGCCCCATTTCACTGCAAACTCACCTGAAACTTTCATGACATTGAAGGGAGCATCCTGGACACCTCCTCTTATGCTTTACCTCTGTTTTCCCTTTTGAGACCAAATCTTTCTGTGTGGGCACTAAAATGGCATGAAATGCCTTTTGAGTTCTCTGCATCAAGGCACTTTAGCCAACATGTTAATTAAAGAGAGAAGCCAGAGCAGCTCTGAAATCCAGCTGTTCCTGGGGAGCCCTCCAAATGACCTCTTTCTGGTTCCTAAGCATACAGATGTGTCTGTTCCACAGATTTTCTGCTTCTCTTCCTGTTTGCTGTGCAGGTCACCTGGGTGCCTCCTCACATCAGGGGAATTTCCTGGGACAGTCTCCTGTTGGGTGTCTTTGCCAGTGGTGGTGCCCAGCACTGCCATGCCCTGTGTCCATGTGATTTCCAAAGTGGATCCCAGAGATTCTGTGCTCTCCCCAACCCTGGCTTCTCTTAGTAAATGCTGGAGCAGCTCTTGCTCTAGAATGGGCCTGAATTAAATTCCTTTCTATTTTATTTATGTATAAAAAGAGAAAAGCCTTCTCCTGTTTTCTTTCCTGTAACAAGGCAGATGCTTTTTGCTTTGGGTTGTGGATTGTCTGCTGGAGCTTGATGATGCTGCAGAGACTTATTGAGCTGCAGTTGCCTTAATAAAATCTTCACCTTTGCCCAGATCTCCAAGCCTAGACTTTCCATAAATTATGCAGAATTACAGGAGGACTTTATGGAAAATTACTCAGTATTCCTCTCTGGGCTTGAGTCACTTCCCATCCATAACATCTGTTATCAGCTTTCTTCTCCATCACCCAAAGCCCAGAACCTCAACCTCTCACTAATGCTAACAGGCTCACCTCTTGGCTCCAGCTCAGCAGCTGGTGTGCTCAGGGCTTGCTTCCATTTGTCTTTCTCTGAGCCCTGTGGAGCATGGTACTTCAAGACACTGCCTGCTTATCCTCCAGGCTGAAAATTGGAGCAGAGAAGGAAATAAAGATTAGTTAGCTGTTGGCATGAATGTACTTCTGCAGAGTGTAGGTGGTTACTCTGTGGAAGGGCTTGTGTTTGTCACCTACATGAGGTTTGCAGTGCCTTCAGAGCACCCTCCCACCCACATTTTCGAACTGTAGGTCCAGGTGTGCTGTGCATTTTTGATAATGTGGGACAGTGTGGGTTGTTTGGTTTTGGTTTTTTTTTTCCTTTACCCATTCTCTTTTGCTTCTGGCAGAGGGAGATTTTGAGGTTTTCAGGTTGTTTTCCCATCCTTCTCTGCTGTGTTGGAGATGATCTTTAAGGGCTGACATTCTCTGGCAGCATCTGTTTAACTGCTGCCTTCACACTCCTTTGGTGTTCTAACCCAGCCTGCAGGTTCCAGCTTCAAGACTTGAAAGCTTGCTACAACTCTCTTCTGCTTTGCTGAATTCCCTTATTATATAGTCCTTACCTCTGCCCACACAACTATTCACCAACCACGTTAGGCATGCCTGAATATATACATTTAGATGTAGATGTATATGCATGCCTCTCTCTCTATGTGTATCTATATGGTAATACTCAGGGAACCTCTTTACTTTGCTTTTCCTCATTTTGCTGCTTCTACAGCAGTAGCCACCTTGCCGCTGTCTTTGATTTTTGTCAGCACCCTTGAACAGGGTGTTTTGCCTGCTTGTTTTCATCTCAAAGGGTACCACTGGATTCCCAGGTATAAGTGCAAATTATTTCTCTAGAAAGTTGCAGCACTCTGTTTTAGTAGTTATGACAATTCTTTTGTCTTGGGTTAGCAACTGGGAATTAAGATAATCAAGTAATTAGCATAATGGCTTTGGAATTATCACAAAAAGCTATCCCTCATCTCTCCCACTTCTCTAGTTTACTGGTAGTGAGTTACTGGTTTAATCCCGGATGAATTTCAATAAACCCTTGTGGGTTTAACCTTCCCCACAGTAGTCCTAGCCCAAATGGTTTTCTCTGCCCTCTGGGATCCATGCTGCAGTTCCTGGCACAGCTCCCGGACCTGGTGCATCAGAGGAGATTTGGGGGGGGTCAGCAGTGCCTGAGTGGGATAACAGTGGGCAAGAGGCTTGTGTCCATGTGTCAGCTCTCAGGCAGCTCAGGAGAAAAGCCATTCTGTCAGCTGGCTGAAAGCACATCAAATCCCAGAGGTAATTAGCTGGCTGTGAAGGCATTTATGGTGCAGCGTGTGTAGGTGCTCGCTTGGGAGGGGAGGGACAGGGAGCTTTGCTGGATGGAGAACATCTGACATTCACAGCCCTGCAGGGGAACGGGGAGTTTCTAAGAAAATTGCTCCAAGTGTTCTAGGATTTCACCCCTTGTGGAGCACACCTGCATGTGTGTAGGGGACTGCCACGTGTGTGTCAGCCTGCAAGAGCTTCAGCTCCTGAACACCTGCGGGAGCCCCCTGCAAACGGGGGATTTTACCAAAAGCCAAGCTGACCACTCCAAAACCAAGGGCTGTTTTTGGCTATTTATTTGATGGGTGGATTTTAAAATTTTAAAAGCACTTGACTTCATTTCAGAAGTTAAGTAGAGGTAGCTGTGCTGGGAGGGTGCTGCACTGGGCAGGGCAGTGAGGAGGTGGAGGTGTGACCTGAAACACAAAAAAGAAATAAAATCTGATTTCTCCTGATGGGACATTTAGAGTCCAAATCAGATTCTCTTAAATAAAGTAGTCATATAAAATTTGAAGCACTTCACAGTATAGTCCATCATATTTAGATTTGATAGCTTGATATTATGTAAAGAGGGAATAAAAGATGCCATGCACCTGGTTTTTTTTTCTCACCATTCTACCTCTCAGACCTAAGTTTGTGTGACATGCTGGGAAAAAAACAAGAACAAGTGGGGAAGAATGATGTATTTGATTTCAGAATGAATTTTTATGTAGCCTCCTGTCACTGTTTATCATCTACTTAGATTAATGAAGCTGTAAAAATGAAAATATGTTGTTTTCCTTGGAGGAAATAAAATTAAAAACTCTGGAAGATGCAGAAATATTGAGATACACATCTAAACTGCATATGTATTTTAATAATGTGTAAATATTGTGGGTTGGGGATAGTTTGTGCTACACCACGTTCTTTTTTCTCTGCTTCAGGAACCCCTGTTTGGTTCTACATGCAAATTGCACCTATAAGAAATGAGCACGAAAAAGTGGTTTTGTTCTTGTGCACTTTTAAGGATATCACTTTATTCAAACAACCGATTGAAGATGATTCAACAAAAGGTAAACATGAAATCCATTATTATTTTTGTGAAGGATAGAAGTAAATGCTTGAGCTTAGACCTGTAACAGGGACGTGTCGTGTCTGTGATCTGTGTCTTGAGCTTAGGAAATGTTTTGTGGCCTGTCAGAGTTTCAATGCCACTCTCTTAAATTATGTTAAAAAAAAAAATAAAAAAGGATAAATCACCATGAGTGGAAATTCCCTACCAATGTTTTTCTAGAGTCACAAGCCTTCCTTTTTCTTTGTAATTTGCTTCTTCATCACTGCAGCTGGCACTTTCTAAAAATTACACACTTTTGATTATTTGAATGCTGTACTGTTGTGGGAGATCTTTCTGTTGCGGGACAGGTGTCATCTTTTCAGGAAAAAATAATTCCAGCTCTTTGTGATGAGATGCTGTTATTTCTTCCCATTCTTCCTCTTGGAGGTGAAATGTGAAAGAAACAGCCTGCTTGAGTCATTTATTACTGCTCAGGAGTGATGACTGCATAGCAGTGGGCATCGTGCTTGTTACTTATCAGCTGCAGGGCAGGATTTTGTTGGAATACTCTTGTCACTGAACAGCTCCTGGCCAGCCCTGCAGCCTTGCAGGAAAAATTGGTGGGGAAAGGTACAGAGAATCTGGCAGCATTTTCCTCTGCTTTAGTAACAGAAACACGTGTCTTATGTCATGTGTTTACATGTGTGTTGCTTTGGGTGAAACAATGCACACTTATATAAAAAAGGACATTATTCACGTCTCTTGGAAGTTGCCTCCTGATGATTAATTCTTGAATGTTTTTTTTTCCCTTCATGCCTGAAGAAGGCTTGATATTTCACTTGGGGCTGGTGTGCTCTAACCCATCTTCTTAAGGATAAAGTTGGTGTCATTTGAATGCAAACAGTGTTTAAAGTAAGTTATTAATATCTAGACAGCACTTACTACAAGTGTTTGGATAACTGAAAAGTCAGTTTATAAAGGCAGACTTAAAATGAAAGGCTCCCCTCCGTGCTAACACTAAATATGACATTTTTTTTTGTCTAGAGAGTATTATCCATAAAATTATAAAAACCTGATATAGGAATACCTTCTCAGCCATCATAAACTTTATTGCCTCAACAATTTAGCTAGCAACCTGCAAATGTTCTTTATTTCACTTTCAGCCCCATAATGTGGAATTCTTCTGCCTGGAAATAATCCGAGTTTTTTAGGGTAAATGCCAGTTAATTAAAAGGACTTCATAGGTATCAGAAGGCATGGGACTGGCTCCTTGCTGCAGTGTATGTAATACATATTGTGAACTCATCAAGGAAAAAGCCAGTCTTTGCAAAAATCCTCTTGAAAGGTATCCTATTTGATGTTTTCTGGGGGAACCAAGATGAATCTCACATGGAACCAGCTCCCAAATCCCCCTTTTTTTCCCAGTTCTGCCTCACTTCCCACAGGACTGAGTTGTACTGAGAAGTGTTGGACTGCAGCAGGACTGAGAAAACATACTGAAGGTGGCTCTCAAATGCAGAAATGATGAATGTTCCCTCATTTGGATTCTCAGCCCGGGAGAATCAAACTGTGCTGCCTTCCCTGGGGAGTCAGGGATGTGCTCCAGGGGCTGAGCTCTTCCTCTCCCCATCTTGTGGCTGAGGAGGAGCAGAACCCACAGGGCATCCAGAGCAGGAATACATGTTCCTATGGGAAAGAGCAATAGCAGTGAAATGCATGACTTGTGTGCTGCTGCTCTGCACCGATAGACAGCATTAGTTAAAATTCCAAATCACAAAATTTGCTCTCAGCAGCCAATGAAGTTTCTCTCTATGTCTAAAGAGCCCATATTTCTGTCAAAGTCGTACTCTGAAACCCCCCAGACTCAAACAGAACATCACAGAGGCAGTGCAGCCTCATCTCCCAAGTGCCTTTAAAGCACAGGATTGGAGCCTTAAGAATCTGCTCAAGATGCTGTGATTAGAGCATTGAAGAGCATTGATCTGTGCCTCCAACAAACCTCATTGTTACAAACCACTGACCAGATTTTTCTTCTGTTTTGTATAAATTAAAGCTTGTCTTTTGCATCCTTGATATAAGGAAAACATATTCAAATATTTGCAGCTCTTTACTACAGGGGTGGAAAACTAGCCCTGTTGCATTACCCTTGTGTGTCTCAGCTGTGTGGGTTTCTGGGATCCCATGGCACTGGGATCATAGTGTTTTTGTGTCAGATATGGTGCTATGAGAGATACATAATTCATTGTCCCAGCAGATAACATTACAATGTGCTTAGAAGCTGCCAGACCACTTTCTTTTTGAATTATGAGATTGGTAAACATATATGTTAAAATATAGTGGAGAATTTTTAAAGTCTTGTGGAAAAGGGTTTCAATAAAATACTGCTGTTGAGTACTGGGATTTGCCATTGAAAAGGCTGGGGTTTTTTTTCTTTCCTTTTTAAAAGAAGTATATTTCTTAAGAAATTCTTTCAGGACCATGCAATACATAATACATAAGTAACTATGGCACAGATGAGTTACTGTGTGTTACTTATGGGAGCAGTAAATTTGAGATAAAAAATTCAGCAGGAATAAAATATTGATGCCATTATGCAATAATCTCTCCATACCAAACGTTCTGCACTGTTCAAAGGTGTGTTGCTTTGTTGTGAAGCTTCAGTGTATTATGCTTCTGTGAGGTATTTAAATCATGCCACTGGTTGTATCTACACTGCAGAGTGTCTGTGTGTCCACACTCCTGGAAATACCTGGTTGGGTTGGCCAGATCTGCTTGCAGTGGGGTTGGCATCTTGTGGAGACTTTTCCAGGGAACAGCAGGTTTGGGGACAGGGAGTGGTGCTGAGGATGTAGATCTGCCCAAAAGTGTCAAGCAGCTTGTTGGGTTTGTGAAAACAGGACAGACAAAGGGAACAGCTGTCTCACTACAAAGCACATTGCCAGGGTGAAGTGGGATTTTTGTTTTTCCTGATGTGGGTTTGAAAACTTGTTTGTTGAGTGCAAAAAATGCAGTTGACTTCACAGGGACAAGCCCCGTGCGAGCAGAGGGAGTCAGAGAGGTCTGGGACACTGACAGATGGGACATTGGATCACTTGTCTCTGCTTACCTGGGTGCTCACTACTTGCCCTGTTAATGCTGAAAGGAGGAGGAGGAGGAAGAAGGGAGGAGGAGGGAGCTTTGCTTGCCAGAGGGAGTAAAAGTAATGAAAATTTTTCCTGGGCTCAGCCAGAAGGCTGTGAATTTGCTGCAGACCAGAAAGCTGTTGAAACTTACTGGACTGTAAGCAAGACTGGAGAAAAGGGATATTTAAAAGCCACCCTCCTTTCATAAAATACAGTGACAGAGATCAAAACCCTTGTTTTCTTCAAGGGTACAAGCAGTCGACACTAAAGATTGGACTGACTTGTTTTCTTGTTACTTGTGCTCCAATCTATTACTGCTGGGTGATGCGTGGGAGACCTACGACATATGGCAATGTAACAGTGACCAAAAAGTGCTGTAAAGCCATTCCTTGTAAATTGAAACTTACTTTAAAAAGTGACTAACCTGTCAAAAGTGTAAAACTCCCCCAACAACTGCAGTAAAAGCAGCAAAAATGATAATGGAAGGAAGGAACAGCCTCCTGATTAATGTGTTCCCTCTTGGGTGAAGGTGCCACTGGTAGCTGTGGAGGTGTGGAGGGTAAAGAGAACACCCTCCATCGGTTTGGTTTTTGATTTATAATGCCCTGCTGAGCCAGTAGCTGATGAGCTGTGGATGGGGGCAGTGTGGAAGAAGAAGAGGTGTGAGAATTTGTGGTGAGGCAGGAGGTGATGGCTGCACTTGGTGGTCACTGGGCCAGTGCCTTATTTTCTGGTTAAGGGGCTGTGCTGTGTTTGTCTGATCTCTCCTTTCCTTCTCCTGCTCCTCTTTGCTAATAGGAATACTTGTCTGATCTGGATTCAGTAGCAAGCAGCAGGTCCCACCTGTGGTGGCAGAGGGCCAGATCCCCAGGTGTCCTGGCTCGAGGCTGTGCACAGCAGAGGTGGAAGGCCATTACAAGCAAATGAAAGATCCTATTATGTATTTTCTTTAAGCGAATAAAACCCAAAGAATCTTTTTTTTTTTTTTTTTTAATGTTTGTACCATTGTCGGGTCACAGTTGGGTGCTTTTATCAGCTTGCTGAGCTTTTATTCTGTCTTTACCCAATGGCCTTTAAAAAACATCTGAAGACTTTCAACTCCTCCAAAGACACACAGTAGTAATAATCTTCTGTTTATTTGTCAGGAAAAAAATGAAGCCATTTTTCTGGGCCCTAACTATTAGAAGGGTGAATGGGGCCACTTAAAATGATAACACCATTTGAAGCCAGGAGTGCTGTAGATTCTATTGAACAGAAAGTTTAAGTATAAAAAAAAGACCAGCATTTTGGTTAATAGTGGAGTTTCACCTAGTTGTGCAATAGTTTTATTCCCTTTGTTATCACCAGTGAAGAAAAAACATGGCCACTATGTGAATTTAGAATTTTTTTTTTTTTTTTTTGGCTAGGATTCTCACTGGTTATCTGGAGTCACTGTGGAGTAAAATACCAGTCTTGTCACATCTGTAGTGACAGGAAGTTCTAGTGAATAATGATGGGATGTTGAATCAGAATGCAAAGTTGTGTTAATGAGCCCCCTGCAACTCAGGACAGTGTGCAGTTAACAGATGGGAAGATGGGATCAGGAAGTGGCACAGCAGGATCCTGAAGTTGCTTTTAGTTGCCTTTTTTCTTTTTCCTTTTTTTTTTTTTTTTTCTCTTTTCACTTGATAGAGACAGACTCCAATAATCAAGTCTGTCTGGGACAATGCTGTAATGCTTTCAGTGATATAACTCTTTATGGTTATATAACTCTATATAATGATACAACTCTATCTCAGAGTGTGACAGGGTTATAAAAAGTGTAGTAGTTGCAGAAATATGCACTTATGGCTTGCTAATCCTTGCTAAGCCTATAATTCTGATCCTTTTTTATCTTTAATATGTGCAAGTTATTAAGCATATATAACTAGTTGCACATGGGAACCTTTTTTTCCTTGAGGGGGTATCAATCCTGGTGATAATAGAAGAAGTGGGTGGAGGGATTAGAGCAGGAAAATAGGGTTTCTACCTTTAGCTGAAGCACAGTGTACCCTGTTGAGTACATCATCTTGACAGTAATCCATCACAGTAATTTAATAGGTTACAATTTGGATATCCTTAACATGTTTTTATTGCACTTTTCTGTGGCTGTAATAACAAGGGTCACAATAGAGATCCTCTTGTTCTCATGCTGCTTCTTTTTGCTGTTTCTCTCCCTTCCAGGCAGCAAGGAGATCACCTCCATTTCTCTGTTTTTCCCTGGGTCTAGAGTGCAGCATCCAGGGACTCCTGGGCTGGGAGAAAGGACTTTGGTGGGCTGGGGGTTGACAAGAATGGTTATTTGCCAGGGCACCAGGTGGGTTTTTAATGCCAAGAGCAGACAACTCAGCGCAGTGGTGCTGAGAGATAATCTCTTTTAGTATTTAGATAGTTAGATAATATTTAGATAAAATATTATTTTACACAGTATTCTAAACCATCCATTTGGTATAGGCACAGATTGCCAGTAACCTGGAAGACCTTCCAAGGCTGTTTTTCTCCTGTTCCTTCAGGACAAGCATTCCTGATATTCATCCCTGTTATGTCTGCAATGATATGCTACTGGCACTTTGTGCAGACACTGCACAGGCTGAATAGTCACAGACAGAGTTGTTTCCTCCCTTTCAAGAGTGATGCTCCAAGGCCTGATTTTTACTCCTCCTTCACCCTTTCTATCCTTTTTTGCTTTACTGCTGCTGGAGACCCACTGTGATGAAGAAGAGGGAATTTCTGTACCCAGGGTTGTTTAATTTCTTTCACAGAAATTAAGTACTTTTGTTCTGAATCTGATACAGCCTTTGGAGCCCTTTGTGTGCTCTATCAGCAACCCACCAATGCACATTAACTGTCTTCAAATTTCTGGAAGTTTAATGTGCAATAAAAACGAAATCCCATTGAAATCATGTCTAACCCTGTGAGAGACTGAATTAAACTGGAAGCTGATCTTTGAAGCAGAAGCTGTTTGTAGATGGATACTTTGTGTGTAGCAAGCTGAACACTCATCATTAGCCAAATCTAAAATATTAAGTATAAATGTAGTGGAGTTTAAAAGTCTGATCTGTGTAACACAGGGCATTCCACTTCACTAAGTTGCTCCTCTGCTGAACCCATGAACTTGTGTGTAACTAAAGCTTCCCCTCCAGGGAGGCATCCAGTATTGATTTAGAAGAGGCTGAGCATCCACTACGTTACTTAATATTTTTGTGCTTCTCCATTACGCTTTTGGCATAAAAGAAGTGTCAAATTAGCCTGGCTTTGGCTTCTTGCAGTGGCATCTTCTTATGTCTTTTTTTCCACTATATTAAGAAAGTCCCACTAAGGCATTTACACATATAATCAGCTCATCACTGTGCCTTCATTTGATAAAGTAAATGAGTTCAGCTCCTTAAGCCTCTGTCTAGACTGAATTTGGAGGTCTGGTGATGGCAGATACATGGATGTCTTAGCTGCCCTTTAATCCAGCTCATTGGCAGCAGTAGGGATGAAGCTGTGGTGGCCTGGATTTCAGCCTCCCAGGTCCCCAGTGAGTTCCTGCAGTAATTATTGTGGCCGGGTGGATTTCCAGCTAATTCCTTATTATTGCCCATTCCTCAGCCTCCAGGCCCAGTTCTTACTGCCATGTATCCAAGGAGCAGGTGACGTTTTGCCAAAGCCAATTACATGCTGAATTGCTCATCTCCCAAGACCTTTGGATCCTTTTCAGAACTGTTCTTTGCTTGGGACATTTCCCCCTCCTGTGCTGGAGTTACAGTTTTCATTGCTTTTCTCTGGATGACTGCTTTCCATTTAAAACCTGTTTTAATGGCACGTGCCCAGTTATCAAGAACATCATCCTGTTTGACTCAGTGGTGTTTAACATTCCTCTGATCCTCCTGTCATTTGACACTTCTATCAGTCATTTTATAAGGACTTTCAAACCCTGGAGACAAGTACTGAGTAGGATGCCTGGCCACTGGTGTCTGTAATAAATTTTTATTATTTTCCATTTCTCCTTGTTTGATACTTGCCAAGCAACAAGTTCTTTACCGGTTTAACCTATAATTTACTGAACTGTGTGGTCTCAATAGCTCGTTTAGAGTGTCACACAAAGGTTAATTTGGTGAAGATTGCTGTGCAAGAGGCTTTGGTCACTCTGTGTCTCTGGGGTGATTCAAATGCAGAACCACGATGAGGTGATCTGATGGGATGAGCACTTTGCTATCTGACCAACTCCTAAAAGCCATTTGCATTACATTTGCTGACATTTTCTGTAATTAGTATTTTCTTTTTTCATCCTTCTTCTTTCCAAAATTTGCACCTGTTTTTATACACTTATGGGAAGTAATTTCCCGGTGGCCCTGTGTTTTTGTATAAAGTTTAGTCTTATTTACAGAAAAGTGAAATGTAAGAAGTTGGGCAGTGTACATTTAAGACTATTTGAGATTTAAATTAAAAAACATATATTTTAATTTTAAAATTTATGCCTAGAGGAGTCTACATTTATATAAGTCTTAGCTGCTCTTATCAGTAGATCTCAAAATGGCTTGCAAATTAAGTAATTAGCATTATCTTCATTTTAAGGGGGAGAAACTGAAGCTCAGAGAGGTAAAATGATATGGCCAAGATTACCTATTAGTTCTTCATCCATACTGAGCTCCCCAGCAGCTGCAATGGGTGGATGGTAACTGGGAAGACAACAAGGAGCAAGAAGGATGTTGGATGTAAAAATTATCCCAGGAGTCCAGTGCATTATCAGACACTGGAACACACAGGATTTCAATTCAGGAAATTTATCCCAATATTTAAAATTTCATTTTAATAGACTCTAGGTCCAGAAATATTTTTACTGCACCATGGGAATAATTGAACATTGTTTGACTATTAATCTGTTTATTCAGGAATCCTATTTATTCCCTTCTCTCTCTCTAAAACCACAATACAGGAATTATGAAGTTTTCCAAAGGGACAGTGAACTCTTTCAGACATACTTTGTCTGCAGTAAAGAGCAAACAGCCAGCCATTGTCATAATTTTACTGCTTGAAAGTCTAGAAATAGTTGGGATTTATACATGCTAACTATTTATGCCAAAGGATGAGCCATGTTACCAATTGAATTCCACACTTCCTAACTCTGAGCAGTGCTAGCTCATTGGTCTTGTGGGTAAGTCATAAATTATATATTATTTAAGCATTCTGCATGTTAACTGTTTCATGCTTCACAGTGAGAGCAGAGCAATCTTTCCATGGTTGGGATCTGTTCCCTGTGCTCCTGCAGGCAGGAATCAATACAAGCACTGCTGGAATTGTCCTCTGCAATAGTTTTTTTTTTTTTTTCACATAGAATATAATTCTTAACCCAAATGTATTCCCTGCACTCTAAGGTAGGGGATAGTTCCCTGTTATACTGATTTAAAAGTCATCATTATCTAAGACCAGACAAACCCTGACAAAAAGGTTAATTGCAACCCAATAGAGCTACACTAATGCATTATTAGGGGGAACTAGTCATGTCTAGGTTTTTCAGAGCAAGTGCACCATAAAGGCCTTTAACGTCTCACCTTGAGATTTTAAACTCTTCATAAACTCTGATGGATGAATTTAGCTTTAAAATAACATGATACAGTTTCTGAACTAAATTATTTTTTCAGTGTGGCTGCTAGCTGGGTGGCTAGATCTGCATTTGGAACTATACACAAACCCAGTCAGGGAGACTGCAAATTTTCAACTCCTGATTAAATTATGGTGAGAGTTCTAAAGGTTTTGTCACTTGTATTTAGTTATATATGAAAATATTTTCTGTTTTGTGAGCTTTTTGAGCTTGGAAATCCTTCTGGTTCCAAGGTTTTGTCTCCACATAACCTTCAGGAAATCTAAGACCTCTCAGATTCAATGATTAAAAGATTCAGTGATTCTCTCTCATCCATTCCACCATCACTTCTGCTTGGGGAAGCCTCCCTTGCTGCACTTTCCTTGGCCACATTTTACTCTGGTTCTTTTTATGCTCTGCCATACCCTGAAACAACATTCTGGACCTTTCTGGTGTTTCTCCTTACCCAGGGAAGGCAGCAGAGATGAGCAGGAGTGTTGGAATGGCTGGGGGTGTTTGTGTGCCAGATCCATCTGCAGGGTGTGTTCTTGGGAATCAGATTGGTCACCAGCAGGGCAGAGAGAGGTCCCTGTGACAGTGCAAGGGTGCAGCTGGCAGAAATGAGAAAATGTGAAGTCTCTAAATGAGTCTGGAAAGGGTTTTGCACACAGAGAAAGCAGCGAGTGAAGCAATGGAGGGGAGGTTTGTGGAGAGCAGCTGCCACAGAGCTGTGCCCATCCCAGCTGTCCAGTGTAAAACAGAATGATGGATTCAGGATCTCAGGGAGAAAGATATGTGGGCATAGCACTGCTCTTGTTGGAGGAGGAGATGATGGAAAGGCATGTGCTGTAATGGGTGGGAGAGTTTGGACTTTCTGGTGGTGAAGGGACAAAAGGATCAAGTGCTAACCTTGAAATACCATTTCCCCCTCAGGCCCCATGTAGTTTCTGTAGTGGTATATGAATCCATACATTCATACACCTCTGAGTAGCTAAATGAGCTCCTTAGACCCTTCTGGAAAGCTTTTTCTCCTCTGAGAAGGTGTTTGGGTACTCTGTCTGCTTTACCTGACTATTGCCTACCTCTCCCCTGTGCTCTTGCACTCCCCCAGGCATCCTGTCACAACATCAACAGCTTCAACCAGTGCCACAGCATCTAAAGTTTAGGAAAATTACCTTTTAAAAAATTCATTTGGTATTCCTGTTTTTGTTTCTCTTCAGAGAAACCTCTGGCTCAGTTGTTGTGTGAAGGACGTCACAAAGTCATCTCTGTCTCAGTTAGACCCACAGTCAGAGGGCTGTCAAATTGGCAGTCCTGTTTGGGGCAAGAGACATGGAGAATAGTGGATCTAAAATATTTAATTGTGTCTAAAATGTATGGAGGAAGAAGGAAGTTGCCTGCTTGGAAGGGCAGCATTACAGAAGGCAGAGACTAGTTAAGCCCATGTCTATCAGCATGCTTGCCTTCTTCATGTCCTGGTCTTGTAACTGTTAAATCTCCAGTTTACTGAAAACAAACTAATTTTACTTTGAATAATGGATAGGAACAGGCAAATATTTTGCTAGGTTTCTGTTTAAGGGATCATTGTTTTAGATCCTGAGAATGAATGAACATCATGAGGGGTTTTTTAAAGCAGGGGAACAAATCCTTCTTATTTTGTGTCTGGATAAGAAAGTAACTAAAGAGAACCAGGGGAAACAATAATTTTATTTATATGCTATTCCAGAATTTTCCATTCAAGGTGTTCATGTCTTTGTGTGGAACATCCAGTTTAACTGCTTGTAAGGAGAAGCAGCTGCTGGCTTGACCTGGTGTGTGATCTGTTGATGGTGCTTTTTTCCCCCAAGGATCCGAGTGCAGTGCTGCAAGTTCAGGGTGATATTTTTCAGGTAGTGCTGGGGAAGAAAGATGCAATCCAGCTGAGCTGAAGAGAGCATCAAAAGTGTTGCATTTTCTCACAAGTACATTTTTGGTTTTGCCCCTCTTGCACCTGCTGTTTGTGCATCTCCTTTACTCCTTCCAGACTGAAAATATCTGTGAGGACAGGCGGTCACTAATACTTGGGATAAAATTACCATTCTTTTCAAGTGTTTGTCTATAGAGGAAAAGAAAAGAGAGACTCGTTTGAAGAAACATTGACAGCAGCAGGCAGCTATGCAAATTTTCTCTTGTCTATTTAAGCATACACATTGGTTTTAAATATAATTCTGAACTTGTCTAGTCTACAACAAGGTCAAGAAAGAGAGAAATGTACCCTGTGCAGATTATTTCAGACACGAGGCAGCCTGTATATATTTTCACCTTCCCACTCATAACCCAGCATCTTGCTGTTGCTGTGTTTTTAATTCTCTTGGGTTGTAAATAGGAAACAAAAGAACGTGGTACTTTTTTCACACTGCTGCAGATGGATAGATTGGAGCAGGTGAAATAATACTGGACTTGGTGCTGAATTGGAGAAAAAAGTCATGTTAGTGTATTCAATACTTCCAATGTCCAGAATCATGGGCCTCAAAGGGCTGAAAGAAATGTGAAAATGTGAAGTCTCTAAACGAGGCTGAAGGTCTTGCAGAAGTTTTGCAGAAGGTCTGCTCTGGCACAAAGCAAAGCTTTGGTCTAGGAGAAAGGACACGATGAAATGGTTTGTCTGTGAAAAGAAGAGGTCAGAGCAGATGAGCAGAGTGGTAACCTTGAATGCTAAAATGTGTGGCTTCTTTCTTTCACATGACATTGATTATCTCACATGGTGGTAAAGAAGGATTTGAAAAAAATTGTAGTTTTTCCTTTCTTTTTTATTTTTACAGCAAAAGAGTTGCTGTTGTCTGGTATGCAGTTCACTGTTCCATCTTCCCTAGATTCCCCAAGAATTCTGCATTTGTGTTTAATGCAGGACAGATGCTTTTCTTACTTAAAACAGTGACAAGGGATTTCTAATCAGTTCAGCTTTTATAAGAGAGGCATTTTAAACCCCATATTTTTATGAGTGGGATCTCTCAGCCTGCAAAGCACCATGACAAAGGATTTCTAAAGAGTACATGAAGTCATCTCCTGTCATTGCCAGCCTCTGACTCTTTTCCAAATCCTCCTCTAACTGGACACAGTACTGCAGGAACTGGCCTCACCAGTGAGGAGGAGATGGGAGGGCTCACCCTCCTGGGTCTGCTGCAGTTCTGTGTCTCATTCAGCCAAGGAGTTCCACCATGGACATGTTCAGCTTGGTCCTCTGGGAATCTCCAAACCATTTTCTGCCAAACCACTTTACAGCATGCCTTAGGTACAAGGCTTTTCACTTCTCCCTGCTGGACATCCTCATGCTCCTGTCCCGAGCTGGAGTAGCTGATTGCACATCCAGAGATGTGATGAGTGAGAGCGACTGGGGCTGTATCCTGCAGTTTGTCTCTGGTGGTTTTGTTTTTGCTGAGCACTTTTCCATCACTCTCATATCAGCTGTGAGGCAGGATGACAAAATAAAGATTGTAGACTGGCCCACCTTTGTCCTTATGGACCATAGGGAGATATTTTTCCAGGGGAAGAGGACCATGACTGAGTACATGAGTGTGTGAGTACCTGTCCAGATCTGGAAGTTGGTGAACACCTTCCTGGAGGAGAGCTGCTTTTTTTCCCTGTTTTTTGCTGTGTGTTTGCAGTGACCAAAAATAAATAACCTGGGTGCAATGTGGCCTCCAGCAATTACTAGAAATGCTGGAGCAGAGCTGTCACAGTGCTGTTACCAGGCTCACTTGGTCTTTGAAATTGCTGGTTTAGAAAAATAAAGAACATTTCTGACTTCTATCTTAAAGCTGTCTCCTTCCTGCAGTTTTATAGATAATTAGGAAAAGGAAAAGTGCAAGGATTTTTTCTAGAAATTAATAGTTCACAGATCACTGTTGTTTGCCTTGACCTTGTTTAATAGAGAAAGTGCATATTCCTAATTGAATATTCCTGTAAGCTCCAGAAGTATGAGACATACCCAAAGCTCATATTTAAAGTTTACATTTGAAAAGTTAATAAAATGCTTCTATTTTTAACCTTTTCCCAGTGAATTTTTTATGTGCATTTTTGAGGTCGTGTATAAATAGCCAGACACAAATGTTTGTGCAGTGCTGGTGGCATATCATGATATTTTAAGCTGTTCTGATTGTTAAACGATGAACAATAGATTTACATTTGTGTGAGTGCGATATGTATGTGGTAAATGGCAAAGCCAAGTTTGTACATCATATTTTTCTTGAAGTTTTACTGTCTTTTCTGTTCCCTGCTCATTATTTTGTCTCCCTCAGGGCTTTCCCTAACACTGACTCCTGTCAGCAAAAGGCATTTAAAAATAAGCCTAGCACTGGCACAGGTTGCCCAGAGCAGCTGTGGCTGCCCCATCCCTGGGATTGTTCAGGGCCAAGTTGGATGGGGCTTGGAGCAACCTGGGATAGTGGAAGGTGTCCCTGTCCATGGCAGGAGGTTGAAATGAGATTATCTTTAAGGTCCCCTCCAACCCAAACCATTCTGTGATTCTGTGATGATTCTAACATAGAAATGCTACGTTTCCTTTCTCAGATAGGAATATTTCCCCCTAATTTTCACCTACTCAGCACTCAAATTAAATAAAAGTTAAAGCTTCTCCTGAACCCCTTTCCTGTCTGTAACTTGTTTGATATTTTATCCACAACTTTCTGGCAAAAAAATGACATTATATCTGGCTAACCTGAATGTTCAGCATCTCCTTCCTTGTCCTTGTCCTTCCTAAAGATACTTGGATTTTCAATTTTCCTGCTCAATACTGAGGCACTACACTGCTGAAAATCCTGTTTTCTTTGCTGCACCCACCTGCCCCATTCACTGATGCATCCACACCATCTCAAACATTGGGGTGTCTTTCCAGCAGGATTGACTTGCTGACATGTTTCTGGGTTGGTGCTGCTGTCAGTAACAAACTGCCTTGTTCGGGTGCTGCAGGAAAATGCTCCTCAGGGGCAGCTCAGTGTGTGGATCCCAGGCTACAAATTAAAGCAGCTGTTCATCATTAGTATAATAGCTAAATGTATTTCCTAATGCCATTTAAAATCGAGTTCTTAATCTGACTTTAAATGCATAATTTTTTTTTTCCAATTTGAAGCATTGTTGCTGATGCAGTCTTTTTTATTTTTTTGGTTTTTTTCACCTCCCGGTATATTTTTGTCCCTGAAGTTTAGTTGGGGCAAAAAACCAGTAAAGACTTAAGGATCACACTTCTGGGGCTGTTCCAGTGGTCCTGAATCAGCAGGAGCCTTTCTGTAGCTGGGAAGGATTTTCCTTCAGCAGGATTTGCAGGCTTGGGAAACCTGTGCATGAACTTCATTGGCTTATAATTAGATTTTAGCAGCAGAGTATGTCCCCAGAAGGCTGAAAACAGGATGTCATCCCTCTAACACAATGTCTCCAGAAGGCATAAGAAAGAAAGTTGTGATTCCTTTCACATTTACCTGTGTTGCCGGAAAGGAGAAGTACTTTTCCTCTTTTGCAAGGTCTTTAAGCCCAGAACCTGAATCTGCTCTGTGCGGCAATTTAGAGAAACCATCCAGGTCTGAGACTGAATATCGTGGAGCAGAAAGGAGATTTACTAGCACTGGATGAGGCCTGAGTAGTTCTGCTGTGCTCTCTGACACGGTTTCCTTCTTTTCTTGCAGGCTGGACCAAGTTTGCCCGGCTGACACGGGCGCTGACCAACAGCCGGAGCGTCCTGCAGCAGCTGACACCGATGAACAAGGCTGAGGTGGTGCACAAGCACTCCCGCCTGGCTGAGGTGAGTGGGGGGACACTGTGGCACTTCTTCCACTCCTACATGTCTCTCCCCTGATAAGGGAGGCCTTTTGAAAAGTCCTTGTTAAGAAGAAGGCAAACTGGACTCTTGGTTGTTCTCGTTCTTCAGGTTGTCTGTTATTTTCTTACCAGAAATTTCTGCCCACCAGGCTTTGCGCCAGCCTGGCACGCAGGAGAAAAGACTCCAAAAAGCCTCAAACACATAGAATCAGGATTCTCTTAAAGATCATTCACCCAATTATCACCAAGAACGTACATTATTTCTCTTTTTCTTCCAATAGCTAACTAAATCTCTATCCACACGATACTAACTACAGCAAATTCTGTCTAAGAGGTCTATGCCCCCAACACTGCAGAATGTGGAGGAGATGAAGGAGGAGGAAGAAGCCTAAAAATGACAAGGATCCTCCATCTTGTCTTCATCTATTTACAATGCTAACAAACCCAGAAATCTAAAATTCTCATCCTGTGATAAACTACGTATTATGCTATTATCTCATTTACGTTCTTGAAAGTCCTGCTACATGCCAGAGCCTAAGAAGCCCTTTCTATTAACAAAGGTTAAAAGTAGTGTTTGTCAGAGGGTTTGGATCCCTTAAAACATTCAAAGAAATACTCTCTGCATTCTGGGTTCCAACAGACACCAGCCTGTTCTCCCTAGGGCAGGGAGGGGGGAAAGAAGATTCACCCTAATTCCCATTGGTAAAGGATATTCTTAGAGGAAAATATTTCCCAACTCTGATTTTTTCAGCCTTGCCTCTACTTGTCCTAAAGCAGCAGCATGTGGCAAGCCCATATTTTTAGGACAGGTCATAAAAGCACTCTCTGTAGGTCGCTTTTACTTAAATGACCTTTCTGTGCACACAGGCCTCAGCTTCCTGGTTGTTCCTTAACTTGGGGTGCACAGTGTGCTTCTTTACTATGCTGTCTCACAGTGACTTGGAACCAGGATTGATGGCCTTGAGTCCCCCTCCCAGGAAAATGGGATTATTTGAGAAACCTCTTTGGAAGCATCCCTGTCTGGGTCCCCATGGACTACATGTATACACTGATTTTTACTTTCCTGCTGCAAAGCTATTCCTACAACATTTTCCTCATCACTTTTATCTTCAGAACTGATGAAATGAGCTCTTTGGCAGGTTGCAAATATCTCCTTAACAGTGCAGGTGGTGCAACAAGTGAATCCCCTCAGGTTAACTTATGAAACAGAGGTATTGCTTTCATCTTCATGTCCACTGGTAATGAAAAATAAAGGGGTCAAAAATACAGGGTCAAAATATATGAGCTACTGAAAAAGGCAGCCCTTGTGCCAGAGAACGCGTCCTGTAGAACTGATAGCATCTCTAAATACTGGGTTATTTTTTTGTTTTGTTTTCACTACCTTTCTGGTTTTAGTGAACTCTGATAATAAAAAACTCAATATATCTGAATGGAAACCCACAGTTTTCAGGTGTTGGCAGTGTGGTGTATTCCCTTGAATGATCCCATACTAATAGCTTAGGTAAATGCTGGATTACTGACACCTCATGCTTTTCTAATTCAGGACTTTTCAGTGTCCTGTAAGTCCAGTTATATCCATTCTGGGTTTAGTCTGGAGAAGGGAAGACTGGAAAAGATATGGTAACAACATTCAAAAGAGTCCAAAGCAGCTGCGTGGAATGGGGGAGGAAATTGTTCTTCAGGACCTCTCTAGCCAGAGGAAAAAGAAATGGCATTAGGTCACAGCAAGGGAGATTTAGATCAGGCAGCAGCAACACCTCAGGAAAGGGTGTGCTCAGGAATAGGTGGGATAAGGTTGTACTCAGGAATTGTTCCGTGCAGAGTGTACAATCTCCTCTTTTACAAGTAGTTTATGGCTGGAAAGTGCTTTGTAGTCAAAGTGCTGTGAGGAAGGCAGACTGAGGGGAGGTTCACCATTGATGTACAGGCCCCATTTTCCATATTTCTGTATCTGAGGAGGAGCATTATCTTCACAGCTCATCCCTTGCAGAATGTGCTGCTCACCTTATCAGACTTCACAGTTATCAGTCATTTTCATTAACTGTACACAGGAATAATTCAGACAGTCTGTGGTAAATGCAGCTGACTAACAAGATACTGTGTATTCTTTAGTGATCTAAAATTAAAAATCCATGCAGCATGAAAGAAATAATCATTATAGTTCAGTGGTCTCCACAGCCACTTGCCACCCACTCACCATGTCAAAGTCAGCATGATATTATGTTAAGAATAATAATTATGCTTTTACAGTATCGTGGGGGCTCCCAAGCACTCCACCACTAGAGGCACAGCGAGCTATCAAGCATATGTTAATGGCATTCTGCTTGAGCCCTAAGTAGCTTATTTTTCCAGCTCTAGGGAGGACATTTCCAGCTCCTGCCCCAGTGAACAAGGCAGGGAACAAACAGGCCTGAAGTAACCAGGGAAAGAAGCCCCAGTGCTGATTTATCAGCAAAGTTTTGGACACTGATGTGTCCAAAGAGATATCTGGAGATAACTATCCAATTACGAGGCAAAGCCAAAATGGTGTGTTAAGTGCAGGTGAAAACTTTCACTTTGAAAGCGATTTTCACATGCCTGCTGTGAGAAAATGATTGTGTTGATCGCTGCTTTAACTCCAGGGAAAACCCCATGGATCCACCAGCAAGTTCAGTGTGCTGCAGTGGTTATAGGAGTGAAGAAGTGCTGATAGCGAGTCTGTCCTGGGCTCTGGGGGAGGGACACCTGGAGTTTGATGTTTTTATAGGTCTCACCAGGAGTTTGGCATCTGTGGGTGTCTCTGACAAGTGCCATTGGGACCACACCACTCCACAGAGGGCTTTGTGTCACACTGGATCTGGTGTGACATGGGGCTGTCGGCAAAGGGAGCAGCCACGGGCTCCTGGAATTCTCTGCTGCTCTCTCACTGCTGCCTGTGTAGTGGGTCCAATGTTTTTCCGGCCATGGCGTAAATCTGTGCAATTCTACTCACCCCATAGAAAAGAAATGGCTTATTAGTGTAACAAGTTAGATTTTTGTTGTGTCAGCTCAACTGACTTTCCTTACAGGTCGTGATTGCTAAATACCACCTTAGGGAGGGTGGGGCCAGGTAGGCAGAAGCAGGTTTGCATCCCTTCAGCCTGACAATGGCCCAGGTTTGACATCTTGGGAAGCCACATCCCCCATCACAGAATGAGGGAGGCTGCTGTTGTTGTCCCTTGGTGATTCCTGGCGAAGAGATTTTCAGCAGAGCCAGACTTTTTTGTCTGATCTCAGCAACAGCTTTCTCTTAAAAGCATCTAAAAGACAAGACGGAAAAGAATTAATGGAAAATCCCTATCTGTGGTGCTTGAGTTCATATTCTTTGTTATTATACAGTCTATTCAGAGCCATTTACTCCTCTCCATTGAGGAAGCATCCTGTATTTGTTCAGTTTTACACATCTGAGGCTGCTGTTTTCAATCCAACTGTCCCTGGAAATATGGTGCATCAACCCCCAGTATAGGGCAGATGTAGGGCTGAAATGAGTTTTAAAGTTGCTGTAATTATTTATTTTATCCCATAAGGACTTCAGATCCCCAAATGGATCCCCAAATGGATCTTTCAGTTGTCAGTGGAATAGATTGTCACGTGTACGTTCCTTTGTGCCTTTGTTTCTTGTGTTGGACTGAGATAAGAGGTAATTAGATTAGCTGGGAATGTCTGAAGTGAATTTGGCTTGGTTTTTGCAGTGTTTCCAGTTCCACAATCTTACAACAGCGAGCATGCAGGAGATTATAGTCCTATGCAAAAAAAAAGAGAAGTAATTACAGGAAATAAAAGGGAACCCACTAGTGATATTGAGCTTGTGGGAGCAACAACTTTTTGAAGAAAATACTAAGGAAGCGTGATATTGGCAGGGTTTTAGGCAGAAATGTGCACACAATGCCCCAGCAAGGCTGGGGTCTGTTTCACCTTTGATAGGGTGTTGCTCTGGCTCAGCAGTGATTTAAAAAAGGGGTCATGCACAAAGAATTAGTCTTGTAACTAGTACAAATCTGAATGAATGTTCATGTTTAGATTACATGTTAGGAAAAAACTCCTTACTGTGAGGGTGGCGAGGCACTGGCACAGGTTGCCAGAGAAGCTGTAGGTGCCCCATCCCTGGGAGTGTTCAAGGCCAGGTGGTATAGGGCTTGGAGCAACCTGATCTAGTGGAAGATTCCCTGCCCATGGCAGGAGGGTTGGAGATAGATCATCTTTTAGGTCCCTTCTGACCTAAACCATTCTATGATTCTGTGTTCATAACTGCAAAGCATAAACTGGTGTGGCAGTACCCAAAACCTCTCCTTGGAGCCTCTCTTCCCTTGCTGTTTGCATGGTTTCCCCTCAGTCCATCTGCAAAGATCTCCCTTTTTGCAGGAATATCCTCAGATACCATGCTGCTCCCGTTCATTGAGTGATAGCTGCCTCCAGACATCCTAAATAAATCAGATTATTTAGAAACTGTGGGTTGCCTTGCAATGTCCAATGAGCACAGTCCTGTCTCTGCTGCTCCTCACAGAAACCTGTAAGGCCCCTTGTTGGATCCTATTCACTGAAAACAATAACATTTGCCTCTTTGCCTCTTTCAGGTTCTCCAGCTAGGATCTGATATTCTTCCTCAGTACAAGCAAGAAGCTCCAAAGACTCCACCACACATTATACTCCACTATTGTGCTTTTAAGACCACCTGGGACTGGGTCATCTTAATTCTAACCTTCTACACAGCAATCATGGTTCCATATAACGTGTCCTTCAAGACAAAGCAGAACAACATTGCCTGGCTCGTGCTGGACAGCGTCGTGGACGTTATTTTTCTGGTGGACATTGTTTTGAACTTTCACACCACCTTTGTTGGCCCTGGGGGAGAGGTTATATCTGATCCCAAGCTCATACGGATGAACTACCTGAAGACGTGGTTTGTGATTGATCTTCTGTCCTGTTTACCATATGACATCATCAATGCCTTTGAGAATGTGGATGAGGTAAGTGGCTGTAGTCTGCCTCAAAAGGATTATTTTAACTAAGGATTAATTTAGAAGCTTGTTCCCAGTGAGGCACCTCATGCTCTGTGCAAATACAGGGGGGTGGCCTTGAGCTGCTGGGATTTACCAAGAAGACTTTCCTGTGTTGGTCGAGTTGGTCTTAGGGTTCCAGTACTCTGTGTGGATGTTTATTTTAGTGATGGGGGTTTTAGAGTGGCTTGAATGTCATCCAAAAGCATTGGTACAAGTCCCTGCCAAAGTGGGCTGGGACAGTTTGGATGTCCCCTGTCACAGCCTTCTTTTTCAGCTCAGTCTTTGGGCAGTTCTAGCTCATTGCAGGCCTTGATTACAGTTCTTTGTTTGCTCTGGATGAAGCTGGTGACAAATTTGCTGCTTATATGAAAGTAGGGAATGGCTCTAAATAAACATTTTTTAAAATCCTGCCCTAGGACTACTTTCTGAACCAGGTTGTAATTTCTTTCTTCCTCTTCTTTTTTTTTTTTTTTAAATGCCATTTTAAATGTTTGATTGAGAGGAAAATTTATTTCCATTTTTTAGGGCACAATTCTTCAACTATGGCTAAAATTTGAGAAAATGTTTGAGGAGAGAAAACATAAGTATCATAGATGGATGCTGAATTAAAGATTTCAACTGCTAAGTGTGTTAACATTTATGCAGTCGAGCTTGAGGCCTAAGCTAACAGTGAAAACAAGCAATAACTACCACAAATAATGCATGCACGAGTCAGTATACAGAAATTCATTATTAAAATGGAAATGTAATGGCTTTAGCACTTGTTTTAATTTTTCTCTAGAGCTTTTTATCTTCAGGGCCATAAACAGATGAAAAAACCTCTGTTCATTTTTGAATATTTTAACAGTTTTTTCTTGGAATGCCATTTAGTGGGGTTGATTGTTTGTTTTTTAGTTCTCAATTCTGCACTTCTATATCCTCACTATATAAAACATACTTTTTTGGTTTTTTTAATGCAGGCTTTGCTGCAAATTTTTTAGAGCTCCTTCAAAATTCTATCCCTGCCTCTGTGTGCTGAGTAGCATCTTTTGACATTGTTTCATTTTATTTATAGCAAATATGACAGAAGTGATAATACTTGCAGCTGAAATGCAAGATCCTATAAGGGCTGCCCATCTGAAACCAGGTTGTACAGTCAGGCTGCGTAAGAAGGTGATATTAGGAAGGTTGTATTGTAATACAACTTTTTAAGATTACCAGTTTCAGACTCAGAGGAACTTGATTTTTATAAAAAATGCAGCATTATCTCCAGATATTTGTGCTTTAATATATAAAACAAACAGAAAGTTTCTGTGCCTTAACAGGACAGATGTAGAGGATGAGGCTAACCTCTTTCTCTAACATATGTATGAGAAATAAACCATCTGCAATATTTGTGACAGGGAAGAGAAAGTTGACACAGCACATTATAATTGAGACACACCTAAAGTGACAAACTTTAATCAAAATGTAATAACAGTAGCAAGGTATCATGAACTCCAGTGATCCTAGAGCAGCTGTCACTTACTTTCAAACAAATGAAACATTAACTCCTTTTTAATAAAGGAGTCAACAGTGAGATTCCCTTGTCAGCTGTGTTATGGCTCTGGAGATTTCAGCATGTACTGGTTTATATTTACTTGATTTCCACCCTCTCCAACTCCAGCTTTCCCTAGTGTCTGAAAAGAATTGAAGTGATTTTGAAAACAGGTATGTAAACAGTCAGCCTTTCCTCCCTGGGTCTACATTTTCTTTTCCCTGTCCTTCAGGGGATATATATATATATAAATATTTTGGGGGGCGTTTTGTGTGTGATGTGTCTTCATTTGTGACATTTAAATCTTTCCAGCTGGTTGGTGTATTCTGGGTGGTTGCATTTATTAATGCTCTTTGTCTTTGTTTGGTTTTTAACATTTATTTGAACTGGTGCTTCTTGTCTGGGATTTATCTTTTTGCCCATCCACCCCCCCACCAGCAGGGTGTGCAAACACTGTTCATAGGTAAAGAATAAGTAAATCCATAATTTTAAGTTGGGAGAGATACTCTGAATTAAAAGCATTGTTTCTCATTATAAAATGGGTGTTTCCTTTTTAAGGCAAGTAGGAGAGAGATGTATTCTTGTAGCTCTTGATTCTGCTCTCTGTCTTGGCCCTGGGTGTTGGATAAAAGTGTTGAAGTTGATAATTGTGGCATTTCAGATGAAGTTACAGAACATGAGCTTAGCAGTAGATACATTGGGTGCAGGTCCTGGTGCTCTTTTCATTCTTGGCATGGTGGCAAGGGACAGACCCAAATCAGTGAACAGCTGAGTGAAAGGTGACTTTGCAAATTTCCCTTGATTTCCCACATCTGACCCCTGTTCCACATAAAGCATCAAATGCTTTTTTTCTAATTGTTAAGGAGCTAGATGAGAAGGGGGAATACCACTGGAGGGGGTTTCTTTTCCTCTCTATGGACAGACCTCTCACTCAAGAAGAAGGATATGGCCAAGGAGGTTTGGGATTTTGTCTCTTTGTTGTTTATGTAGACTGATCTACGTGATACAGGTGCTTGAAGTGAATTAAGATGCCTTAAGCACTAGAGTGCTGTTTATAATTTCAAAATTAAGGCAATAAATTGAAAGCTAAAAATAAAAAAAAAAAAGTTGAAAAAAGGGAATGTGTGTTTTCTTATCAAGGGTTGGAGTTCTTCACATGCAACTAGTCTTGGCCAGAGTAGGAAGAGTATCATTTCCCTCACAGATAACATTAGGTGAAGGCTGGAGTTCTCACCTGAGGCAAACATGACTGCAAATCAAAGTTATTTTGTCATTGAGTACATGTAGAACCTTGGTAGAAGGATTTATGAAGAGGATTATGACACATTGAGGACTGGAGAGGGGTGGGGGGGATGAGAATGATTTGAGGCAGAATTAGAGGTGTTTCCAAGCCTGGAGTTACAGAACCAGGCTGTGGGGGTCTGCTCAGGGGGATTGGGATGTGTGAGAGGGAGGGGGAAAGGTAACATAATGAGAGACACCTTGCACAGCACAGAGTGCTCTAAGTTGATGTGATGGGTGAGGAATTAAATGGAAAAGTATTGAAAGGGTTGGAAAATAAGGTTCAAAAAAAAAGCTGGAGAAAAATGAACTAATGGAGAAGAAAGTGGAATCCTTAGTGGGATATTTGATTTAGGAAGCTTTCTTGGATGATAGTTCCAGAAAATCAGAAAAAGGCATGACTTCTTTTCTAATTGGGCAGCATATTCTGCACTGAAATACATTCTAGCTAAACCAAAACCATACAGAAAACCTTTCTTATTCAGAAGTATGACAGGGTTCAGCATAGTACATACTGGGGAATCCAGACAGTTTTCAAGGAACAAACCAGAACAGACTGTATGTGCTCAGAGTCTCTGAAACTTGGCTGAATTTTTTTTAGTATAAGAGTTCTCTTCACATTTACTCTAAGTGTCTTCCTGTCTCTTTTTTAATATTATATTTAAAAAACTTTTGGATTAATGGGGAATATGGTGTTTGGATCCAAAGATTTTGGTCCCTTGAAGTTCCTGTAGGTATAATAGGACGTGAAGTGTGTAGCGACTGGAAATTGGATTTTTGCCTTGGAGTTACATGTTGTTTGTAGGGCTTCTAATTTTATTTTCCCTGAGTAATGAGCTGTATGTAACAGCTCTTCCATTGCTGTATGCACCAGTTTTTAAAATGTATAAAACCATGACTCCCTGCTTTTGAAGCTGGAGAATTATATTATCTCGAGACTTAGCCTTTATGTGTGTTCTGCCTACAAGAGAGATAAATTTCTGACTTCTCTCAGTCTGGGCTATCAAAAAGTTGTTTGTAACTATTTTTTCCATACAAGTCAAAATTATCAGACTCATATTGTGATGAAATTGTCAGCAAATTTGCAGGTGCCCAAGGATGCTGATCGTGTATTGTCAAACCATGCTAAAATCTCCCTTTGTGACCAAATACATCAACTGGCATCCCAGGACACCAGGATGTTGGGCAGGTGTTTGGCTCTTGTCTTCACATGCATTTGAACCTCTGGAAATAAGTATTTGAGTAAACATTCCCCAAACTAGATGGATGGACAAACTTTTGACCAAATGGAAAATGCTTCCACAAATTAAGGGTTAAATTCAGCTGAAAAATCCTCTTGCTATTTTGAAAAACATGATTTTTTTTTTTCTTTCCTGGGAATTTTAACTGAAATTCATGAATTTCTGAATTTGTCACAAAATAAAACCTAGAAGCTGGATCTCCTCTCTGCCAGAAACATGGCCCTGAAACGACATGTGACATACTGTGAAGAAAGGGACATGAAGTCAGGGTTGTATCCAGATGGTTTCCAGATGAGTTGTATAAATATCATCCTTTCTGCAGAAACAATTTTTTGCAAGCCAATGGCTGGAAGTGAAAGCAGAGAAATTAAAACGACCTAAACCAAAGTTCTGTGCCTGTTGTTTAATAATGTAAGACTACATGACCCAGTGGCCTTTAAAATTTAGTGATCTACACAGGGCATAATAAACCATGGACTCCTTGTAATTGTAATTTTCTGTTAATTACTATTATTGATCTATTTCAGCACTGTCAGAAACTTCTTTGTAACACTGCAATTAATGGAAACTAATATTGTAATGTCTGTAAATTTAAAGCAAATAAAATCTGATGAAGCTGGTGTAGCCATGTTCACACCTGCAGTGCTTTACTGCAAACACTCCCTTTGTGGGAGGTATTTGAAGGAGGGGTTTGGGCACCAGGCTGAGCAGTGTATGCAAGGTGAAGATAAATTGGTGTGTGTTTAAAGAGTGTGATTTTGGCTCTGAAAGTCCATGGCTAGCTACCTTTTTTTAAATCTAGGTGACTGATGTGGAGAAAATAATTCCCAGAACAAAATCCTGGCTGCAGCCAAGTGTTCAACTATGATGCAAATTCCTAACAAGTAACGACAGCAGCACTAACCCTGGGACCTGGCATTTCCCCCCTTGTTATACACTCAGAAGACAATTAAATATGAAGAATGCTGTCATTCTGTTGTAGCATGTGAAAACCCACAATAGAATAATACAGTGGCATGAGCATGGTATTAAGTTATAGATGTATCCACTTTAGGCATATATTTTGTAGATTTTCAACCACTTTAATCCCTTTCACTTATTCACTTCTATCACCCCATTGCACTGACTTGCAGGATTGCACCTCTTCTCTTTGGCTTTTATTCTAAGGTTAATTAAAGTTTAGCTGTTGTTTAATTAATCAGCTTTTGATTTTTTTAATTAATTAATTAACCAGGAACTTTAATGTTGTACAAGGCCTGGGATATGTCTGCAGGTTTCCCTGTGAAGACATATGAATGTCTCCATGGTGTGAGGGGCAACTTGTGAAAGGAAGGAGCTGAGCCAGAGCCAGTGCAGGGGGTGGTGGGTGACCTGATAGCCCCACGCACCTCTGGTGTGGGTTATGACAAACTGAACTGTAATTAGATGTCCCAATGGTCTTTTTTTATTCCTTTTTAAAATTTTATTTTAATGTGATGTATGTATTATTGGGAAGCAGATCTTGGGTACAAGCCATTTAAATAAAATCTTCATTCAGAGCTGTTTAAGCTGATAGAGTCCAGCAGAGGAAATTGTGGAGCACTTTCAAGGGAAGCTTGGAGTCCTCTGTGATCCCTTTTTCTCGCAAAGAAAGGGAAGGCTTACAAAGGAGATGAGGAAATGAAATAATCTGATTAGATGCTCACTGAAGTGATGCTGATGGGAGTAGCACAAATTCCCATTTTTTCTTCCACCCACCTTCCCTACATGACTGAAAATTACCATATTTCATGATAATGTCTTTTTTCCCTATTTTTGGGCACACTGATGCAGTAACAAATAAATAGTGCAAGATACCACATCCTCCTTATCTTGCATCTAGAAGAAATATTTTTAAATCACCCTTCTCTTTATAACCTCAGTTATTTACTGTTTGAAATGTACTGTGCTGTATAGTTGTGCCATAAACAGTTCACTGGAAGTTTATTTATAATGTTACAACTTATTGACATTTGTGCTAGAGGAAAAAAAAAAAAAAAAAATTCTCCAACCCCCTGGTAAAAAATCAGAAGATAAATCCCAAGCAATAAATTTAGGGGTACTTTCAGAAAATGCATGAAGACACCTACTTGCTTACATTTTGCTGTAGGATTCAAATTTTGCTCACTGAACTCACTACTCCCATTGCTTCCAGTAGTGTAGGTCAAGTATTAATTGGACTCTGCTCATATCTGGACCTGGGATCTAGATAGCTGGTGCAGAAGAAGCAAAGCCCTTTACTCCTGTGTGTATCTACATAATTGAATTCTGCAACTCTAAATTCTGCTCTTAAAGTGGTGATAAATCAGAAATGCTGCTGTTTTATTTTTGTCATTCGCTCATTTTGATTTGTAACTGTGCAACTTTATTACATTAATTGTTTACCGAGAAATAAAGATTTCTGATACACGTTGTAAGATTTATTTTAACATTAACTCCCGTAAAGCAGCATTAAGGAGCTAACCAGGGATTTTAGAGCTAAGCTCTATTTAAGTAGCTAAGCTCAAAAATTTCTTTGGAGAATGATTTACTGGTTCCATTTCAAACAGCCTTTACCTCCTCCAGGATACTCCCCCTGCACTGCACAGAATAGAACTTTTTGGTTTTGTGCCTGCAGGCTCACCTGCTCATGTTGGAAGGGCTCACCATTTCAGTCATTCCCAAAATCTGCAGGCACTTTGTTTTCTTTTACATTGTGTGCCATCATGCAACAACTGTTTGGTGGAGAGTGCCCAAGGTTTACAAAAATCCTGCCTCTTTCACTGCTTCAAAACTAAACTACACAGAATCAGCTACAAGATTTATTTGGGTGATTTTTTTTTTTCTTGTTCTTGTTTGTGTAATTCTGGTGAGAGAAAGGTAAGGAAAATTTTGCCTATGCATCTTTAAGTAAAGTATTTGGACTGTATTTCAAAATGTGCTAAGCATGGGATTCACCTGATGAAACATGGAGCCAGGCATTGTCCACCAGGAGGTATGGGCACATTTGGGGCATGGCTCTTCATGTTCTAAGATGCACCTCCAGAGTAGGTCTGAGGAGCCACTGTGCCCTAAAACTTCTATTTCTCATGCTTGAATGCAGTGACACTAGTGTGACTAGTTCAGATAAAAACACCTCTGTGATCTAGTTTAGGCTGGGATGAAATGTATCCCCTTTGAGACTGTATTTGCCTCACTTTGATTTTTCAAAGGATAAAAGCAAAAGCAGAAACAAAATAGGTGTAAAACTCACGGGGTCCTTTTGTGTCTCTGAGTCATCAGCTTTGGTGAGCAGGTTCATTGGATCACCCATCCTGTAAACTGGTCAAAATCCACCTTTCCTCATGATGTCTTAATAAATCTCTCTTAATTTGCAGTCTGGGCATTCCTCCCTGTGCCAGCCTCCTTGGTTAAATATTTCTTTTCCCTCCCACATGTTTATCTCCACGATGTGCTTAGAAAGAAGAGTCATCTCTCCCCTGCATAAACATGCCTATTTTCCTTTCCTTAATTTAAGCAAACTGATCTTGTCTAGACACCTCATTAATGAAATTGTATGAACATTTTTATGGCTGATTCAACTGCCTCCCTCTGCAGGAAGTGAAGTTCAAATACATCCTTTTAAGGCAGAGCTTTACAGATTACTCCAGGTGGAGAATTCATCCTCACTTTGCAATTGGGGTTTGGCTTTTCCTGTTGATGGTGGAAACACTCAGCTGATCTGTCCTGGAGCTGGATTAACCTCTTCTGGAAGTGCAGCTCACTGATTGCTCTGAGTCATGTGGGAAGGGTATGTGGGATTACCCCACATACCCAAATACTTCTTTGTCTCAGTAATCTTCAGTTAAAGATCCTTGTAGTTGTAGATATTTTTGCTCATGTGTGCTGTAAAAGATGCCTTGGGACTCTATATTGTCAAGCTTCACCACATTTTCCTTTGTTCCCACATGGTGTTCTCTATACCAGACAGTGTCTTCCAAAGGTGCCATTAGCAGATTCTGCGACCATATCCTATGTCTGTTTATGCCCCTAAGAAACCAACAAAATCACTGAGAACCACCACTTGTAACCCCTGCTAGACTCCCTTTAAATTATTTCTATTTTCTGCTGTGTCCACAAGTTCTTCAGTCACCCTGGTATCCCAGTGGTGGTCCCTGTTTTCCAGTGGTGTTTCATAATTTCACCTCTTATGTTACTGAAGTACTGCATTTCTTTTATTTAGAAAATGGGCTGTGTTACCAGAGAAAGCTATCAGGAAACTTTGGACAGATCCCAGCTTGCCTAAGCTTAGCTAGCCTACTGCTCCACTGATTGCATTTTGTTTTATCTCAAAGTTTCTAATTACTCTTTCCCTTAACATTTATTCAGGTAATGCATCAGTTTATTTCCTTCTTGATACATTAGATTTTCTGGAAAGTATCAACATAATTTTTGGAAACTAATGCTCAGGATTAATTTAATTTTTAGCCCAAGCATGGATTATTTTTACTTAATTGCAGCTTGATCAATTTAGTTGTTATTTTTTTTTGTTTGTTTGTTTTATTCAATTTTGAATTTGAAGGCTCTTTGGGTATTCGTTTTAGTATTCTTTGCAAGGAAAAGTTCAACCTGGCATTTGGCAATTCTTTCTTTAATTCTACTTCCTCTCTAAGGTGTAGTTTTCTGATGATCAGTCTTTTATTTCTTGTATAGTGACAGTTCTCTGTTTCTGTTTTCTTCCTCTGGGTGATTAATTACTCATTTATAACTGATGTCCTGCTTTACAAGTTTTTCCCCTTCTTTGAGTTACAACCTTTTGTACCTTATGATGTAAGGACATTCCAGGTGTCCTCTGCTGCCAGGTGTCTGACTCTTCTACCTCTCATAGTCCACCTGTCTTCACTTATTGCTATCTTTAGTTCAACATTTATAATTTACCAGCTCTTGCCCTTTTGAGAGCAAGAACCACAGTCCAGTTTGCTTTGTGATTGTTCACTTTTTAATGACATGATTCAATTCCTTCTTCAATCCAATGGGGACTTCTGCAAAACCCTGCAAGTACCAAAGGTAGTGCAGCATCACATTATGTGAAGTAATTGGCTGTTGAATGAAGAAATAAGCAGGCTGTTGCATCTGCAGAGCATCTCAGCCTCCTGTTATTAATAGCATTTATTCCCCAAGCTGCTCTGGAGCAGGATCAGTCTCACACTGGGAGGCAGTGCTCCATAGTGTCTGTTTCTCTAATGGCACAGTGCACATTGGGCTGCCGTGTGGATCCAGCTCTCTGGGTTTCTAAGGATAGGTTTGATTTCTCCTCACAGCAGCTTTGTAAGCCATGGCCCTCAGCTCCTGGGTGCTCAGTAGGAGGGGAGGGAGGTGATTCATTCCCTCCTGGGCTCTTGGGGGTGGATGAGGTGAATCACTGCCCTGACTTGCCCCACTCCTCATCTGCAGGGAGGAAGGATGGGCTGTCCATGGGCAGGGTGGTTGGCCATCAGCCTGAAGCATGCTGTGGGATCCAGAGGGTGTTTGGAGCTCAGTCTGTGCTATGGCCACACAAACCATTTTGCTCTTGCACAAAAGAGGTGAGCCCTGGAAGTTTTGCTGTAGTTGCTTGTGTCCAGCATAAGGATATTAGTTTAAATTTAGTTTAATATCTGTATATGGTGCAGTTTGACTGCAGCATGTCCTACTAACATTTCATAGCTCTGGTTCTTGGCCACCCCATAAATTCTTCAAAATCACAGAGTGCTGAACATTAAAATTCAGTGAAAAGTTTTTTTTTTTTTTTCCTCTGACATTTTCTGAGACAGTGTTTTCTATTAAATGATGCAGTACCAATACCCATTTTCAAAGCCTGGAGTATTTCAGTTTTAGAACACATTTAAAATGCATATTTCTTTTTTTTTTACTGTTGCTGTTGTGTGTGTGCCCACAGCCAACAACAAATAAATAAAAAATCATGGAGTGAAATCTAATTGAAAAAGTGCCTAGAGTTAAAAACACATTGTTCCCTAGTAGAAAGAAAAAGATATGCATGATTTACCATTTCAGCATACTGGGATTTAATTTCAAGGTTTAAGCAGAATTTTGTATATTTAGATGGTTGAAACTAATGGCTGTTTTTATTTTAGTTTTAAAAAAAATCTATGCAATAATTTCCATCTTCAGAAAAGATTAATTAGATTAGCAAGTAACCAGCTATTCTTTTTCATATTTTACAGACATGCAGCTCTGCTATTCTGCTGCTCCTTTAGTGTAGAACAGACTCCTCTCTCCCCTGGTTTGGGAGGTTTCAGGTAGAGTCCCTGTGGACGCAGATGATTTCCTGCCCTTGTTAACCTTCATTTTCCTTTGGTGAAAGTGTTCTTTTCATCCTCTTGCATGTTTGGCTCTTGACCCCTGTATAATACAACTTTATCAGCTTCATCCTTCCTATTGCCTGGCTTATCAGGGGTTCTTTAAGTGCAAGAGAACTTTGCTCCCTGTTCTTGCTGGAGGTGCAAAGATCTGTTCCCATGGTGAGCGTGGCAATTCTGGGAAACATCTCTCTCAGTCCTGTGGCTGGAAAAGTTCAGCTGGATGCAGACACACAGCTTAGACACTTCTTTCATTCTGGAGATGGCAGTTTGACAGTGTGGTAGCATCTAGGGTCTGAAATGGCAAGAATCAGGTAGTTTGAAAAGAAAGGATTGGTCCCTCTGCATGTCAGACTGAGTGCTTTTATTGGTTGTGCCTCCACTATCAAATTTAATTTCTGTTAGCGTACCAAGAGAATTTGAGAACACAGACTTTGCAAGGTGCTTGTGTCAAGCCACTTGGGCTTTGTTTAATCATGAATGTCTAATTTAATTCCAAAGTTAAACATCCATTCCTCATAGATATCTTCCTGGATAAATTTGACAGTGTCTACATTCTTTGTACTGCTTCAGCTGTCTCCTAAATTGAAACAGTGGTACAAAAATGGCTGGGTCAGAGCCACTGACCTTGTCCTCTCCTGATCCAATGGCCTTAGAAGGACTCCTGTGACTCACATTTCTAATAGTTAAATCGATGATGTGTGTCAGATGGGAATTTGGTTCCAAACCTGACACCCAAAATGCAGCTTTGGAGTAGGTGGTTTTTCAGTGGAAAGATTTCTGCAGCTGAGATGATTGATGATGAGCAAGCTGGGTGTCCTCATCTGATTAGGATGTGATAAAATACATCAGCCAAAACCCCAAGGGGCTTCATTGGATGGTTGATAACATAAGGGGATATTCTCAGTTAGAGAACACAGCCTGACAGCTATTACAGACAGTTGGCCCAGCTGAAATGGCAGTGGAGTCACAAATGCTCCTCCCAGAAGGTTGGATCTCCAGTATCCAACATTTGCTTTATTTACATGATGTCAAACTGGATTACATGCCCCGTTCACAATTTCTAATCAACTCTCCGTTCCTTGAGTGCTGAAGTTACTTCTGTTAGAGCAGCTGCTCATCCTGGAATAGAAAGATTTCCAAAGTATTCATTATGAAGCATAAATACAGTTAAAATAAAAATGAAATTAAACGCAGCCTGCAATCAATTCTGTTTAGAAAACTGAATTCCACAGTAGCCCAAATGTGGTTCAAGTTAGTTAGTCTTTCATGTAACTTCTACCAAAGACATTGTTGCTGAATCTGAGGCAGAGCTTTGCATATTAGCATACTAACAATTGTGCATTAATTGTTGGCAATTTTATAAGTATGAAGGTACCAGCTTGACCGAACAAATAGTTAGTGCATAGGTGATTGATATATATATGATATATTCTATATGTGATATATCACATATTCATTTAGCATTAATTTATTTGCTCTCTCCTATATAGTACTTTATGGAAGAGGCTTTTCAGGTTTCCAGTATTGTCTTTCTGTTCTGGAAGATTAGACATGAAATGTAATTGTTCAATATACCTCTTGATTTTTTGGCCTTAAGTAAGGGGTCAGACTGAACTGGCTTTAAGATTTACAGTGAAACTTGCTTAAATGAATTACTCTTTGGAAATAATACATTTCAATGTCAGCTAAAATGAAATATTTCTCTATGTTTTATACATAAGAGATGTATTTGTTACTTGTGCTTAGGGAAAAAAAAATGACAGCACAAACTTTCTCCCAGACTTTGAAATAAATGCTGTATTTTTATATTACTTGTACAACTGCTAAATTATCCATGTAATTTAGAGAAGATGAAGTGTGGGTGGGGATGGAGGTAACACTGTAAACTCTTCTGTTCAAGGGTTGCTTGTATAGTAAAAAGTGCAGTGTAAGCTGTGCCACTGGGCCAGACTTAAACTACTGGGTGTAAAAAAGGGCCCCCCAAGTTTGAATTTCAGGTTTCTAACTCCTTCCCTAGTGTTAATCTTGGTAATGAATGGTCACTCTAATTAAAACAGAAAAAAATGTGTCTCTGTTTGACCAGTGCAACATGATTTGGTCCTACGAGAAAAACACTCTGCTGTTTTCTCCCTCTTTTGAAAGTTATAAGCTTTTAAAATCAAGCTTAACTCAGTGAAACCTACTGCAGAATAAATATGAAACTACTCTGAAGTTCTCTTTTTGTTTTCTTTTTTTTTTGGTTTTAAATATAGATATTGTTTCTATGGGGTAGGACCCTCGTTCAGTAGTCTATTGGCCACAGTCCATTGTGTCAGGAATATTGGAAAGGACTTCCCAGTTTATTGGAAAAGCTGGCTGCTCAGAGTGTCTTCCAGTCATATATCCTAAAGCAAATAAGTAGATATACATTTAGATGGAAATAAGGATGATAAACTAGATCTCTGTCCTGTGTAAATGCAAAATGCAGAAATCAAAATGGGAAAATTCCACTTCCCTCTGTGGTATTAGTCATCATGAGAACTTGAATGCAAATATAGAGCTCCAATTTATTAAGGATTTGGGGATCTGAAACACATTCCAACAGGATTTGAAAAGCATACAAGTACTGTGCCAAACAGATTACATCTAGAAATATCAGATGTATGTTACCCTTCAAATGTTGGGAAAGGGGAAAGAAGGTGCAAAAGATGAAGAAGAAACAGAGGTGCAAAAGAGACAAATGTTTTTCTGCTATAGAAAGCTCCAGAAACTCCAGTCTTTTACTGTTTGATAATATAATTAGCCAGTGTTTTGACTAGACTGATTTGATAATGATGCATAGAAAAGGGCAATTTAATCTTGGCACAGTAACTAGGAATGTTTGCCTCATTGCTTTCTATGTCTTAATTTCTACTTTAAATTAAATGTCTTCAGCTTCTGAATGTTTTATATTAGAAACCTTCCTTTACAAACCTTCTATTTTGAGCCACTAATTAATTTAATGCACAAGTTAGCTATATCATGGGATTGCAGTAAATCAAGAGCATATTTTTGTTCTCTTTCTGCATCTCTAAACTCCCAAACCATTTGTGCATTGAGAAGGACATACACATTTCTTACCCCCTCTCAGATGTTTCTATTAACTTTCTGATGGTCCTTGTGCTCTTATTCCCTAAATATTTGTATTTCCATTTATTTGTATGTCATCTATCTTGCGTGACAGGAAAAAAAGCAACACTGCACCAATACTTGCCTTAGGAAAATATCTGTAGATTGGGAAGGAAATTAACCCTGAATGCAAAGGCACGTGCCTTGTGGTCGGTATTTCCCTTACTCAGGACGGGGATGTGCCCAAGGTTGTTTAATTGCATGTTCAGTCAGTGAGACTTCTTGTAAATAAAAAATATCCAGAGTTATGTTTGAAGGATAATAAGAGGTGGAGAGTGTTGTACTATAGTTACTATGCTCCTGTTTGGTGGATGAGTGTAGCAATAGGCAGATTTCTCTGAATTTCCCACTGTGATTACATTCTGATGTTTCTCTCGAGCATCTCTTAATGTTGAGGGTTGTTGAGGTAGGTGTGCCCCTGTTTTGGCCAGGATAACAATCCTCTGCTTGGATTTGATAGGATGCTGTTCTCTTGGAAACTTCAGGAGGACTCCACAGGGTTGGTGTAGCTGTGACTCCTCTTCCAACTCCTTTTATCTTCCTGAGGTCAAAGCAGAACCTCCAATTTACTTCAAACTGGTGAAGCATTGAAACCACTCCTTTTTGTAATAAACTTGCTGCTTCCACTTTGGATTCTACAGAACCCTTCTGTTGCTTTGAAAGACTGAGTTTGAACAAAGTAATTTATCCACCTAGTGAGTGCCAAACTCAGTTTAGCCTGATGAGGACAAAAGCACTGGAGGGGGGTGGAGGGTTTGATCTTGTATTCTGTTATCTGAGGCCTGAAAAATTACATAGAAAGATTTTAAGCAGATGCAGGAATTGCTGTACAGCCTTCTGTGCTATCCAGCGGGATATTTCAGATCAAATAATGGTTTTTATTCCTTTCCAGGGAATCAGTAGCCTCTTCAGCTCCTTAAAAGTGGTGCGCCTTCTACGGCTGGGTCGGGTGGCCAGGAAGCTGGACCATTACCTGGAATACGGTGCTGCTGTGCTGGTGCTGCTGGTGTGTGTGTTTGGGCTGGTGGCCCACTGGCTGGCCTGCATCTGGTACAGCATTGGGGACTACGAAGTCATCGATGAGCTGACCAACACCATCAAAACAGACAGCTGGCTCTACCAGCTGGCCCTGAGCATCGGGACCCCGTACCGCTACAACACCACGGGCTCAGGGCAGTGGGAAGGAGGGCCCAGCAAAGACTCCTTGTACATATCCTCTCTCTACTTTACCATGACAAGCCTTACAACCATAGGATTTGGGAACATAGCACCCACCACTGACGGCGAGAAGATATTTTCGGTGGCCATGATGATGGTTGGCTGTAAGTAAAATCCGATTTTCTTGTGTTTAAGGGAAGTTCTGTGGCCAGTACCGTGTTTGTACAGTGCACTTACTTTAAGCTTTCTTGACATCCTAAAAAAACCCTCCGGTGCCTGTAAATAGTCATGAAATGAACTTGGAAATTCTTGAAAACAGGTATTTGAAATGATGTAGTTGCTGTACCTTTTAAATTGCTTCCAAGACTAAGTGGTCTGGGTACATAACTGTTTATACTTGTGGCCTCATCTTTGCACTTTAAAGATGGCTTTTATCATGTTTGTAAGGTCTTTGCTAGAATCTGGTTAAAAGTTAAAAAATTGAGTTCAGGTAGTCTGAGTTTTGCTTATGAACTTACACAAGCCTGGAATAGTTTGATGTGGTTTTATCCAATTCCTGAAACATTTAGTGATTCCATAAATGGATTGTTTACTTTATGGCACTGCTTTGAGATATAAATCCTGATTTTATCTTCTGAATGTGGTGGCCTTTGTCACTAGCAAAGCTAAAAGTGAAGGAAATGATGAGACAATATATTGCACCTTTATTTTTTTTTTTTTTTTTTTGCTTCCTGCTGTTTCACAGCTCTGCTGAAATAGTCCAAAGTCAGGAGTGGTAAGGCACAACTCTCATTTCATGTGCTGGCAAGGTTGCATCACTGAGGGGCTCTGCAGATAACCAGAAATCTTCAAAATATAGTAGAGACAACTTAAAATGTTAAAACCATTAGGGAGAATTATTTTTTCTGTTAAATGAATAACTGTTGGTATTTCTCTGGTGCTTTCTATTTTCTGAGCACCATGCAAACACTAAGCAATTATGTAACAAGAGAGCAAACAAAACCTTTTGATAATAAGATCTGCATAATAGCTCTGGTAGTTATCTCTGCTAACACTTTGAGCTCATCTCTGAGAAAAACTGAACTATAAAAAAAAGAAGTTTTCTTGCCACAGTCTTTCTATATTTTTAGAAGATTAAAGCCATTTTTGGGGGGATTTTAAAATGATTTTTAAAAAGAGAGGTTACAATTTTAGGACTCTTGCAGCGTGATGCAATGAGATTTCTGCTGAATTCCATCTTTACATGATGGGTTGATGTGTTGCAGAATATTTCCAAGTCCATAAAAAGCAAATCCCCAAGCCAGAGAATTAGTGAGCTATTGCAGATAGGTCATCAAAAGCCCATAGGAGCTGATATGCTGTTTGTTGACACTGATTTGTGGTATTTACAGAACCTGGGGGTTTGGAGAATAAAGTGGATACAGAACATTTTTTATACATTGTAATATTTGCTTCCCTTGTTTTGTTTGTTTTGTTTTTTGCTTTTTTTTCGGTGGGGATTTCTGTTGTCCTGTTGAGGGGGATTTGACAGGAAAAACTAAGTGGTAAATGACTTAGGGTGTAATGAGAGCTATAAAAATATAATAAATGCCACCACTACTATTTATAATAATAACAACAAAATACATGCATATCCTCAGCAGGTGAAAAGGAAGGGGAGATTGCAACCTGCTTTGTTCTAGATGGGTTGTTTCCCTCCTTTTTCATCGCTGAAACTCATATTAAAGATGGGGAATATAAGCAGCAGGATCAAAATTGACGCTGACAACAGCCTGTGTATGTGGCACTGGCAAATAATTTCCATAAGTGTTACCTACAAAATTACTAAATGTTCACATCAAATTTATAAGGGGCAACTGTGAGCTTAGCAGTTGGGAAACTGTGTGTAGGATTATAGGCTTTTAGACAAAGTCAAATGTAGAATCTAAAATTTAAGAAGTGTGACAAAACGACTACTGAGTTGTTTATTGCATGAAAATAATACCACAAAAATAAATGTGCCTTCTCTTGAGAGTGGGGTGAAGAGTGCTGTGGCAGGCAGGAAAGCTACAGACAAGAGAAACGTTTTTTGTAAATTTTAAAAGTAAAATTTACAAGAAAAATGCTCAATTATCATCAAGCAGTGAATGTTTTTCAATGACTTCAGTGCCGATTTGAAGATTTCTAATCCATGCACATCAGTGTGATGAGTGCTCCTGACCGAAATCCAAACCTTGACTGACCTTTTTCCACTGGTTAGAAAATAAAACAGCTTTGGAGCAGGCACTGGTCATGGGCTTAGTATTTGCAATACTTGTGCAGAGAGATCAGACCTGCAGGATTGTATAGCAGAATATTATATATTCTGCTTTGCAGAACCAGCTGCTGAAAGCCTGGCACTGAGCTCCAAAATGAAACAGGAAGGCACAAGAAATAGTTGATGGAAAATGCAATTTCCTAGGCATTCAGAGTGTCCCCTGAGCTAGGGAGAAGGATTTGGCTTCATGAAAAGGTGTAACTAAGAACTGAGTGATTTTCAAACCAAGATGTTTTAGTTTCTCTTTTGAAAGTGTTTTGAGATAAACATTCAGTAAAATTCAATTACAGTTCAGTCAATAAATATGTCTGGCCCACAAACACGCTCCTGTTACAAACAGAGAGAGGCTGTGAAATACCTTTGGTAGTTCTCCTGAAGAAGTTTGCTAATACCAATAGCTGATATTGGCAGTGGTTTGTTTTTTTTCTAACAGTCTATGCCAAATAAATGCTTTAAACTTAGCACTGGAATCAGAGATAGTAATTCATCACAATCCCAGCTGCCTACTCATGCAAACTGCAGATAGGAAAGGAAATCTTCCCTGCCTTGTCAGCGAGCTGCGGCTTGTTCTGAAAGCCCCAAGTTTCCTATTCATGCTGGCAAAGTTATCAGGACCTGGGAGGAGTATTTGGAGAGATTTGCAAATCCTTCTGGTGGGCAGGATTGCAGAATGGTGTTCTTGTTAAAAATAGGCAGAATCAGATTCTGTAGGTGCTGATGAAGCATTGCTTGGTGCGGGGCAGGGGCGGGGGAAGCCCTGATGGATGGGGAGCTTTTCAGTTGGATTGGCAGCTTGTCACTTGCTTGTTCACTGAGGACAGATCGAGTGGGATATTCAAGCTGAAATACATCACCTGTCTTGCAGGAAAGAGAGCTTTGAATAACTTAACCTCATCTTGTGGAGCTTGCTTCAGGTTTCTTTTTGCCTCACTTGTTTTATCTAAGTGTCCAGTGCTGTTCAGCAATATTTTTTTCTGTTGCTTCTTGACGCCTGAAAAGCTAAAAATAGCAAAGAAAGCATCCTATGACAAGGGAGCAAGGTTTTTACAAGAGTTATTGTTTAAATACCTATTGTGAGTTTGCTGCCTAGAGTTGCTGAATGTGCATTGAAAATCTGATTTTTGTAGTGCCTTTTGTGTTGATCTAGGTCATTTCACGCCCTCTCTGTGCAGAGCAGAACAAATAGGTAGGTCTGTCAGATCCTTCGAATGCACCAGGAATCATTTATCATTCAGGAAGGACCTTTGTTGTAAACCTCCCATTATCTTCTGTCAGCTCAGAGCCTCCAAACAAAATCTCAGCCTGTGCTGCTGCGTGTTGCTCTGCTTCTGTCCACAAGCAGCTTTAAGGCTCCTGCAGCACAGCCATAGATGCAGCTGTAAAACTAACTGGGTTTGTGTTTTCCACCCAAAGGAAAAAAAAAAAAAAAGTAATACATCAAGAAAGAGAACAGAAAGAAACTTTTGGTTCATGCACCACTATTGCTATCTTGCAACTCAGCATGGGAAGCAGAAAATAAAAGGGAAAAAATTGTTTTGGGGAAGGTGGCAGTGTGGTGGGGTGAAAGAGTTTTAAAAATTCAGGAGAGATGGTGTTTTTTGAAGGAACAAGTGTGAATGTTTAAGCAACAATAGTACGGTCATAGGCTTTCTTCCTTCCTATACTTCCACTGTGAGAACAGCAGCCAGCTTTCCAAAGTCCTCCTTTAGACAGGGATAGAGTTAATTTTCTTCCCAGTAGCTGGTACAGCACCCTGTGTTGGATTTTGAATGAGAATAATGTTGATAAAACACTGAGGGTTTTTGGCTGTTGCTGGGCAGTGCTTGCATGAAGTCAGGGACTTTTCAGTTTTTCATTCCCTGCCAGCGAGGAGGCTGGGGGGCACAGGGAGCCATGAGGGGACACAGCTGGGACAGCTGACCCAAACTGGCCAAAGGGACATTACACACCATATGGCATCATACTGAACAATAAACTGGGGGGCCTGGAGGGTAACTGGTCAGCAGGTAGTGAGCAATAGCACTGTGCATCACTCTTTTTTTTTAAATTCTTTTATCATCTTTATTATTATTTCCACTTCCTTTTCTGTCCTGTGAAGCTGTGCCTATCTCAACCCATGATTTTTTGCCTTTTTTTTCTGATTCTTTCCCCTATTTCAGGAGGGGAGAGGGAGTGAGCAGGTGGCTGGGGGTGTTTTAGCTACCTGCTAGGTTAAAGCACAACACCCAGCCTGGGGCTCAGAGGGTCTCTGACATATTTCATGCTTCTGGTGTAACCTGGAGTAATGGGTTTGCCCTTGTCTGTGTGCATCACTGAAATGGCTCTGTATGGCACAGAGCAGATTGGAGCATCAGCCTGGCCCCATAAATACAGCAATTACAGGAGTTTATTTGTCCAGTTGAGTGGGCCTGGCATGTACATCCAGGCAGTTGGAGAAATCCAGTATATTCCACCGGTCACTGAAATGCTCTGATGATCTGTGCAGCAAGGGAAGGTCAGAATAGACACTGAAGGCTAGAGTGTCAGTGAACATTGAATAATTCACTGTTTCCCAGACTGTGAAAAGCTCAGAAGAACCTCTTAGTTATCCATTGGTCCCCAGAATTGCTGAACGAAGGGTGCTTTGTTGTTCTTCCTTTAGGGAAATACTTTTATCTATGTACGTAATTACTTTGGCTTTTATTTACTCCAGTTTTATGTGATATTTTATGAGATATTTATGATATTATATGATATTTATGAGATGATATTTTTCAGTGACTGGTTTTAAATTATGGTGAAAACAGGCCTGGCAATTCACATTGGTTTTGCATATGAGCAGAAGAATTTGTTATAGTGATTGTACAGGATACCTTCTCTGGAAAATGGGAGTAATTTCTAGACCCCTCCTTCTAAGAGTTTCTAGCTTAATGGCTCAAAATTCTAACTTCTTGTTTTTTCTCTTAAAATACCCAGGTTCATGATTTTCAGCTTTGAAAAGGAGACAGATGTAATTGCTGCCACTTTGACCCCAAGTTATTATTGTTCAGGGGAGAGATGATGAAGGAGAGTGTGAGTGGGTTCCTCTTGAAATCACAGAATGTTTTGGGTTGGTAGGGACCTTAAAGATCATCCAGTACCAACCCCCCTGCCATGGGCTGGGGCATATTTCATCAGAAGATGTCTGCTAGACACATAAATAGAGATATCATTGATATCTTAGTTATCTATACTAAACACACAGATGTCCTGCCCTCCTTCTAATTTTATTAAACAGAGAGAGAATAGGACCTGCTCCTTCCTTTTAAAAATGGGTGAGATGATCTCATCTGAGCCACCTCTGGCCCTAAACTCTCCTGTATCTGGCAAACATTGCTGAAAGGCTGCTGATTGCTCATGGCACCCCCCTTGCTGCTGCTCAGCTCCTCCGGAGCTGTGACGTGGGGTGCCAGGGGCTGTCAGTCAAGTCTCCATTGATCTGTCAAACCTAATTCATTATTTAACTGGGTTCTTTCATTGTTCGAGCAGCATTTGTCAGTTCCCTGCCAATATATGGTAGTTAGCCACTTGAATGCTGTTTGGATGAATCATGGAAGTTTATCTAGCAAATTTGTTAAGCAGTGGCTAAGCCCACGCGCTGACACAACAGTGTAGCATTGTAGGAAAGCGCCTGTCTGGCAGGCTCCCAGACAAGCAATCCCAAGAGCCCATAGGATTTAATTCTTGATCCTGAGGAAAGTGTATGTGTGTAAGATTGCACCTTCCAGCAAAAATTACTGCCAGCAACGTAGATTAAATCGTATTTTTCTTAACAACGGATACTAATATAAGAAGGTTTCACATCTGTAGGAATTCATAGGCTTGAGTGTTTAGCTATGGTTGAAATCCAGCTCTGCCCCTACGGGTGTCCTATTGAGGATCAGTTCTGTGGAAGGGCAGTTTCTTTTCCTGCAGAGGTCTGGGAGGTGGGAGAGACGTGGCTCTGCATCAGGGAGCTGCAGAAGGGTTTGTTTGATCTCTTCAGCAGTAGAGCACTGCTTCCAGTTTCTGTGCTCTTAATGTTTCTGAAAATGGGGGCCAGTGAGAGGAATGTCTCTTCCAACAACAAAACAGCCCTGGCAGCAAGTTGTTAATTGTTCCCTAGAATCACAGGATGATTTGGGTTGGAAGAGACCCTAAACATCATCTTGTTGCAAACCCCTGCAGTGGGTAGGGATACTTTCTATCAGGTTGCTCAGGGTCCCATCCTTGGCCTTGAACACTTCCAGGAATGGGACATCCACAATTTCACTGTGCCATTTGTTCTGCTACAAGCAGATGTAATCCTCAAGGTGAGAAGTTTATCAACATCCAAATCAGGAGAGAGTAAAACTGTTCATTCATATTTACCCATTAGTGCAAAAAGAAGAAAGTGGCACAGAAAGTTACAGGAAGTTGCCTTGAAAGTGAAAATTTCCCCCCTTGATTGCCATTGAAAAAGCATTTTGACGCTTTTGGATTGCTGAACCATAGCCCAAGTGCTATTAGCTCTACAAAGAAAGGATATCAGGATCTTTCTGTGATGAAAGGTTACTAATCTTACCTATGTCTTACAGCTGGGGCAGATGAAATATTTCGAGCCAAGTTATTGGTGTCAGTGCAGCAGTCAAACTTGGCAATCTCAATATTCTCTGAGCAGCTGCATGGAAAACCCTTAAGAGTATAATCACATCTCAGTAGCCTACAGTAAAAAAAAAACCCACATCACTCTTAGGGAGTAAAAGATGTAGCATCATCCACTTTTAATGGAACTTTAGTATAAGAGTGGGATTGCAAAAATCATCGTTTAAGTTGGAAAAGACCTGTAACATCATTGAGCTGAACCATCACCCCACCACTGCCAAGCCCACCACTAAACCATGTCCTCAAGTACCACATCTACACATCTTTTAAATATCTCTAGGAATGGTGACTCCACCATTGCTCTGGGCAGCCTGTGCCAGTGATTGACACCCTTTCTAGGAAGAAATTGTTCCTAATATCCAGTCTAAACCTCCCCTGTTGCAACTTGAGGCTCTTTCTTCTTGTCCTGTCACTTGCTACCTGGGAGAAGATGCTACCAGCCTCTGGCTACACCCTCCTTTCAGGGAGTTGTAGAGAGCAATGAGACCCCTCCCAGCTTTCTTTTTTCCAGGACAAACACCCCCTGCTCCCTCGGCTGCTCTGCATCAGATTGGTGCTCCAGACCCTTCCCCAGCTCTGTTTCCCTTCTCAGGACATGCTCCAGCACCTGGTGTATCCACCAGATTGGGGCCATATGTGTCTTGTTTTGCTGTAATTCTGTCAGAGCAGGAGATTTTTAGATATTCAGGTTCTAGTTTATAGCAAAAACATGTGTCTTTATATAAAGAGCTTTAAAACTGTAAAACAGCCTCCTTGGGAAGCTTTATGGGATTTTTTTTGTCAAGGTTATCACCAGCATATGTTTATATATGGTTTACTTTTATTGTCATTGGCTTGATGTGTTTAAAGGAAATTATGGTATCAAGAGAGATAGGACAGTGAGTGGGAGAGGTAACAATGAAGAAGGAAATGTTATTTCATGCTGTTGAGCTATATTATTTAAAACAACTGAAAATTGTTACTGAATAAATGATATGTAAGTGTTGAAAATGAACCTTTATGCTCACACACAGAGTGCAGGCAATCACCTGAGATGGTCTCAGAGGGATGTTCAGGTAGTCCTGAATTACTCACAACAACTGTATCTCTCAGGAAGCAGAAAGTTTTAATTAGCCCAGCTAGATCAGCAAATATATCTGACTGGCTAAGAACACAACACAGCTCAGTTTTATAGCATATTGTGCTAGAGGGATAAACAAATCTGAGATAAAAGATAACCCCCAAGGTATCACACCACTTGGATGGAAGGGGCTTGGGAGATTCTTTGTGTTTGCCTGGTCTGAAGTTTCAGAGAGCCAAGTGAGTGATCTGAGTCTGTGTCTGCACAGAGATCCTTGGTTAATTTTGTGTACCCAGGAGATAACACCCGTGTGTGTTTGGCATTTAAAAGGGACAGTTACCCAAGTAAGTCAGGCCAGTTAACAGGTAAGTCCTGCCCGATATCAGTGGAGATGTGCTCCTGCTTTCAGTGAGAAAAACAGGTATTTTCTGTTAAATCTCATTAATGTTGGCCCAGTTTTTCTCTCAGATAACTTCTGTGTTGTATCAACTAGAGTGGAAGTTAGGATGGGCCATTCAGTGAGGAGACAAGTTGTTTTAACAAGTGTCCTGTTGTAGAAAATTTGAATCATGCTACTGAATCAGGCCTTAAAATACTATTTTTCATGTCCAGCAAGAGATTTCCATGCTTAAATTTTGTTAGGTTAACTTTCAGAACCGAAAAGCCGTGTGACATTTTCACACATCCAGAGAGGCTGACAGAGCTGGAGTTTTTGTAAAATATATATAAAAACCCCCAATCTATGGGAAGTTTCATTATCACAGTACAGCCTGTGGTGCTGTAACACATTTCGTGGTGCTTGGGGATATCAGGTAATTGGATGAAAGATGACAGATGCCAGTTCTTGGTTTCTCATTGATTCCTTTCTGTAGGTCTGAAGTAGTGCAATGTCATGTTCCTCTTGAACATTCTGAGAGCACTGAGGACTCAGCCTGTGTGTCTCTCATCCTTGTTCATCTTTCCTGTGGCTTTTTCTGGAAGAACTTTGGTAGAACTGGGAAAAATTTTCCACTGGAGGAAGCATACTTGGTGTGGGAGTATGACTGCGGGTTTCTCCTTAAAGAGTTTTACCCCTTTCCCTTCCATTTTGGAAGAGGAACAGGAGAGCATCCAAACTGGCATCTCTCCCCATGGTACCTGCTGTGCCCCCCTGCTTGTGCTGAGTCAAATCCAGTTGTGTTTCAGTTGGAATATTTTGGTCATGAATGATTAAGACTAGTTTTCTTCCACTGGCCGGCAGCCAGTGTGAATTTGTCAAGATGAGTTCATGGCAAATTAATCTGATTCCTCTCTTTGACAAGATAACTGCCTAGAGAATAAAGGGAATTGAGAAGATACAATATATCTGAACTTTTAGAAGTCTTCTGACAGTTTTTTACTTAGTGGCCTCACAGCAAATGAGTGAAAGATGATCTCAACACAGTCATAACAAAGTTGGTGATAACTGATTGAACAATCTCCCTCAAAATATAATCAAGGGCTTTGCTGTCAAACTTGGAGGGGATTGCCAGCGAGATTTTTGCACTGTGTATGATTCTGTTCAACACTTTCATTAGCAGAGATGAGTGACAGAACAGAGAGAGCACGTTGGGAGAGTTCTGGGGAGGGTTGCAAGCAGTTCAGATGACAACATCGGAATCCGTAATGATCCCAATAAATTGGAAAGGTGTCCCTGAATCAGCAAGGCAAATGTCAAGAGAGGGAAACGCTGCACACCACATGCAAAGAGGGCAAATCAAATGCATAAGCACAGTCTATGGAATAACCTTGCTGCTGCAAGGCTGGAGAGGATTTTGGAGGATATTGGAAGAAGAAAGGGATAGGTGACTGCAGACTGAATGTAACAACACAGAAGAGGGGTAGAACTAGTAAATTTTTCTCCAGAAAGTATCAGGAGCAATGCTACAAAGAAGCAGAAAAGGTATTTATTCTGCTGGGGCTAGGACTGGGTAATCACCTTTTCCTTTCTTTTTTAGATACAGTACTTTAAGGGAGCTGTAGACCAGCTGGAGGGAGAGGAGATCATAGAAATGTGTCACAAGGCAGGATCTCAAGAGAACAGTTGGAAGAACTGACTTTGGCTTGAGTGATGGAATCTTAAGGGGAACATGAAGATTGACTCCCGACCATGGAAAGAGTGTGCTTGAAAGGGAAAAAAATACTGATCTTCTGTGTTTCCTGAAGGGCTGTCAGGTCATTTAAGAGGGAACAGGGATTTCTAGCACCAGTCCACCAAAATTTTTCAGCTTAGGCAAAACTTTGCAGCTCATGGGCAGAGCCAGCGCCACATTTGGTAGACTCCAGTTCATGATGAGAATTGCTACAGGCATCCTGCCCCTCCCTCAAGACTGCACTCCCTTGAGGTCCATCACAAGCCTACAAATCTCTGATGCTAGAGGGAGAGTAAAATACAGCTACAAATCCCTGTTATGTCTTAGCAAGGCCAAGCTAGCAAATCTCACTTTCTCTTGGTGGTTGACCATCCTATAACATCTATAGATTAATTTCAGCACAGGAGTTCTGACTTGTTTTGGATTTTAAAATTTTTGTAACTGAAATACAGTTCTGAGCTAAAGGTTCTTGCCTCTGGATTTTCACAATGACTTTCTCATTAATAAAGATTTATACTAAAGAAAGAAAAAAAGTTATATAAGAAATTTTGTTCCCCCTCCATTTTTATTCCCTTGTCTTTAATTCTTTAAAGTTTTGGGGTTTTTTTAACTGCTGCATATTTTAGTATAACATATCAGAAGTATAGTAGAAGGATGGAAGTAAAATTTTCCTTAAAGAATGAGGAAAAATGAGAAAAGAGAAATTCGGGAGCAATCTTCTTGCTTTCAGCCATTTCCCTCTTTATCCAGGGGAAACTAAGCAAGCAGGTAAGATGAAGAAGACCAGCAGATAGAAAAAGTTATTTTTAAAAAGTTAAATGATTAGTAAGCTTTTATCTTACTTTGTCTACATTTTTGTTGCATAACAACATGAAGGATTTTCTAATAGAGCAGAATATTTAATTTCTTCTAAAGTGTCTCATGAAAATTAAAGCACATTTCATAGCTCCATTGTGAAGTGTAATCAGAATTAAAATAGGATGAAGTTGATGGAAAAGGGTTTATAAATATCTGTTGCTGATTTCTGCTTGGTGATGTGGCAATAGGAGATGGAGTGGAGGCTGAATTCCTCTGCAGGAAAAGCCCAGCTCTGTAGGAATGGCATCGTGTTGGGAGAGTTTTGTCAGTTTTTCCTCAGTGGAAGATGATCAGTTCTGAGGTAAAGGCCCCTTGAAATGGATTTTTTCCTGAAGCTGGAACACTGAGAGGAGCAGTTATATCTATGGCCCTACAAAATTTGTGTTTAGCATTCCAAAATTGTGTTTTTTACATTGTGTTGGCAAGGTTGAACAACCTGAACTCAGCATCAGTGTCACACAGGCAAACACTGTCACCTTTTGAATGGGTGTTGCATCCCCTAGGTCTCATCTCTCTTACCTCACATGTGATCAAATGATGTTAAATTAAAGGCTAGGATTGGAGAATGAGGTGTGATGAATTCCTGTCTATTTTAAAAATTAATTTTACCCAGTCCTTCAGTGCTTCCTGAACTGGGAACTTTAAACTTGTGGTGTGTTTTTAAGCACTGGAATAGTCCCACTGACCTCATTGCTGATTAATGAGAACTTACCTTTAAGTGTTACCACAAAACATGCTGAAGGGAATATTTCTGACATTTCAGGTTTATTGGTGGATCTCCCAAGTATGGGCAAGAGGGAATTAGGGGTAAAGTCCCATTTGGAGGTCACTAGGGCTCATGTCTAAAATTCATGTGGGTGTATTTTAAAAACCTCAGCATCCATTTCAGTGAGGTCCCATGTATGGAAATTAATTTTTTTGACGTGTTTGAATGGCACCTGATTGGTAAAGACGTGGGAGGAAACCATCATTCCTGTATATGGTGAAGGGATTTGCCCTTCTTCATTTTCCCTTCTTCCTCCCTGACCAGTAACATTTCAAAGCACAAAATCTGATGCCTGCTTCCACTCCCTTATTTTTAAATAGGAGATTGAGGCATAAAGGTTACTACTGAACTTCATTAATGCAGGCATTTCCTGCTGAAATTGATAATCCACCTTACCTAAAGGAAATGTAACTTTCTAGTTAATCAAAGACAACCTTTCTACATCAGCACTTAAAAGAAAAAAAAATAAAAGGCATGTAACTAAGGTAAGAAAGAAGTTCAGAATAACTGCTGGCATCAGTGCTGTATCAGAAACTATTTAATGGCTGTGAGTCTGAAATAATTAAGCCTGGTCATGCAAGAAGGATTTTATAATCAAATCTTGTCTGAAGATGAATGAAGGAGGAGACAAGGGGGAGACAGGTGTGTGAGATCCCTGAAAAACCTGTGGCATGGTCACAGCCTTTGGAGGTTCTTGGACAACCCTCCCTTGTCCCATGCACGAGGTGATTTTAGCAGAGCCCTGCCCAGTGAGGTACTAGGCAGAGCTGTGTGATTCCATGGCAGTGATGCTGTGCTGACCTCCATCACAGGCTTCACTTTCTGTCTCCTCTGGGAAGTCAAGGGCTGGCACTGGCTGTTAAATGGGATGTAAAATGACAGGGTTGGAGAGATTTATCTGAAACATTACTCTATTTGAAAATAATAACTCTTCATTGGCTGAACTTAACATTTTTCAGGGGTTGCAACAGATACACTTTATTTGTATGAGTGTTGATGAGCTTTTGAGCAGGGTTACAATTTTACTTTGTAGATCCCACAGGTTCCTTTGGATGTTTTTGAAGAAAGTATTTTTTTTTTCCAAGCTTCTGAGTGGGGCTCAGAACTGCAGCTCTTTTTTTATCTTCCACCAACTGCTAAGGGAGCAAAGCAAATGAAAGCACAAGCTTAGAACAAGTTTCTGTTTACCCTGTTAAAAACCCAAACAAGGCCAGGAATTGCAGAAAGTATTAATGAATTAAATCCTAAGTGTTTTGCCAAACAGAGGACTTAATGATAAACATTGGGGCCCTCCCACTTCTTCCTGCCTTAGGAGCAACTGAGATTTAAACTCCCCTGCATTACAGAAAAAATATCAGGAAAATTATTCATATGATTTAAACATGGGTGTGCTCTTGTTTAAATGCTTCTTATAAGTATTTAAACAAATGTTTCTAAATGTTTGCAATATTACACAGGGTGATTAGAAGCTTTGAAAGGAGTTTAAGGGAAGCTGCACCAGTACTGAACACCCACACGAACACCCAGAACAGGAGGGACAGGAAGCCGAGCTGAGCAGATTTGATCCAGCCTAATTAGTCAGGTTGTTGTTGTTTTTACAGTCTATTATTGATACACAAACATGCTGTTGAAGAATTAGTAATCTACAACACTGCAGTTCATTAGAGTTTTTAGTGGTGCTCTAATAGCCATGCTCCATCTGGATGATAATAAGAAATAATGGGCCATAGAGAAGTTATGCATCCTCACCTTCTAATCTATTTTCAGCCAGCTGAGAAGGCAACAAAGAGGATGTTTGCTGAAATATTATAAATTCAAAGGGAACAGAGTCCTCTGTTCTTTATCTCTGCAGAAGGCATTTATCCCTTTCTTCCTTTGTGTGCTGCTCTACTGTTCCTAACCAAATTTCTGCTGTGGATAAAGGCAGATCATCGTGTCAATATGACACAGACATCTCTGCAGTGGCATGATATCTTTAATGGTTTTTTGTGTTACTACAATGAGAATGTCAGAATAAAGCAGACTTTCTCATAAATTCATTGTCTGTCATGTTATAATTGCAGCAGCAAAACGTGGTCAGGTGTAATTGGCAACACGTGGAGGTTGTTTACTGGTGTGTTTTCATGTGTACCTGAAAGGGAGAAGGACTCAGCTGTGGCTGCTGTTAATTGCAGCTTTTAATATAGAAACAAGAGCTTTTGGGTAGAGATATGTAGAGGTTAAGGCTTTCATCTAATAAAGTGAAACCTTTTTGGTTTCTTTTCCAGATCTGACATTTGGTAGAATTGTGAACTTTGGTATTTGATAAAATATTGTGGTGCTTTATTCCTCTCCAAATCCATGCCTGATTTCTTGATTTAAATGATAAATGTCTGGGGGCTGTAACTCCACGTGTTTTTGTAAAGTGCCTACCAAACCATGTTCTGAGTTACAGGGAACAAAGAAAAACAAATTACAATATTCCAGGAATCAAAAGAAAAAAAAAAAATTAAAAAAAAATGTCTGACTGCACTGAATTATTCTGAATTTCTGTAGCTGACTCCACATAACTGGTTTAGATCTTTGGTTAAATTCAAAGAGTGCAGGAGACATTTAATTTTTGCCAATATTAAAAGCTGAGGTGAAGTCAGAGGTAAATGCAGGATACTGTGCATTGCTCTGGTTGGTCTAATTGTCTGCAGTCAGGATATTCCATGATAGCCAAGAGCTCACATGGGCCTGGGCTGTAGCATTTGTGGGAGTAAGTCAGATGAACCTTGTAGTTGATCCTAATTTAAAAAATAATAAAATGCATACATTGTTTTGCTTCAGTGGATGGAGCCTAACAAGTAGGGCTGGATGCAATTCTTTTTACCAGGAGCAGTGTGTTCCATGGTAAATAGTTCCAGGATTAATATAACCAGGGTACATGGGAACAGTACAGATTTGTGCTGAAATTAGTCCCTGTCTCATGCTTGTCAGACAAATGTGATGAACATATGTAGGCATAAAGGCAATGGTCTGATACATCCTGATCTTTTACATTGATAGAGTAATGTGTTTAAGGCAGAGACAATATTATTTAGTAGAATGGCAAGAAATGCCTGGCTGACATTGCAAAGGCACAAGAGGTGTCTGCTATAAATATGCAGAAGTTCCATTATGGACACTGGAAATGGGAGTAGTACAGGATAACATGCAAATATTGAAAACACCGACACAGTTTGGGGAATTTTCATGTCCCATTCACTGTCAGAGAGATCTTGGCTTTACCATCATGTTCCTGTTTGCTGAAAGCCTTTCTCATTACAATCAACATAGAATGCTTCAAACTGGGTTAGGATCTGCTCCTCACTCTCCATTTGCTCTCCAAAACAACACAGAAATATTAGTCACAAAAAGGGAATATGAGATAATAATAAGGTTAAGATAAGCCATCAAGGAACCTCTCAGAGGCCCCTGACCTCTGAGCATTGAGGTCTTGGAGCGTTAAGCCTTAGGAATAAATTAGTATGATACCCTTCTTTTTTGTTTCATAAAGAACAGGAAACCAATTCACAGTCTCTTTGCCCTTTCTGCATTAGATTTTCTTGGTTTTATGTTCTTTCAGCCTGTTTCTGTCTGAAACATTTTGGATTAAGCTTAAGATACCCCACAATAAATCCAATTCTTCTGTAGATGAACAAATGTTGGTTTTGACTGCTTTTCATATTAGAAAGATATTTTCAAAGGTTTTCTATGCCTTTTATCCTAATGTGATCATTAATTGCATTGAATTTGAGATGTGTGGCAATAGCTGCTGTTACTCTTAGACATGCTTCCAAAAATTAATGAAAATGTCTGTATTTTTAATGTAGAGCTACAACAGATGAAAACCAGCCAAAATAATTTTCCCTCAAATTTCCTGGGAACATTCACCTTGACGTTGGAAAATATCAGGCCAAAACAAATTAGTCTGAGGAAAGGAAGGAAGTTTAGAGTGGGAGGTGAAACTGTCTCAGCTGGGGAATGCACTGTTCAGTCGGCAGATGACAGTTTAACTTTCTTACTTTTTAATTAAAAACCCCCAACGCTAAATATACTTTTGTGAGATATAGTGTTGCTGTACTTCCATTTCCTGTCCCAAATGAAATTTGGCAATCAACTTTATATTTACAATATCCTCTTTCCTTCGTTTTATAGTAGTTTCACATTCAAGACACCTGAATAAAAATATTGAGAAAATTAATATTCTACTCAGAAGATTTGCTTGAGAGTATCACAAAATTAAGACATATTTAATTTTTGACAAATCCATTTCTTAGGTTTTGATTCTGGTAGTTAATTTCAGAACCCAGTACTAAACAATTGACTTTACTCAATTCCATTTAAACAGTCTGGGTGTCTCATAGATGGGACTGAGATGTTTTCTTAATTATTCTGTTGTTATCTTCAGAGACTCTATCCTCATATGCTGTTTTTCTTGAAACGGTTTCTGTGTAGATGGTAATTAAATTTTTTTGTAATCTTTCTCCCCATATTGCTTCTCTCTTCTCTCACCAAGTTGGCTTTAGTCAGGATGTATTTGTGATGATGAGATGTAGAAGTGAATATCTGTCAGCTCAAAGTTATTTTTTATGGCTGATCTGTATGTATAGACAGAGAGTGAAGCCTGTGTTGTGCAACAACATGGAATCGCAAGAAAAATACTTTCTTTTTTGTTTCATAATGAAATAATCCATGTGATCCCATCATGAAATATCATGGGAAATAATAGCTGCTAATTAAACCTTCCTGATTTAAAACCATTTCTGTAATCTAATTAGGCTAAGCATGTAGTTCAGTATTGTATGGATTAGTTAATGAAAATATTTTTGAACATGAATCATGATGAAATTAGAAAAGGTTAAAATTAAATATGGTCAGGAATTTTTCTTCCTCTTTTCCAACCCTAACTATGTAAATGTACTGGGATGTGAGGCTTGCTCCCTGTGTTTCTTTGTGCTAGCAGAGGAAAGAGATTCTGCTGTTGTCTGAAACATTTATCACAGCAACAGCCATAAGTATTTTCTTTCCTTTGGGAGGTGAGGGCTCTATGTTCTTTATGCAGGATAAATAAGCTTTTTCACAGAATTATGTTGTCAAAGTCTTTAAGTACAGGATATTGGAGACATTTTAAACATATATTAAAAAGGCACTTTGGGCCCATTTCATAGCAGTCATTCTGTTTGCTTTGGCTTTAATCTTGCCCATTTTTCACTGGAAAATCTGATGCACACTTCTTGCACACAAAGGACAGACTCCCACCTCTTTGTAGTCAGCACCTACGGAGCTGTCCATTAATCAGGCACTTTAGTAGAGAGTGTAGCAAACTTATTTCAGAAGCAAAGGACTCCTAATTTTAAGTAAATATAAGTACCAAATAGCTGTGCTAAATTCTCAGAGGAGGAGGATTCAGTTTGCCTCTTCTTTCCAGTGGTTGCATTGGCAGAGCTGGTTTCTGTGTGTTTTGTGCAGATCCCTGGGATTTCACCTCAGCAAAGGATAAGCAAAACTACATGCAGAGATGGTCCAAGGGAAAAAGGGCAGAGAAGTGTGGTTTTCTTCATACAGACCTCATGCAGGAAGAAGGGCTCAGACTTTGGCATGTCAGTAGTGACCTGGGTTCATGTTAAAACCTGGGGTGAAACTGGAATGGTTGTTCTGTGCAAGGGGCTTGTTTGAGGTGGAAATGCCTTCATGGAAAGGACAGTGAACCTTTGTTTTATAATAAAATAAGTGCATTTCAATTCCAAAATTTTTGTAAGCAAAACAGCCAACATAGTCAGATTGAAATATTCTGAGCTTTTAGTCTGTCAGTTCTTTTATTGGCCTGAAACCCCAATGCAGTAGGGAAAAAAGCAAAAGAGAGGCAAAGCATCCTGTGCTTGGAGGATGCAGGAGGGGAATTTCAAGGCACTTTATCCTCCTCCTTGAGAATTTTATTCCTTTACCTTGTGATCCTAGCCCCATGAGAAACTGTATTCCTTAATCTCATGGTTTTAATTCTATTCCAGGGCTCCAGGTTGAGTGGAGTTCTGTGTAAGCACATCTTTGAATCTAGTACAGTATCTCCTTACCTTGTTTCTGATTAAAAGCTACATGGTGGGAAGAGAATTAGAAAATGCTTTTATTCACATGCCCAAATACGTTCCAAGGGACAGCCAGCTATTTCTGTTCCCAGAAGTCATCGTGAGACATTTAAGGCAGGAAATGTAGGAAGGCAGTGGCAAGTTATCTTAGCAGGGGTATCATTGGCTTCGATGAACATTAAACTACTCCTATGATGAGTCTTGTAAACGTGATTATCATATTATTGCAGTGGTGTCCTCTGGGAGAGTTTGAGTTAGAAAGACTTGCAAATGAGTTGGATGTTGAGGCTCAGTTTGAGAGTACTTTGCCTGTATTTGAACCCAGCCAGGAATATGGATTTACAGGCCAGCACTGAGCAGAGACTGAGGATGGAGAGATGAAAGCCTGTGCATGTTATAATTTCTCTCCTTTTGAGCTATTCAGCTTCCCAGGATGCATCAATTTTTAAAATGAGACTTCAATCTACGATATTTTAGCCCCTCTAATGAAGGTTTGGGGTTTTTTCTTTACTTTTCCCTTTTTGCCAGTTATGTAAAACCATCTGCTGCTTACATTTTGTCACTTTGAGTGCTCAATCCCTTTTTTATTTTGTTTCCCTCTGTCTGTCACTCTGTGGAAATAATCATGGTGTTTGGAAGGTTGATTTAGAAGGTGCTCTGTGTTTGTCTGTGGTGAGCCCAGTGGCTGGCAAGCACAGTAAGGCTTGGAGGTCTTGTGACACCCTTGTGCAGTTGATATTCAGAGGTGTTTTTCCAAGGGCAGAGTGAGTGCAGGAGGCTGGGAATGGTCCTGGCTCCCAGCATCCACATGAGCAGCTTTGCAGGGTTGTGCTGTTGTGCAGCTGCAGCCCAGAGCTGGGTTTCAGGATAGCCTTGAGCTCAGCATTTCAGTAATTTGTTTTCTGGGCACTGTGATGATCTGGTCTGTGTTCCACCTTCTGTAGAAGATGTAGGGGGAAAAGCTTTATCTGAGTAAATTTGGGGTTTGATGTTCAACTACTGCTGAGCAATTATTCCTACAGACAGCAAAAAGACATTTTTCAAATGCTGGTTTATTTTTACTCTCACTTTGCTGGAAAACCCACAGATTACTGCTTTACAACTTCTCCGTTTGCTAATCCTGGCTTTTGATCAGCTCTAGAGCTACATATTAAAACTGCTGACAAGATGTTCATCAAGGGTATCAAACAAAAAAGAGGAGGAAATGCATTGTCAAATTTGTTCCTCAACATCCTCTCCTTCCTTTTCATCCCAATGACTCTGTTTCTGAGAAGCTAACTTGCTTGACTTGGGGTAAAATTCATCAGTGCAAATTATCATTGCCATTATTATTTAAATAACACTGTTTTTAATTAAATAGAAGATTTTGTCTGCTATTCTTCCACCTCTCCTTTTTTTGTTTCCTTTCTCTCTTAAAAAAATTAAATACCAGCTCTGTATCCACTCAACAGCCTCAGCAATTTAAACATTAAATACCTGACAGGACACTGATTTTCAAAGATGATACATTGGAAGAGCTGTAATGCAAAAAAAACCACGGAAAAACTCCCCAAAACCAGGGATGTCAGTGCCCCCAGCATTTTAGTGTTGGTCTTAGTTGTGTTTCATTTGTTAAATACAGAAGCAGTGGTGGTGTGGAAGACAAGAGACCTGATGTTAGACAGTCTGGCTCTTCAACCATGTCCTTGTTCACTGGGTAAAGCTGAGGGATCATTTAACCTCTAAGATGATGTGATAGACAGTACAAGACTGTATCTCTCTTTTATAGGAATATTACAGTGAAGAGAAGCTTTGATATTATGACAAAACCACAAATTCTGCATAACCTGATGTTAAAGTAGCTTAGATTATTTCTTAAATCTGAAGAAGAATTGAATTGGACTGTGTTTGTAGTCTGATGGAAGCCATAGCTTAGTTATGCTGGAGATCTCTTAATTGCAGTTTTCCAGGATAGTTCTCAGCCGAGAGTTTTCTTTATGCTTTATCTTGTGGCAGGTGATTTATAGGCATTTCAGTTACTAAGGCTGCTGTATTTAATGCCTGTATTACTGTTACCACAGAAGGTGGTAATATCCATAATGATATCTCCCCTGAAAAAGCCAGCAGCATTTATTCTCACTCTTCTTCTTTAAGGTGATTGTCAAGATCATACAATGTTGGAGAAGGAAATTATGACATTCAAGCCACCTCAGAGTAGTAATTCCATTAGAGCACTTTTCAATTCCTTAGCTATGGCCTTGGCTTCTTTAATTAGCAGAGAAATTTAATTGAGGTGTATTAGTGAAAGGAAACTAGCTTTGGAGTGTTATCTGAAGACAAATACCGACTCTCAAGGGTGAGTAAACGTGGACAGCTGAACTGGGTCCACAGGATCTTCTCCAAGGGTTTGTTTTGCAGGATGAACAACAGAGGTTACAAAAATGCCCCACCACGACAAATCTTCAAAGCACTGGCTGAAGCTACAAACCTTATAAATTTTGCCCTGGGAAAGGCACCTTTTCCCTGCTCCCTGTGTTTGAGCATGGGGCAGAACACTATGGAAATGGCCAAATGACTTTGCCAAGGTTTAGTGGACTTCTTCTTGTACACAGTGGGTATTTAAATGTTGGGAATCCCATGAATAGAAACTTATAAGGCAGGGTGGTTACCAGGATTCTCTGCCCGTCTGAGATCCAGCTCCACAAAGGCAGCTGGAGTCAGAAGGTGTTCTTTGAAAGGAGCCAGGGGTGATTCCCCATGGCAGAGTCACTGCCCTCCCCTGTGTCCTGAGGGGCAGCTGGTCATCTATTTCCCTAGGAAAATCTCCCTGAGGAACCATCTGTGGTCTGAGGGATTTCAGTCCCTCATCGTTCACCCTCTGGAGGCTCCAGATCACCTTTCTAGCTTATCCCTCTTCCTGGGTTCCTGCCTGTGTCTAGCACCCTGCCCTGGGTTCCTGCCTGTGTCTTCCCACGTGTTGTCTCCCAGGTGAACTCACTCATCTATGACCAAGCCTGGCTACTCTTCTGAACTCTTTGCCACATCCCCCGAGTTTTCAGCAACCTCCACTGACTGCAGGTCCTTCTGCCTGGTCCCTCCCATGCCTTTGATGAGTCTCTCAGGCTCTGCAGAAAAGCAGCATTCAAGGTGACTTGGGATTATTTAGATTAAAAAGAGAAGCAGCTGATGATTCTGAGTAATTCCAGGGCTAGTCCTTATTGCAACACAGTGATGCAGGCATCAGAATTTCCTTAAAGTTTGTTTTCTGTTTCTGTTTTTTATCTGGATCTGTTCCATGCTGTCCAAAGACCCTAACAATGATTCAGTTTTCACTTTTCAAGGCACTCATCCAAGTGAAACTCTGCGTCCTGAATGTTTATGCTGAAATACCCTGGCATCACAGCAAAACTGTGTGCGCAGGCCAGTTTTGCCTGCAGTACCCTACCCCAGCTTTTTAAAAAAAAATAATAATTCTGTGACTAAGAGCACTTAATACAATTACATAATTGCATTAGTAGAAAAAGTAAATTTTTAAATTGGAATGCTTCTTCCAAAATTGGTATTTTAAAAGACTTGAAAAAAAGCCTGCTTCTTGAAAAAAAATCAAATTATCAAACTGGTATTTTTTGTATAAATGCTTCCTACTTTTGAAGGCTTTATTTTTCAACTTTTGCAAAAACAGTTGAGTGCATTAACAAGCAATGGAAAAACATCTGAAAACACTATAGCCATTTTATACTCCTTACAAAGAAGGGAGAAAATGAAGAGAAGGTTTTTTTCTTTAAAAAGGTATACTTTTTGCATAAGTAATAGGCTTTTATTTGTCAAATGCCTTTCACTGCTTGTTTACTGCTATTTGTGGGAAAAGCAGCAGCTCTAGTACGTTTCTTGAGAAGAAAAGCTGAAAACAGGCAGCTTAAAATAACCACGGTCAGGTGGTTGTTGGGGATACAGGCACAGAGGAGAAGATTGCACCTGTGTTTGCCATCCCAGTGCAGCTGACTTCTTAAAATCTTTGATCACCCAGTTTGTCATTTCTTTTCTTAGTCAAAAATAGTGCTTGGCTAGCACAGCAAAGCGCTGCCTAAATTCTTTTGGCTTTTCCCTTTCATTTCCTCTTTGCTTCTGCTGGTGCTAAAATCAATACACAACTCCCAGATACGTCTCTGGAGTTGCCTGGGGCAAAGGAGTCAGTCTGGAGGTTTGTTGTCAGAGTGGTGTTAATTCAGCACCTCCAACAAGGCAGATAATGTCAAACCCTCAGGATACAGACACTTTTTGGGTTCTCAAAATAGGTGGAAGCTTTTCTGTATTGATTTTGAATGGATCATGAAAGGCTCATGTAACGAAGGTAAAAGGACTCTAAAACCATCACTATCAACAAGAAAAGTTATTACATATTTTCAGTTTAACCCCAGTCCTCCTTCCTCATCTTTTACCCTTTTCCGTTCCCTTCCTTTCCCTTCCCAGCAAGGGAGTGTTGAATAGAAGTTCTGTCAGCTCATAGGGAAGGACAGCTGCAATCACTGGAGTTTGATTCTTCTGATTCCAGCTTTATGTAACTTTTTATTCTCCCAAACGTCTATTGTCACTCTTCTCTAAATAGAAGACATTACACCTCATACAGATTCTTCTTGTCTTTTTGTCATTTAAATGTAAAGCTCATAAATTTAGAACCTGTTAAAAATTATTTTTAGTTAGGAAAAGAAAGTGCTGGGTAATGTTCTTTTCTCTGACCAACTGCTGGATACAAAGAGCTGATGAACAGCCTCCAGGGCCTCCAGGGCCTCCAGTTCATCAGTAACAGTACAGTATTAAGTCATCTTTTAGATCCATACAGAGGACAAAGCCACTGCTTCTCTGCGGACAGGTGTGCTGCTCCTGTCATGATTTTAACAAAGAGGAGTTTTAATGATTCACTTTCTATTTGAAATAAAGTAGGTGAAACATAGTGAGAAATAGACTTGCTTCTGAAAGACTGCTGTATATTTTTAGAAGTTGGTACTGAGAAGTTCTATTTTTTTTATTTTTCTCTGAAGTAGAGTGAAAAATATCGTGTGGGGATCAGTCATGGTAAATGTGTTCAGTAGCCTTCTCCAGATGTTATCCCAGCCTATGTAAAGATGAGATCAAAAGAGAAGAGTTTTCTTCTTCCAGTAATTAAGAAAAATCAAGATACTAGATGGACAATTACTTTCAAATTGCTCATAGTAATTTAGAACTGGACTGTGCCACAGTGGTAACTGGCCTGAACATCCTCATGAGTTTCAATTCAAAGATATTCAATGTGGCCCTTATGAGTCTGAATGCCCTGAATGCAAATACCATTGGAGCACTGCAGAAATCCCTTCCTAGGAAACAAATTGGGAGATTATTAAAGCCAGTTAAAATCTTTGAGGGAGAATATTATTTCAATAGAAGAAGCTAATTTGTCAGAGAAGGAGGCATTTAACTGATCATGCCGAAAAGTCTTTTAAAAGCTTTTTAGCACTCTGTGTCCCCTTCATTCCATTATGGGCTGATAAATATGGGACAAACTGACCTATCAATTTTGTCATTAAGCATCCTTAGCTTTGAGGTTTTTATTGTTTCATGTTACCTAGTGGAATATAAAATAGTGCAAAACTGATTTAATTTTAATTCCTATCAACATAAACCACACCCACCTGCCCACAGTTTTTAAATCTAAAAATTATTCTTTCTTTCCCATTTAGACTCAAAATCAAAGAAGGAAGAAGAAAATCTGAGCCTTATCAATTTCTACATATTTTTGGGGGAGATGGCAAAGGCAAATATAAAAATATATATGGTACCTGTTAATTAGGAGACCATGAGGGGATGTGCTCTGCCATGTGTGCTTCACACTGACTCTTGGTGGCATTAATTTCTTTTACTTGTCAAATCAGGGAGCAATTAATGACTCTGTGTCTGCTTGTGGAATGAGATTTATGGGGTAGGCACAGGTTTGCTTAAATTATCTGTGGGTCCTGTGCAGGACCACAGATCAAAAGGATCATTTCTCACCTTCCACACAGTCCCTCTAAGCCTATGTTCTTTGAAATACTTGCAGTTGGCTGACTGCTTGTAGGGGAGGAACCTGGAAATGGACTGTAAATTCATTTTGTGTAAATGAGACGGGAGATGGGCAAGCTCTTAGTAATTATAATCAGTAAATTGTAGCTTTTGGGAATTTTAATTTGCTGTTACTTTGGTTGCAGCACTCAGAAATGTCTTTCACAAATGAAAATAAATATATTAGCTGAATAAATCAGTTCCTGAATCTGGTGTGAATCTGCCCCAAATAATAATTTAAATAATGAAGTTTCATAATAGCCTTATGACTCTGAAGTGTGAAAGGGAGATAACATCAAGGACTTCAGATGCAGTTTTGTTATTTGACTTTTTCCTTAAGTTTTCATTAGCTTTTTATCCTAGCTTTGTGTATGAATCCTCATCAACAACAATAAAAGCAGGTTTTGCTCAGCAAGTTTCTTAATAATCTATAAATGAAAATAAATGGATTTTTTTCTTACCATGAAAAGCTTGGCTATTCCCAATCCATATAATTTCTGCAGTATTGAGTGCATAGTTTTGAAGAGCAGAGCCACAGCTCTGGTGGTGTGTATAAGTAAAAATAATGAATATAGTTAATATTCTGTTTTGCTAGAAACATTCACAAGGACAAATACACCATGTCCATGCTGTGCATTTCAGACTACCTTGAATACAAACTATGGTCCTCTAAACTGTTCATAATTGCCTGGAGGGTTGTAATATCAGCAGTGTGATCCCTGTCCAAAGCCAGACCAAAATGGATTGTAGAGATTGAGCTGTGAATGCTGCTTGGTGTGTACTAACATGCTTTGGCTTCCTTTCATGTTTTCAAAGGAATGTCCAGGTTGGAAAAGTCTGGGTCAGGAGGTAGAGGAGCTTGTGACAAAATTGGGATTAAAGTTTGGAGTGATATAGGAGCCAGGCAGGAGGAGTTGGGATTGCCAAAATTGAGAACTTGTACCAAGGACCACTCTTCTAAGTAGAATGTCAAATTAATCTGGAGCTCCTCACTGTGCCCTTGCTCTTTGCAGGAACTCCTCTCAATGTGGCCCTTTTTCTGTAGCTGTGAAGCTCCCTGAGAGCTGCAGAGCCCTGAAAAGCATCTCAGCCATTCATGACTGTTCTGAAATGCACTGTCTCAATTCCCAGTCCTGGAATTACAGGAAGGTTGCCTGAAACTTTAGGGTTGGGCTCCATCTCCTTAGGCATCTGTATACTGTTTTTCCCTCCATGTCTTTTATTGATGTGAATGGTGGGGGGGCTTTGCAAAAGCACTCAGCTGTGACCCAGCTTGTCTCCTAAACCATATCCTCCTGAGCTGCCTTGTGCTGATGGTGCTGTGCCTGTGCCACCTCGCTGCTTGTTGCCTTCCTCTGGGTGCCTCTGGCTTGTCACACCAAGCAAGGCCTATGTGCCTTCACATCCTGGCTTGTTGCAGCAACAGTGTGGCCAGCAGGACCAGGGCAGTGATAGTGCCCCTGTGCTGGGCACTGGCCACACCTCAAACCCTGTGTCCAGTTCTGGGACCCTCATGACACAATGGATGTGGAGGGGCTGGAGTGTGTACAGAGAAAGGAGCAGAGCTGGGGAAGGGTCTGGAGCACAAGTTAGGTGAGGAGCAGCAGAGGGAACTGGGGGTGTTTAGCCTGGAGAAAAGGAGGGTCAAGGGAAGACCTCATCACTCTCTACAACTCCCTGACAGGTGGATGCAGCCTAGTGGGGGTCAGGCTCTGCTCCTGGGTAAAAAGTGATGGGAGGAAAGCAAATAGCTTCCAGGAGAGGTTTAGATTGGTATTAGAAACAATTTCTTCATGGAAGGGATTGCCAAGCACTGGCACAGGCTGACAAGGGCAGTGGTGGAGTCTCCATCCCTGGCAGGATTTGGAATACGTGTGAACATGGCACTTGGGGACATGGTTTAATGGTGGCCTTGGCAGTGTTGGGTCAAGAGTTGGACTTGCTGATCTTAGAGGTCTTCTCCAACCTAAACAATTCTGTGATTACATAAAGTTGTGCAGTCTTGGCCAGTATCAGCAAAAGAAAGCTCCACAAAAAAACCACCCCCAATTTTAGCCCTATTATTCCAGTGAAATCTGCCTGCAAGGATTAGCTCATTAGTTATTTTTTATGGATGTGTGCGAAGGTAGGGAGCTGGTAAGGCAAGATGTTCTGCATAAATTCTTCAGGAAGATCCAGGAATGGAGAAATATGGAGTAATTTCTTACAGTGTCATGGCAACCAGCTCTACCCAGAGGAGGCATCCTATCAATTAGGTTAAATAATTACAAACAACATTGAGTAAAATGAAGAAAAACAGCTTAGAGTCATGTCAGGTGGGAGGCAGCTAAGCTACTCAACAAAATAAAAAATAAACTATATAACTTCTGGAGGAATTCAGCAGAGGCTGAAGGGAGATGTGGAGAGGAGGAAGAAATGAAGTGATTTAATGAGACAGTGAAAAAAAAACTTGCGGTGGAAACTTAGGTAAAATGAAAAGTGAAATCCTTAGATTTTTTAAAATTTATTCTTTTTCTAAATTACATATTTTGAGGAAAAGAATTGATATACACAAGGTGGGTTTTTTTACATCTGAAATAGTATGTCCCTGTTTTCAAGAGAAGTGAAAATTCTTCTCTTGCTCATTCTCTTACTCTGCTTTTCAGATTTTTTTTTCACACTACAAAGAAACAAGAAAAATCCTTCCCTTAGAAAAGCAGAACATATTAAAATAAGATATTTGGCTTCTACTTTTTATTTAGAAATTCTTCTACACTTACAAATTCAGATGAAGATTCAGGTTAAGGTGTTGGGTTTGTTTTGTTTTGTTAGTTTTTTTTTTTGTTGTTGTTAAGATTTATCCTATTTCATAGAATAAAAGCAGCAAAATAATGAAGAGGAATAGTCATTTTTAAAACCATGAGTGCACATCTCAATTTTATAAAATATTTCATTCTGAATTTCCTAATAAAAAATAGAACAGGGACAATTGACATAAATGATTAAGTATGGAACTTAATCATAAATGTTTAAGTATGGAACAAAATTTAATAATTTACCTTTCTTTGTAAAATGTATGTATTAATGAGAAGTGTGAAGTGACTGTGAAATGATGATGATGACTATTATTATTCCTAATTCTAACTATGAATAGGCATGAAGAAAATTAAAATTGTGTCCCAAAGGCCTTTTCCCCTGCCTTTGGGAAATTTCTCATACAGCTTCTCAAAGGAAAATACACTCATATGTGTTTATTGCCAACCCTAAAATTCAGTAACATCAGCAGCTACTTTTTATTGACCTCAGTGAATTACGGACCACAACCTCTGGGAAAAATGACTTCAGATTTATATCATTAAGAACTAAAGCAGGTTAGCTTGCAAATTTGGTTCAAAGTGTTTTTATTTAGGTTAGGTAAATGTGTTTTAATGTTATGCTTACTAATATGTACTTGCAGGAATAAGCACTTGCATAAAATGAGAAATATGTGAAAGATTGTTTCTCCCAGACCATCAGTAGAGGAGATGAAGAGGCTCTGCTCCATAGTTAATAAATCTGAATGCCTGGAAAGATTAAAGGAAATATTTGCAATTTGATCAAACAACTGTGGGGAATAAGATGAACTCCTTTGGGATTTGGTTTGTGAAACTGAATAAAAAATGTAAAGAAAAGAGCTTTGCAAAGTCAACTGCAATTAATAGTTCAGTATAAAATTAATACCATACTGCAGAGGCTTGGGGAGACGCAGGCTGGAAGGCCTGAAGAGATGTGCTAATATGTTGTTGAATATCGTTTTCCTGGGGTTTGAAGACTCCATCCTGCAGGGCTTGCAGCAATTTCTTACTCACAGAAGTTGTTGGTGGTGGGACAACTCGATGTCAGTGATACTTGCAGGTGTTTAGTGGCATGCAAAAAATGTGAATATACTGTCAGACTCCCCATTCTATGAGCAGTGACTATTCTGTGTGCAATTTCAGATGTCATTGTCCCTAAAAAAGGACATTACTGTCACATGTGACCAGCTATGAGTACCTTATGACAGCTGAGAAACAACAGAGGATAGCAAAATAAGTGGGGGGAGAGACCCTGCAGTCATTCCCTCAGCTCTTAGCATGTGAACAAATATCTCAAATGCATCAAGGCCACTTAAATTAACCTGTTGAATTCATGGCTGATCTCACTGTTGTGTGAATAAAAACAAGATGTTTGGTGTTAATGGCACTCGGGGCTACAAGACTGGAGGGTTGAACATCTAGAAATTCATCCTTTCTCCTGCTGTGCTAAAGAGTTAATGTTTGAGAGATATCCCACCCCATACTGTTAAAACTGTTGGGTCAAATCATGATATTTTTATTCTGCCCAATCTCTCATTTATTTTCACTAGACTTTCAGAGTTGGCTTAGTCACTCTTGGGTAACATCCAAGAACAGCTTTGTCCTGCTCTGGGAAACAGTCAGTCTTGCTTGTAGTAGGAAGAGGATAAAATCTTCCCAATTATTGGGACCTAAGCTGTGATACTGACATAAACCTAAAAAAAATTTAAAACAATTAGATTTTGCACTGACTTTTTTTTTAACCTCATAGTTTTATCTAAGTGCAACTTAAGAGACAGCTTAGGAAAAGCATAGGGGAAAACTCCGTTGTGCTGCAAGTCTGCTGAATCCTGAAATTAGGGTTTCTGGTTTGAGCCAGCAATCCCACCACAGAAGTGGTTGTGAAAAGCACTGATGAAATTCAGTGTCAGTGCATACAAATGAATAGCTAGCTGTACCTACACAGTAATGTTTTCTAAATTAGCAGTTACCACTGAGGAATGACACCTGACTCTTACTGCTGAGAGTTCCTTGTAAATATCGGTGCAATATTCAGTACCAGTCAACAAAAGGCAAATAGGATTCCTGGGCAGGCAATTGAAATTAATGTTGTTGCACCACACTGCACTGCTCTGCAGCAAGATGCTGTAAGATTAAAAAGGGTGTTTAAAAGGTGACAGGAATGAGGCATGGGATGATGAGTGGAAAAACACAGTGGGCGATGGCTTAAAAAACAAGAGTGTTGCGAAGGAGATGGAGAGGAGCAATTACTCACTTTCTAGAAAGGGTGGCTGAGGGTGGTCAGTGTAAAGGCTGGGGCAGCCAGGCTTGCAGAATATCACAAAAAAACCCCAATGTTTTGGTGAGAGAAAAAACCCAGAAGTGGATTTGTGAGGCAGTATTAGGTATTCTGGGCGGGGGGGGGGGGTTGGCAGCTAATACATGGTGTGAGTGCAGTCCCTGGGCTCTCTGTGTTTGTGGAAATCTGAAAGGAGTGGCCCAGGGCAGGAATGCACTCTGCACCCTCTTTCTTGAGCTCCTGTCTTAAGTATCTGGAGGGGGCTGCAGTCAGGGGATGGATTTTGGCTGGGTGAGCAGTTAGTGTGGTGCTTCGTGTCACAGTTATCACTGCACACATCTCTGTGCTCCCATCCCAGGCATCTTCCAGGCAGTGCCTGGAGCACTTTACTCCAGCAAGAACTCCATGGTCCCACAGAGCAACTTCATTGAGTAAGTGCATTTTAGTGAAATGGGACATTTAAAAATGCCATGAAACAGTCACTTAAAAAGTCAAAGGAAAGTGATAAAATACACTCAATTATTCTCCTCAGACACTCTCCAGACATCAGTGTAATTTCATTGACTTCAGTGAAATTAGTGTTAATGTAGGAATGGAAATGCAGCAAATCTAATTCCAGCATCTCCTTCCTGGAATAGTGAGCAAGAAAACAGAGAGGTAATCAGATAGAAACAAGTGCTGATCAGAAGGAGTTGGACAGGGAGGAGAAGAGCTCCAGGAGCTGCTGCCAGGAAATAAAGATACTTTTCCAGTCTCACATAGTCACAGAGAGTTCAGCAATACATGCTGAACATGCACTGAGGCCAAAATGAAAAACCAGTCTTTTTTTTTTTTTTGGTCATAATTTGATGGTGTATGCAATCTTTTGCTGTTCTTTTGAACATTCTCAAGCCCCTTCTGCCAGGACAACATCGATGACTAGTAATACTTCCATGAATGTTTTCTATTTTTGGTATTGTGGAGAAGAGGATGGTGCAGAGCTGTAGGACTGGTGAAGAGAAGTGGAGGCAATGTGAATGGTACAGTATTTGGACAGCTTGTTTTACCTGAAAACAGATCATTTTATAGCCTCTGGAGTGCTGATGTCCAGTTCTACATATAAATTTATAAATAAATGAACAAATATTTTAAATATATATATTACTATCTGGCTTTGTGATCCTCTGATGAACAATGCAAAAACATTTTTGGGGTGTTGTCTGGCATTTTGCCCTTCACAAGGGTGGTTTGTGTCACTTTGCAAAGGTGAACACAGAGAGTCTTCGTAGGACCGACCATAGGTGTTCTCTGAAGTGATGTAAAAACTACCCAAACATGCTGGAATTCAAGTCAGCATTGTTTAGGGAATTAAACCCTTTCCCACGCACATTCAACTTCCCTTCTCCCCTGGTAAGAAGGGGTTTAGTGGCAGCTCTGAGTGGCTGCCAAGCCACAGACCTGTGATGGACATGGCCCCACCAATGTGTCAGGCAGGGGGGTGGATGTGCTTTGAATACACAAAGGGTTAATTGATAATGCTGAGTGCCAAACTGAGAGGCCAGCTCCTTTCCTCCTCCCAGAAGGATGCAGCAGGGAGCAGGACACGTGATTTCAAAGAGTATAAAAGTGGGAAATGTGCTTGCTTTCACAGCTAGGTTTCACTTGGCTATTACTGTTTTACAAGACAACCACAGAGGAAGCTCTGAAGAAGTTGTCAGGCTTGGTGACAGCTCAGCATCTGCCACAGCTAAATCAATACTGCCGTGAAGGACAGGTTCCCAAAGTGAATAATCAAAGTAGAGTGAAGCTACTAATTCACCTTGAAAGTCTAAAAATGTTGGTGTGAAACTTTTTTGGACAAAACCAGCATTATTCCAGCAAAAGGGGCTGAGGTCCAGCCCTGAGCTCTGCCCAAGTGTGGGAGTTGGGAGCAGGCATCACACCAGTCATGTGCACAAATGTACTGATAAAATGGAAATCTGGTGCTAATAAATTGGGCAAAAAGGGAATTGGATTGGCCCTTATTGCCAGCAGTGTGCTAGGAACTCATAGCTTGGTTTTGTGGAAAATATTCCATTGCTGTATAAACTGAGGGTATGTGTGAAGATAAGGAATGTTCCACATTTTTTTAGGCTGTTAAGACTTTTTTTTTCATCAAAATGTGATTTTCTTCCATTGTTCAGGTTTCTAATATTTAAAAAATCAAATGACTAGAGGAGAAATATTTTGCTTTAGTTTTATAAAACCTGGAGGTGAATTGTTTCAACTTTTTGTGGAACTTTTTTTTCCATTGGTTATAGTGTAAATATGTCAGGGAAGAGAAATTTAATCAGAGCTAATCTGTCAGCATCAGATGGAAAATTTTGGATACAAAAGTTTGCTAAGCTCTGTCTAGAAGTGCTGAATTTGCTGGAGAGAGAATTAGAGGGAAAGTGCTTCTGTAGATGACTTGGATGAGTAAGAAATATTGTTGAGTTCAGTGAAGCAGTTTTGTGGTCATTTTATGAAGCAGAATTACGCTGAAAATAATAGGATGGAAACATCATCTTCAAATTTGAGGCTTTTAATATTAAGGGTTAAGTACTTTACTTTGTTCCTAAAAATACCCTATAGTTACTCACAAAAATCCATCTTCACACAGAGTTTAGGCTGAGTTCTATTTAATAGAAGGAATATTGCTTTGCCTGTTCTCTGTTTCATTAATATTTTCAGACAGAGATTGTATAAATCCTCTCTGTTATGGTAACAGGCATGTTTACCACATCGCTCAGGGCTGTACATGGCCTGTATTTTTATAGCTGGAATAATTCCTTTAATTGTCCCAAACCCATTCTTGTCATTTGTGCTGAGATAAAACCGAACATTTCATTAAATGAATAAGCAAAATTGGATTTGAAATAACTAGAAAGAACGAGCATATTAGAAGACTGAAAGGAAAATTTGCAGCTGCAGAAATTCTGAGCCCATTGATGTTGTATGTTCACCTTTACACTGTGTATCTGTGTGTATGGGCATATATATATATATGTGTATGTATATTTATGAGTATCACACCAGCACATAGATTTATAAAGCACAAACTTCTGCAACTGGCATACACATAAAAAAAAACAACCTAGGAGCAGAGAAGTAGAAGCATGTTTTCATACAGTGCTGTATTTTGAAGGTGTGTTTACAAATTTACCATTATATTTTAAGAAGACAGGCAATTTAGATGGTGTTCTCAGTGTGCAAGTGATGTTCTGGCATCCTGCCTCCAGCAACATTGCTATCCTGAGTTCATCTTAATGTGACAAGAACTTGGTGTCCCACTAAAAAAAAAAAAAAAAAAAAAAATCCTTTAAAAGTATTAAAGGGGAAAAAAAATAGCCTCGTGGCTCAAATCCAGCAAGGGGCTGTAAAGTCGTTTCAGACAGGGATACTGACAGCTGCCAACTTTGCTCAGGGAACTTTTTTTTTTGAGATGGTTCCTTTGGTTCCTGTCCTGCAGTTCAGTAGGGCTGGAGACCCTTTGTGTTCTGTGCTTGTTATTTGTGACAGTTTTGACACAATCAGGCAGAGTGAGGAAGGCACAGGATGGTTTTGATCCCTGGGTCTTAGTTCTGGACAGTAACGAGAGTAGGGACAGCACTCTGGGAATATTCTTTTGATGGAGAAAGGACAGAGAAAGATTTATGTGATAGGTGGATGATTGTCTGACAGACACAATTCAGCTTTTTCCGAAATACTGGAGAGATTTGCATGGAAATGAGGCAGTGTTGGAGATAATATTCAAAATGGAGAAAATGATAAATAAGGATGGAGCAAAGCATACTAGAGGCATAGAAGTTGCTAGAATTCATGGTGAACATAATTCTTATGAACTTTGGTTGACTTCTACTTCTCTACTTTCCTTCTGCACCCACTGTAATTCCTTTAGGGAAGTGATTATGTTTTAATTAACGCTTACCTTTGCACAGGACTTTGTGCAGTGTGTGAAATGCAGACATTCCATTTGGCAAGGAGGTGATGGGTTTCTGAAGAAACAGGAATGATGAAGCACTATTATAGGAAATGGTTTCACTTATTTCACTAGATAATTCTTATCTATGTTTGTGTCATGCTGTTCTGATAAATGGAAAGTTAAATACTCCTGCCCCAACTGTCACCATCAAAAGCTGTGACCCATTAAACCCAACTTCCACTGCATATGAAATGTGCAAAAGAAACCCTAATCAGTCCCTTACTTCAGAGCTCTTAGAGAAAAAAGATTTTAGAATTAAGGCCTTTTCACTGCAAAATAAGGATTTTTCCAGCAAAGTGATGCTTTTAGCATTCAGTTAACACAGGGTACTGCTGTTTGCCCTGCTGCCTCTTGTGGTGTAATTGCCACCATTTTTCAGGCTGTGCCTTCCTGTTTGCTGCTTAACACCCTTGACTAATGTGATGAGGAAGAAGCAGACCCTGGAAGTCCCAAGACCTGTAAAGCTTTCTGATGGAAAGAAATGCAGGAAATTCAATCCAAATACCAACAGGAACCCCCTGAGTCTCTGCAGGGCTCTCTTTCTGATGGCTGGCACTGTTTCTCAGGTGGAGGAACAAAGAAATCTAATATCCTGAGGTGACTGGGGGAGGGGATGTTGAGCAGGGAATGTGTATGCAAACAGATTTGAAGCTGCTTAGCATCAGACCTGGGAGCCCTTGGCCCTTCATCCTCAGGGGGTTGAAATGAGGAATTTTGTTGTCTGTGCTGCAGAATAACCTTAGCCAACTCCAGCTCTTGTCCATCACTGCCACAGGACTGGAAGCCAAACCCACTGATAGCTGTGGACAATGGTAGCTTTAATTTAAGGCTGTGTTTTGCAATACCATTTCAGCCAGTCTTGGCTTGCAGCTCTGTGCAAAAGTGCAGGTAGCCAGGTCTTCACATCTGCATGGTGGTGAGGCATTGGAGCTTAAAATATTTTCCATTAGCTGAGTGTGCTCATGAAAAGAATAAAAAGCCCTCAGGTCCACCATTTAAAAATTAGTGACTGACTGTACAAGTGCAGTTGAAAGCCTTCATTTTAACAAGAATTTGTGCCTAAGGAACGCCAAATGCCCAACTGCCCCCAAAGCAGCTGTCCCTCTCTTCTGTGCAGTGTTCCCTGCAAGGGGAAGAACAGTGAGCGTGAGTTCCTACAGTTTAACACTGATAATCATCTAATTTACATAATTTAGTTCTTGTCAAGCAAGTATCAATGATAACAGGGGGGTTACAGGCCTATTTTATTATCACTCTCCTCTTAATTTAGGATTTGCATTCCTGTAGTATCAGGAAGTTGCTGGGCCAGGAAGGCAGGGGTGGATGTCAGCTGGCCCCAGGGAGGAGCTGTGCACCTTCTGTGGCTGCAGAAGGGGGATGAAGGAATGCCACCAGCACCCTGCAGGGGCGAAGCAGGACACACATCTGGGAGTGCAAGGCCAGGCTGGAGGTGGAATCAGACTGGAACCTGGAATCCTGCTGGATTTTTGATCAGACACAACTGTGTGCAACTCCTTCCTGATTTCAGCAGTCAGATGGTTTTGGTGAGGAGTTCAGAGCTGAATTTCATTGCTGAATCCAGACCTTTGCCCATTAATTTCTCCTCTGCAAAGTGGGTGTGACAATGCACTGTTGGGGCTTATAGGAGGATAAATACATTGGATGATGTGTCATGGGATAATAGAGTGATCTGGCTGCAGGGGTAATTGAAGGAAAATTTTTTGGAATGCTTTGGATGATTTTGGAAGAAAAATGTAAAAGCTAATGTGCTCTGGTGTTGGCATCTCCCTGGAAATGGGGAAAAACAGTGATTGACCACTGATGTAGAATGTTGCTGGGAGGGGGGAGACTATTTTAACAGTAAAATATTTAGTGGGGCCAAGGATTCAGAATCAAGGTTGGCCTTTTGAACAGCTGTAAAACCACAGGGCTGTGTTGGTGCTTTCACTAGCACAGCTGGCAGGCAGGAGTGTCCCTGAGGGGGAGAGGTGGGAGGCTGGGGCTGGCATCACAGAGGTGCTATAAAACAGTTATGGGGGAAGGGGACTTAGGAGGATTATTTTCTCCCAAGTAGTAACTTGGTTGAAATGTGTTGGTGGATTTGAGGAAAGCTGTTTCTGTTAAGAAAGTAGCAGCTTTTTGCTGCTGCAGCATCCCAGCAAGGCTGTTTGATGTAGGAGATGGCCACTGCCTGGTGTTGCACCAAACTGCCTGCAAACATTTTGCAGTCTGAGCAGATGTATTAAGGTGAGGTGGAAAGAAATAATAGAAAACTGCTCAGTTTCTAAAATCATAAATCAGTTTTTTGGGTAATGGATTTCTTTCTATTTATATTTAGTAAATTGTCATGGTTTGACCTTGTCTGGGTGCCAGACACCCACCTTGGTGTCTGCAGAGATGTTCCTGTCACATATTCTCACCCTTCTCTTCTCTGGTTGCAGTAACATCTTTACACAATACCTTTTTATCCATATTATTCTTAAATATGATACCACAGAGGTGTTGCTATCATTTCTAATTGGCCTAGCCTTGGCGAGTGGCACATCTGTCCTGGAACTGAGTGGCATGGGCTCTGCTGGATGTGGAGGAAGCTTCCAGCAGCTTCTCACAGAAACTACCCCTGTTCACAGAAGCCAAACTCTCAGTACCAAAATTAGGCTGTACAAACCCAATTAAAAAATGTATATTGAGTTTTTTATTGAATCTCTTCTGAATGATAGAACTATAATAATACTTATCTAAAATCATGCAGAAGTTACTAATTAAAAAAATTAGTTGAAGAAGTTGCAGCTAGCCTCAACATGCAGAAATGAAAATCTGTATTTTTCCAGCGTCACAGTCTCATAGAATTGTTTAAGTTGGAAAAGACCTCTATGGTCACTGAGCCCAACCTTTAACCCAGCACTGCCTACCCCACCACTAAACCACTAAACAGTGCCAATCTGTGTGAATTTTAAATCCCTTCAGGGATGGTGACTACACTACCTTTAAATCCCTTCAGTGGTGACTCCACCACTGCCTTGGGCAGCCTGTTCCACTGCAGGACACTCCTTCAGGGAAGAAATTTTTCCTAATTTCCAAACTTACCCTCCCTTGGCACAACTTGAGGCCATTTCCACTTGACCTGTCGCTTGAGGTTTGGGAGAAGAGGCTGGTACCCCCTCTCATATCTTCTATACAATTGCAGTTTAGAGGAATTTTGTATGTGATTGGATTAATAATACTCTAGTGTAGAGCAAAATCAGATCTCTCAATTAACCCTTCAGTTCCTTAAGGCAGATGTTTCTATATGGATGTATTTAACATACAGGCAGGAGAAGAAGAGATCTGAGATGCTTTGGGATTATTTAGGTAACTCTGAGTCTTTTTTTTTTTTTTTTTTTTTCCGAGAAAGTTCCTTATTTTTAAATAGGCTAAAACATTTATATAACACCATCAGTAAATCATTCAAAAATGTTTTATAAAAGTACAAATATAGCAACAGATTTTATATGTAAAGAAATATATGGTATTTGGGTTCTTGCATGTAATTTTGGGAAGATTTCCCACACTGAAGAGTAAAAATAGAAACAACGATTATAGTTGGACCACTTATCTCACCTTTAGGACTGAGAAAAAATATTTCTGCATCATAACATCAAATTTATCTCTATAAAATTTAGTGAAGACTGTTCCAGATATACACACATAGACCAATTGAGTTAATGAGCATTGCACGACAGTAGTAACATAACAGGAAATGTTTGGAGAAATTCAAGTCATTAAAGAATAAGGTGAATAAATGAAGTTTGACCTAAACAGTCCTTTCATGAAACTGGGTAATTTCCCCTTCAACCTCATCTCTCTCTCATTGAGAGACTAAATTAAAACTACAAAACTGTATGAATAACTTTAGAGATTTCTTTAGATGTTGTTTAAATACTTTCACTGTAAAGAGAGATGCAGTGTTTTGGTTTTTTTCAGAACTTTTGACTGCCAATTCCACCTGCCAAAAATAATTAAAATACAGCAAAAGTGAAATGCCCTTGGTAGCACTCATCTGCCTTTGTTTTTATATAGGTGAATGGTAAGACTCACACTTGTCACTTCAATATTTGCTCATTAAATAGAGAGTCTCTGAGAAATCTTCACTTGCTAATTATGGACAATATGGGTTACTGATGGAGACCCTTAACCCTTCAAAGGTGAGAGCAGCATTAGATGCTTGTCAGCATCCCCAGACCTTTGTTATGTACCAAGGCCTGTAAAACAATAAAAATCAGTTTTTAATAAATGATTTCCTTTTATAGTTATCATGTAGAGAACAGGGATGGGGAGAAGATTTACAGAGAGAGGTGAAATCTCTGCCCCCAAAACTGCAGACCACCCTCAGCAGCTACTGGTGTGGGCATGGGGGAGCACCACGAGTGAGGAGAGCCTCTAAGGCACAGCTCCAAAGCTGTGAAGATCTAAATGCGTTCCCTTTAACTCTTTCCCAAAGATCCCCCATGCAGTAACCTGTGAGAGAAGTGGAGTATTTGGATGTACTCAACCATTTTTACCATTTCCAAGTCAAAAGGAAGGCTTTGTTTTCCAACAGAGAAATAATGCTGAGTTTGTCTGTGCAGACTCCACAGCCAGGTGGATTCTGGTGTAGTGAGGTATTGCTGGGTGGTGTTTACAGGGATTTTGTGTGCTTGATAAAATGATTTATTCTACCCTTAATTTCTTGAAGAAACATTTCTTTTAAGTACAACTTTTCTGGTACTCTACATTATGAGACACAGAACTAGAATTTCTTCTCTGGCCTTTTATTTTTCTACAATTCCTCTCTGCCAAGAGGAGGTAATAGGTGCCAGTTGCTTCAGACAAGCTGTTTTCACCATGGCATTCTTAGCTGTTTCCAACCTGGCAGGTGACAGAGTTACACCTCTTTGTGCCAGTCTTACAGGGCACATTTTCAATCAGCCTGTATCCTCTGGGTAGGTCTGCATGGCCAACTGGGATGTAGGCACTGGATTTGCAGATGCACTCTAGCTGTAGTTACAGTTAGTAGAAATTCTACTCCTGCAGAAACAGCATTTTGGGGGCAATTAGGGTTTCCCTATACATTTATAATGATTTGCAGTAGCATCTAACGTCAGGAATATTGTACTCTCACATGCCTGATGAGATGAGTGCATGATAAATCTGCAACTGTTCAAAAGGATGAGGGATGTTGCACTTAAGAGAAGTGATATTTCATCAGGTATATCCTGCTGCAAAAGTCCAAAGGAGCAGAGAAAGCTAAAGAAATAAAAAAAATCACGTGGCATTCATCCATTTAAACTTTTTTTATAATCTATATACTTGTACTCTTAAGTGTTGATACATGTCTGAATGGATAGAGAGGTATAGAAAATCTTTCTGTAGCTTGCAGATACAATGCAGCAATCAGAAAAACATGGAAAAACCTGCCCTTGCAACATCACGCAGACTGTTATTCTGCTGTGTTTTTCTAAACAGAAATCTTGTGTTCATTTCTGGTACACATTTTGTGACCTTGTTTGGTATGAATCCTGTATTTGTGATGAACTTCGACATCTGATTTCTACCTGGACACATAAAAAGCTCTGTGTAAAATGGAAGTACAATTCTTCTATTAGATAGGTTTTGGAAGAGCACCATTTTTCTTTAAAAATGCCACCTCTCAGGTAGGGGTGATGTACAATAGTAAATTGGTGTGAAACGAAGTGAGATTTCTGGAATGAGGTAGAAATGGGTTGTGTAGAGGGAAGACATTATGAACTGAGCAATGGAAGGCATTTTTTCCTTTCACAGTGGCTTATTTCTTACCGTTTTTAGGTTGCAGTTCTTTTTAAAAAAGCAGTATGGAAATGCGTAGCTGAATTCTGCTATAAAGTACCTCTGAGAAAAGATTATTAAAAATGACAGGCACATTTCTGTGTATTTGATAATGTCAAAAACAGAAGTAGTGCAGCACATTGGTGTTACGAGATACCAGATATTTCTCTTTTCTGAAAAGTCTGTAATGTCCAATGTAAGAATGTAAAACATGTAATTCTCTGACATTATCCTTCAATTATGATTAGCATTTACTAGAGCATGCATATTTATTTTCTTTTTCTTTATTTTTTTTTTTTTTTCCCTAGCTCTTCTTTATGCAACTATTTTTGGGAACGTCACCACCATTTTCCAGCAAATGTACGCCAACACCAACCGGTACCATGAGATGCTGAACAATGTGAGGGATTTCCTAAAATTATATCAAGTCCCAAAAGGCCTTAGTGAAAGAGTCATGGATTACATTGTCTCAACCTGGTCCATGTCTAAAGGAATTGACACAGAAAAGGTATGAGCACCCAAAGTAACAGTTTAGATAGCAAGAATTTGTGTCCATTGTGTGCTTTCTTAGAAAGTGGACTGGATAGCAGCTTATAATTTACTAATAAATTCTTAACTGCATGCTATGCCTTTATTATGTTTGTGTTTGGAAAGAAATCTGGTTGTTTTAAAAATGGACTGTTTTGCTGCTTTGAATGTATGCCTTTATTTTTCATTGTGGTAAATGTTTTTTGCTTTCCAGTCTTAGTTTGTCTAAATACTAAATAACTTTAATGTATTTAACCATTGAAATCAATGGGAAATTGGTCTTCAAATTAGTCCAAGAACATAATTTGGTGCCTAAACTACATCTGTATTATCCTGAGAAGTATTGGCATCTGTGCATTACAATTAAATGAGTTTGATTGGCTTGGACCTTTTGCTGACGTCCAGGATGTTGGTGTATCCATTAACATAATTAACATAAGATTTAATGGCAGTAGAGATTGATTTCCCTGAGCTCAAATCTCTGGACTGACACTTCAGGCCTTTGGTAGGGAGGTACAGAGAATGTGATACTGTTGGCATCCATGCCAGGGTGGAAGTCCTACAGGACTTCAGCCCTCAGAAGGGACTGCTCATTTAGGTTCCTTCAAAAGCTGATTTAAGAAGGTCATCTTTGGAGAGTGATTCATCATGTGCCAGGACTGACCTCATGACTTGTCCTCAAGAACTCTCTTTCTGCATTGCATGTGCAGTGAGTTTGTCCAGCCTTGGATTTTCAGAGAGCTGAAGTCAGAGGAGGGAAGGGTTCCACCTGCAATGCCTTTAGCATAAGGGAAGATAAACCAGTTTTAGGTACAGATTTTTGTTCAGTGAGGATCAGTGATGCTCCTATAGCTCCTGTGGACCTGGTACATGTCAGCTTAAATTAAGCATTCCAGCTCCAGTGTTCATGATTTCCCTCCTAAAAACTTAAAGGCCAAGAGTCCATAGGAGTTAAGGAAAAGTCATGACAGATGTCTCTTGAAATGTGCTCGCAGAGCTTCAAAGTTCTTTCTTTGGTTGAATCCCTGGTGCAATATGGGAGGGTGATGCAGATTGTTCAGGTGTGCCAGGATGAATTCTCTGCACTGAAAAATTTAGTCTTACATCATGCTGATGTGCAGCACCAGTTCTCTTATTTATCATCTGCTGTGAAATTCAGTTTGCCACCACAAATGCAACTACTTTAAGTAGCAAAAATATTTATTTCTCTGATTCTTGTGCTTCAGTATGCCACATTCTTTAATATGTTAACTTCCTATACACTAATACCCTAACTTCCTAATCCTAATTCACGTGTGTTAAAAGCGAGCTTTTCTGTACTAAACTAATATAAATGCATTCAGTCCTATTGTGTAAACTTCAAACTACATGAAAATTCAACTGCCATTTGCATTTATTTCCTTGCAGTTAAGCTGGAGTCCTATGTTACTCCACTACAGTTTCATTAGATTTTAATGATGCTTTGCAGTTAATTAGGAGAACTATGCTTTAATTACTGAAATTTCCTACCATAGTTTCCGCATGTCCGGTTTTATAGATGATAAAAACACAGTTAGAGCCATAATCTCCGACATGGCAAGCATTGTTCTCTGGTCTGTAAGATGGAGTGGCTGGTTAGCTACATAATAAATGTACCTGTAAAATCTGTGACTTAGGTTTTTAACAATTTTCCCTTGGTGAAGACTTGCCTAAACCTAAGCTTTGATTCAAACCCAGTTTAAAACAGTGGAAGGATTTCAGGAACCTCTGCATCTGGACATCAATAGTTGCAGCTAGTCCAGCTTTCCAAAAAAGCCCATGTTACAGAAGAACAGGGACAAGAGAAATGTAAGAAAAGAACTTGAGCACCATGTTGGATTTTTTTTTTTCTCCCTTAAAGCCTGCAAGTCTGCAAAAGCAACAGCTCCAGTGGCCTGCAGTGCCTGCACAGAGCATCCCAGGGTCTGTACAAGGGCAAGGATCAGGCTGTTTGCTTTTTGTTGCAAAAAACCTTGCCTTTAGCAAAAGCTTGGAAAGCTGTGTTGCAGCCAGTCTTACCTTTATCTCCACCTCAGGAAGGTGTTACGATGTGTTTCACCCAAAAAAATGAGAAGCTGTTGTTAATTCCAGCTGAAAATTCATAAAAACAGAGGTACAGTCTTAGAGACTGGTCATCTGGGGTGGGTGGTTTCTCTTGCCTCAGGTCCTTCATTAACCCTTCAAGCCTTGCTGTAAGGCCCTCTGCACTTAAATTGCATCCTCACCAAACTTAGAGCAGCCAGAGGATGGGAGAAGAGGGATCCCCAGGGCACCCAGTGTCACATCAGATTTGTTTTTGTGGGTACAGAGGGGCTAAAGGGATGCACTGCACCTGCAGCTGAGCTGCTGAGTCCAGACAGTGCTCCAGCTTGGAATATTGTTCCAGGCCTTGGATAGCTTCTCTGCACTGCTTTCTCTGACAGCCTGGACCTGACCTTAAAGGTTTTTGCCAGTTTCATTTTCAAAGCTCCAGTAATGACATTCTGAACAGTCTGTTGTGAGCATATATTTGCATCACATGATTTCCCATTTTCTGTAATTTTTATGACCTTTTCATGAAGCTTCTTATTACCCTGCAAAACACACATGTGCTAATGACACAGGATAATTACTGAGGAATTTCAGCTCTTCGTTTTCCATCAGATAGATCAGACAGTTTCCATCATCCAAGGATGTTTTTCAAACTAATACACTCTATTACATCCTAAATTGTTCCAAATATATCTCGATTGACACACTGGAATGTGTTTTGTGTAATTTGCCCCAATTTGTAATACATTTCATTCAGTCACTCAGCATGTTGAAATGGCTTTGCTTTGAAACCCAAATTTAAAGAACAAGAAGGAAGAATGAGTTTTTTAATTGAGTATTACAGAGGTTTCTACGGTGTTGAACAATCCTAGTACTGATGGAGCAAGAGTTAACACATGTTTCTTTGATAACTAGAGATTTTAAATGAATATGCTTGCTTGAAATCAATATATAAGTTAAGAACTTGATTGAAATTATTACCACTTCAAATGTGTTGATTTATTGCCTCAGATATTTATCCCTGAATGACACATTCGGCGTGTAGTCCTGAAGATCTTGGCCAAAACTGATGAGTCCTTACATGAGAACTGAAGGCAAAGTTGGAGTGGAGGAGGTTAAGTGAAAATCTAGTCCTTGCTGCCTGTGTAGCTGGATGTCCTGAAAAGAATTTAAAAACTCAGTGTTTTTAATTTTTAATCATTAAATTTAAAAACTTAGTGTTTTCTTTGTATGTGGAAGAGAACCTGTTCTCCCACACTAAAGTGGAGGTGCTTTGAGCCAGAATTTTGGCTTCCTTGATCTCCTTGGGAATAGCTCATCTTCAAATCCTGCCTTCAGAACACATTGCTTCAGTCTGCCTCTGAGTGCTCACAAACAAGGAATTAACAATGACACTAAAAGCTTTAGCATATTTATTATTATTACCTAAGGGGAAGCAAGTGGCCTCTGATCCATAATCTTAAATCACTTAAACATGAGAGCCCTCCTCTGACAGCTGGGATGAGATATGTAATACATGGACAGATCTCCTGGTGTAACAGTGGCTCAAACAAGACAGGATTGGTTTTTGTTGGTTTTGTTTGTTTGTTAGTTTTTTTGTGTAGTGATGCAGATTTTAAGGTTACTCATCTAATAATGAATAGGGTTAAAAACATGACAAAACTGAAAAAGCTTTATGCATTAAACTGTATCTCTCATCCCTCAGAATGTGGTTTGGGGTTTTTTTTTGTGGGGGTTTTTTGTGTTTTTTTTTGTTTTGTTTTTGTTTTTTTTTTTTTGAGAGGTAAAAAAAAGAGGCAGTATTTTCTGTGTATATGATCATTTTTAAGTAGATTTTTAAAATCTTTTCAGTAATAATTTGATATATGAAACCCTCTGAATTCAAATATCTTTGTTTTTATTAAAATATCCAGGCAGCAAATGAGAAATGTATAGATACTAGCTCTTCTGTAAGGAATAGGTCATTATCCAGGAAAGCTGAACAACCATTAACTAACATGCAGATGTCTCAAGGTCTTATCTAATGATAACACTGAAATGTCTGTAAAACCCAAAGATTTTCTCATCTTGACCTTTGTGCTGTTGTATGGCTTACAATTTGCTCAGAAAGCAATTAAATAAATGTCTGTCATGTTTTAACAGTAGTTTCCTTCAGAAAAGCCATAGGTTGAATGAGAAAAAGGTGATCTTATTTAGTTTCAACCTGAACATCAATGGCAATTGGGATAATGAAAGGCAATTCCACATTGCACTGACTGAAATTGAAATCACAGGAACATAGCACAGTATTAGAATTGTTCACTCCTGGCCCACTAAGCTTTCATAAAGGAGATGGGTTTATGGTAAATAGACACAGGTTGTAACTTCATTAAACATTAATCTGCATGAGGCCAGTCCAGTTTATTCATGTTTGCTGTTAATCAGAGCTTCAAGAGCTGTAGAAATAATTAGTGATACCCTGAGACAACAAAGAGGAATCAGGCTGCCATTCCTGCCATGTCCCATCACATTGAGGTATCCATAAGTGCTGGCTGGATTTCCTTGTGGATGACCAGGAGTAGAAGGCTGCCAAGCTTTGTGGCCAAAGAGAGCTTCCACAACATTACTGTGACAGCTGCACACAAATCCCTGCTGGAAAGGGTGGGTAAAAATCACTGGGACAAGGGTTTTTGTTTTGTTGTAGAGGCTGTAGAGGTTGTTGGTTGTTCCTTGCAGACTGGGAAGAGGTGAGCAAGGAGTTGTGCCTCACCTCACAGAGCTGAGCTAGGAACAGGTACAGATGGAATCCATGGATCTCTGGGATGAGAGTGGGATGCAGGAGAGATGCTCAGGATTTCACTGTCCTTCCCACAGGACTGTGAGTGGGTCTTGTGCACCAGTGGGGCTTTCTGTTTCCCCTTCATGCATTGTTTGCCTCCTGTATGCACTCTGCAGGACCAGGAAGGAGTATTCACAGTTATCTCTGCCTCTTGGATGTAATCTCTTGGGATTAATACAGAATGAATGGTGAGCTTGTTATGCTTGAGGAGATGCCAGGGCTATGGAGCAGCTCATGAGCTTAATTCCTAAAGGAATAAATCCCTTTATGAGTGGATGGTCCAGGCAATTTCCTGAGTGCTGCCACCAAAGGGATGGAGCAGACAAAGGGGCTGTCAATTCCAGACCACATGTTGGGGAAGGTCCCCACATTTGTTTCCATCCTTCATTTCCTTGAGTGTCTTTACATAATGCTGCACGTGAGAAAATAAAGCCTCCTCCGGAAGAAGCACAAAATAAAATATTGTACACTGAACAATTCAATCCTTCCAAGAGTAACCTTAAGTGCCAGGAGCTGTTGTGACTTGAGAAATTCTTTGATGTATGACACGCACTTTCTGATGTTTCTTTTTCTTGTGTTATCCAAAAAGCTGGTTTTTAAGGACAGATTTCCCAGTAGTGTGCTATCCCTTGCCCCATTAGAAGGCTGTGCAATAATTTTGCTTGCTGTAGATATGACAACAAAACTGAAAACTATAAAACCTTTAAATACACAATCTTTAGGCAACCTGGGATCGACTACTTGGGGTCAACACAAGTTATTAGTGTGCCATTTTTCAGTGCATCAGGTAGACCAGTAGACCCTGTGTTGGTGAACCACTTGATTCCATGAAAGACATTTTGTTGCCTCTCATCTTGCCCTGATTTTCAACCCTCTATCTGTATTGACAAAACTGAATTTAATGGACTCTACGGCCAATTTCCAGGGATTTTTTAATGTCTCTAACAGGTTTCTAGGTTCAAAAAAACAAGTTAATTTTGTTACGATACCACTAAATCTATCCATTTTAATCACTGGTTCAGCTCATATATTATTAATAAGAAAACAAGCCAAACTCAACTTAGATGTGATTTTCAGATCTCAATTTCCGAGCATTTAAATCCAAGTGACCTTGGATCTTACTGCAATTAAAACAGAGCACACCATTGCTGCTGACATTCAGTTCTTAGTGCCAAGATACTTAGTGATGTATTAAAGACTACCCTAATGCATGCAGGGTTAATTATTGCTCAGCTATCATCTTTGAAATTCTTACAAAAGTACCTGATTATTATAGAAAAATTCTGTGATTTGCCAATCAGCTGCTTTCTTACCTTTGTCTATTGGCCTCCATCCAGTGCCCAGTGTAACACTTTTAGTCAGGCCTGAAAAAGAATTCCATACTCAAATGAGCCAAATCTTTCTAAAAATCTGAGTTACTTGGTCAGCTGCCTAGTGAGTATTGTGTGTGTTTTTTGTAAAGAACTGACCTTGATTCTGACTGCTGAATATGTCTGAAAACTCAGAGTGGCCTTTATCTACAAAATGAAAGGACCTAAATGGGTTTGAGGTTGGAGGTGTTAATTTTCTTTACATTTCACATTTCCAAAGCTGGCATTTTTACTGACTCTGACATTGGTTAGAGTTATTCATTTAGGAAACAGTCCTAGTTATTACACCACAGAATGTCAAAGCTCTTGGCTTGGTTATCAGTCAATACGCTCCCTACCTACAACCCCCAAAATGTGGGAATCCTGTGTGCTGAAAGGGGATTGATAGATAATGTTCATGTTCCACTGGCCTCTGCCCTTTTTGTTGACAAGTCTTAACAGATTCTGTAATACCTGCCAAGCCATTCTGTAGTGTTTTCCAGCTGGGGAATTTTTTTTAACAAATACTTAAACCTGTAAACCCATCCTAAAAGATATTGTTTGGATGTGCTCTTAATCTGTGCAGTTTTTGTTTTGATTCATTTGGTCTTGTTTGAATTTTTTATAATCTCTGCTCCCTGTAGAGCTCTTTGAGCTGTTCAGGAAGCTTATCTTGAACTGCCTGCACATGCTGAGGAAATGGATGAGAGAGTTAAAAAATCAGATGGAACCTCCTGTGGAGATTAATTCCCCACCCCTACAGATCTTGAGCTGAAAAGACTGTGAAATGTTTTATGCCAATTCCCCATGGGTCTTCCAGAGATGGTTCCTGCCTTTCCCAATCTCTAGCAGCTACCACAAGCCATTCTCTCACAGTCAGCATTTTCCATATGAAATGATCTAGAGATGATGGTGCTGCTGAGTCCTTGCTCTGGGAGTTGTGGTGCTGGGTGAGCTGGGTGGCACGTGTGGTGGCAGAGCTCAGCAATTGTCTTACACTGACTTTGAGGAGATTCATTTTCCTGTGCAAAGAGGGAAAGTGATAAATATTATTCTGTACTTTCCATTCTCCTCCCTGAGCTTTGTAGTGGGACAGGTCTTTGTGGATACCTGTGTGCTGTTCAGGGAGCCTTGCTGCTTTCCTGGTGAAATCAGAATTGGTACAGCTGGCGAAGATTCTCCCCTGGGTAGAATTCAGCTTTCTCCTCTGATTTTGCACTGATTCATAACAGGTTCTGTTCTTTCATGCTGCCTAGACACGTAGAGGAGAGCTGGCTGCAAAGTCTGTGGCTGCAGATTTATGATGGAGCAAATTCTGTAGCAGCACAAGCACGCGCCCCCTCCAAGAGCTCCAAACCCTTCACTTAGCAAAGCATTGCCCTCAGCTACCTGAACACCCTGCCTGCTTTACAAACTGCATGTTTCAGTGTAAAAGGCCATGAAATCTCCAAGGAGTTCTCCTCTTAAGAAAGTTGTCTTGGTGGTTTTTGCTGCACTGCCAAAAAAACACACAGGGCAGAACCACTGTCCCGGCTGAGCTTTGGTTCTGCTACCAGGCATTTCCTTCACAGTGAAAAGACTGACTGAGCATTGCAGGCTGTCCTCTCCCTTAACCTATTTTTTTTTTTTTGGCCCCCACATGCACTCATTTATCCACAATATGGACTCAGGGACATGGTGCTAATAGTGCTACATGGAAATACTAGTTTGTATTTCCTTGGTTGCATGCTGCCTGAAAAATGCTGAGATCTCAGTGAGAACCATTCACTCTAAGAACATCCAAAGTCTTGTATTATCAGTAAGGGGTCATTTTCAGGTGAAAATTCATCTGAATTTGAAGTGCTTATTTAAAGATCATGCAGTAAACATGTAGCTGAATGCTGCAGTTGTCTGTTTTTGCTCTCTTTTTTCCCTACCTATATCTACATTTGTCTATAGCAGTCAACAATGCCTTGCCAAATCTTCTAGTAATAAATATTGTTTTACTTGTAATCTGTTTCATTCTCTGTTCTCAATGCCTTGAGCAGGCAAGAAAACTCAAATTAAGCATATTTGTTCCTGGCTAACTCTTAAATCATTACTCATTTACTGCTGATATAGTTGATAAATAATATCTCCATACATCTCTGTTCAGTGATTTGTCATTAGGAAAATCACTTTATCATGATATCAGAAAATTCCTGAATTATGCTTTCTAAGACTGACTTTTCTCTGTGGAATGAATTTTTTTTCTGTCTCTTCATATTACAGTGTGTGATGATAGATATGCTGCTTGTGTCTATAAAAAGAGTAATTCTTTGAGTATTCACTTTTAATACTCTTCACTTTAGTCTGTATTTGTGGAAATGGTATACTGCTTTGCATCCAAGTGTCTTTTATTCTTGAGGTACACAATTATTTTACATTCAAACAAACAAAGGGTTCTGGAACATCTCAGAATCTTACAAGAACAACGTCTGCAACAGTTAGACCAATTTTTTCTTCAGTTTGGAAGCTCAAAAGCTAAAATTTGTTAATCAGTCATGTATGAACACAGACATTTTTCTTAAGAGTAATGTTTGAGAATTCCTAGCTCATGGCCTTGTTAAGTCAAAAGCACTTAAATTTCTGTAAGTATTAAAGGGACATAAAAAACTTATAACCATGATTCAGGCTCAAGAGTAGATAAAAATGTTAAAAATCATAAATCATTGTAGAAAACAAAGCTCAATTTTTCATTAAGTTCCTATTGAGATGAAGAAAGATGGCATGTTTTGTTTTATTATAATAAAGACAAACTTTCTGTTTGATCCAAAAGTAAGGCCGAGGTGAAACAATCACTCTCAAAAGTTTTCTTTTTTTTTTTACTGAGAAACTAAGGGCTGCCCGTATTTCTACTGGTAAATGGAATGACTCTGGTAAATATAAGTTTGTAAAATTGACATTTGCCCCTACTAAAGTATGGAAATGTGATACAGAATATGGTCTACAGTGACTCAGACAAGATACTATTACTAATGCAAATGATGGCTTATAGAGAACATGCCTTGTCACACGTGTGTTTATTACTATTTTTTTATGAAAAAAATGTACTTATGCAGGCAATTTTAATGTGTTCTGTACAACATTTTTTTACAGAAAAATATCATTAACCCAAATTGACTTACTCTGTGTTAACTAAAATAAAAACTAGTTATCTGGTAGCTCTGGGAAGTTGGTTGTAAGTGAGAAAACCTCATGCAGGTGAAAGTTTCCAAGGAGAGCCTGTGCTTCACAGTGCTAGGCAGAAAAAGCATCTTCTATCTCTCTTGTTTTTTCAAGATTGAGAGGTGATCTGGTGATATTCTACTCATGTGGAAGAGATTTATGATTATTGCAGGTCTTTTATCTCAACAGGATCATAGATTCTCCAGCTGTTGGCTGAAAATTAAAAAAAAAAGTAATTTCAGAAACAACGTGTTTTGAAAAAGAGAGTAGCTGTCCATTGGAACAAATACCCTGTAGCATTTGAAAACATTACATCAAGGCCTTCTAGGCTATAATTTAGCCAGGTATTCTGGGATTGATGGGAACATTTGGAGTGGAAGAGGATAGTGCAGGTGGTTACAGTAGCCTCTTCTCACCACACATTGTCATAGTACAGAGAATGGGAGAATAACTTCTATTTCACCTTTCTGCATTCATTATGTCTTTGATCCCAAAGGAACTTTGATCTATCTAAATAAGAAAAGGACTAAATATTATTATTAAGATAGAAGTTATTTATTCTTTTCACATTCTGTGCTTTAGGAGCTTTAGTAATGCACTGAAGTAATTTGTTTTATACCTCTCCTGCATTAAACAGAAATTAAAATCGTGGCTTGAGTTCATTAACATGACCATTTGCCTCAAAGCTTAGTCAGGGTTACCAGAGTCTCCCTCTGCTATTATTCCATGATAGTCAACTCATTAACCCAGTGTTCCTGTCTCCTACACTGTCTGCAGAGCAAGCTACAGGATTAATTCCATACTGAGAAATTAATCAGTGCTATTGATCTGCAGTCTTCTTGATATGAGACTTCCAGGGTGCTCTTAGTCTCATGCTCTTTCTATCATTTATCCTAGAAAAGCATTAAAAGGATTTATATATGTTTCTCAGTGCAATTAGCTACTGTGAATTTTGGGGCTATAAGGATGTTAATGTGTTTCGGAGCGTGTGCAAATATTACACAGAGTGTACAAACCCAACAAGACCAACAGGTTTTCACTTTCTTCAGGTGTATTTGTGTTACTGTTTCAACAGGGAAAGCTGTTTAAGGTAAGAAACTAGTTGAAGGTCTTATTTAATTGATCTACAATGAAGATGTCTTCATAATGGACTGTTCTTCACTCTCCTTTACTTTACATTTCATGAAATTTCATTATACTTTTTCCTCCAATCTCTTTGGATTTTCTAGCCTGTAAGCCCTCCTGGGTAGGTAATTCCTTGCATATCTGACTGAGCCCTGGGTGTGTTTGGGCATGTGTTGGTACGTTGTCACCTACATGAAGACTTCTGAAAGCTGGGTTTTCTGAGTGAACAAAATACAATGTTTTTCTGTTGTGGATGGTCTCTCTTTGCATATCCTCGAACTTCTTCAGCTCTGTGTGCCTGTTGTGTGCTCCTGCATAGATCGGATTGAGCATAGCAGCAGGCAGATAGTCTGGGCACTGGAGGGACAGCCACAGACAAGACAGAGCATTTCCACCTGCAATTCTGGAACTGAGTGTCTAACCTGTTAGGATTGAGCACAGTGTAACAGAACAGTCCTGTCTTCCACATCACCCTTTCAGACAAAGTGAAAGCAGTAGATGGGCAGGAAAACACTACCCCAAATCAGGATAAAACTCCTACCAGATGCTTTATGAAATGACTGGATGGAGGGATGGGTGACGGAAGAATGGATGGATGGATAGGGGAAGGGAGGGAGGGAAGGAGGGATGATGGATGGATGGATGGATGGATGGATGGATGGATGGATGGATGGAT